>CM040421.1:43198751-43798751 GCA_022702705.1 Papilionanthe hookeriana x Papilionanthe teres
ACCGGATGTTATGACAGTTAGTAGAAGTCCTTAGGGTGGTCGCTGCCCTAGCAGCGACTCCAATTCAAGAGAAGAGCTAGCACGCCAAGGAACACTCAAACCCCCTCAAGAGGAACCTCCCGCCAACATTGGAAGGAGAGTGTCCACTTACAAGAAAAGCCTGATGACGGTCTATACCAACACAACATCAGATCTGCCCATGTGGAGGAGAGGAACTGACCAATGTGAATCAAAGTGTTAAGGCATCCAAAACGTCTTCTCTCTATAGGTCTCCGGAGTTGAACCCCCAGAGAAGTTCAAGATGTCGGCCTTAGAACATATAAGACAATCGTGTTCTAACGACCACCACACGTTGTTCAAATTGTCCACATGTCTGTTGAAAATTTCTGATGCCATCAAGTGTAAGTCTTCATTACGACGCTGAGATCAACTGCATTAAGGTGCTTCAACGGATTGCCCATGGAAGTAATCACTTGTTTTGGGAGTTCAGAAGAATTTTTCTATCACAATTTGCCAGTGCCTTGAGGCCTAAGAAGAGTGTCTGATCCCTATGGCAGCTGAAGTGGGGAGCTAACAATAGCTTGCAATCGTTTATTGCGCTCTTCTAGAGAGAAACATTGGATGCCAAGGACTTGAAGAACAACATGGCCCAAGTAGTGCTGATAAAAGGAGTGAGGTTTGAGAGGTTTTGTTTCGACCTTGAACTTGTAGAGCTACAAAGCTTTGCCAAGCTGTTGGAGATGGCTCTCAGAACCTGTCAAACTAAGACACCATAAGAGATCACCACAATACAGCAGAGGACAACCAAAGCAAAGCGCACGATTGTCCAATTGCCCCCACTACGAGGGTCACCCCGAAAATCACTCCACCGAGTGTTGGGAGGACCAGACGCGACAGATCAAGACCCATAGCCAACGATTGTCATACCACTGTGAACACCCACAGTATAATCCTGGGGTCACCTGCGAAACCCCACTAAGAGTGTCCGTGGCAGAAATAGTGGATGCCATCAATGTCGATGAGGGCTAAAGCTTTTCTTCAGGATAACATAAATTATTATATGTATAACAAAGATCATAGGTACAATGCGGAAGGGTACGGACACTTGCAAAGCTTGATCAGAAGCTAATAAAGGAGGGGAAGTTTAAAGAATTTGTCGCCCCTAGAGCCGCAACCCAAAGGCAAGGTAAGGCTTCCACGGGAGGTGAGACTGACGAGTCCATCAACACCGATTTCATTCACATTGTGAAGTGTGTTCATGCAATCTTTGGAGGAAGCGAGCGACCCAGAAGAATGAACTGTAAGAGACACAAACGGGGGAACTCTGCATCGCAACCTTTGCCCCAAAACCCAAGATTCATCCGCTTATTTATTTCATCGACGAGGATCTTCCCCAAAAGGTGAATCCACATAACGAAGTCATTGTAATAACGACGATAATCAACAATTACTAAGTAGGGAGTGTTCTCATTGATATAGGGAGTTTTCTTAATGTATTATTCAAACAGGTATTCGACAAGCTGAGCCCCGCTACCGATTGGATTATCGCATCGGCCAGACCGCTATATGGATTCTCGGGCGAAAGAAAGAAAGCATTGAGAGTGGTCAGGCTCCTTGTAAGTTGGGGAGAAATGCAAAAAGCTATTGAAACTACAAAATAAGAATTCACCCCCATTCAAATGTGGTATAAAAGAAAATTTCCAGACCGGCTTTTCCTTGTCCTCCACATTAAAAAAAATACTGCTCTTAATCAGTGAAAACCATGTGTTAACCTCAACTGCCGCCTCCTCAGGACTTCGCTGGGGAACTTCGACCGTCGTAGCTACCTGGACGAGATAATCTCTCTTGCGCAGCAGGAACACTTACCCATGTCAATTGTCCATAGGATGATTGTCAGGACAGCCTCTAGCTTACATGCAGTCCTATTCTGGGGAAAGCTCACAAGAAAACTAGAAAAACCAAGTTGGCTCTCACGATCGCTAACTTCTGGCTTGAGCGCAGCTCTCTTCCTACTCACCCCGTCCGTGGATACCTCACCCACTAGTTTACGCTTGACGTCTAAGTTACGAGCCTGCACTTGCACATCGCTCATGGCCTAGAGGAGGATACTCTTATCAGAAGGCAACGCTCCTTCACCAGATATCATGAAGTACATGTAAAGAGGACAAGAGACAAAGAAGCTAAAAGAAACATAAGTGATGCAAACCTCCCTTACCTTAAAGCCTATTTATAATGGCCAGAGCATGAAAATCAAGGGAAGACCACTACTGATCAATAATATCATTTAATTATTTCATACACGTCAAAAAATTCTCTTGTTATCATGTACTGTGCAGCTTCCGGGGAGTAAGAGAATCTAGGAACTGTATGTGTATATATATAAACTTGTCAGGAAGAGATACGGACGATCAAGCGTAGCCTTCAACGATTTTCTCTAGAAGAATATTGACAAAGGAAGCACCTTGTGTGAATGATCAATGAATGACGCCAGGAGAAACTTCTGTGGGGGTAATCAACCTTTAGAACAATTGACGGGAGCACTCATTCAAACACCATACCAATAACAAAACGTACTCACAAATTTGAAGTATTTCATGGTTTGTACTAGACTTTTCATTGTACAAATAATTAGTGTTGTGAGCAGGTTCATGCATGATTCGGGAAGGAGTCATTAACAGGCTTTGAAGAGTATCCTAAGGTATCTAAAAGATACTTTTGATGTTAGTTTGGTGTTTGATAGGTATTAGTGCAATACAATCAAATTATGCAGATGATGTGGATGACTTAGGGGTTGATTAGGAGTCTTTGACAGTGTTATATCACAGTCAAAGTGTAATATTATTGGGCACTAATATAGTTTATTATTGACCACTTTGTTTCGTACTTGATTAAAGAAGGCAAGGTTCTATTGAAGAAGGTAGTCATGAAGCAGATTCCAATGGACATGCTGAGAAAGGTACTACCAGTCCAAAAGTCACATACTGCAAAACTTTGGTGAACATCCGAGCTTAAGTCTGATTGTGCAGTCAGGAATTTTGAAGAACTACGTGAGGTTTGATCCCTTCAAGAGGGGGGTAAGTACGAAACCATCTTAGTGCGGTTGAATTGGAGTTTGGAGCTCATTTGGTCATCTCTCATTTATCTGGAAGTAAGAGATGAGGTGAAGATTGTTGTATTTATGACATTTATTGTAATTAGAGGTAATTTTGTCTTTTAGATTTATTTACTTGTATGCACTAGTCCTCGTCTAGAAAAGGTACCTAAGAGCTTATGAGAATTATTATGAGAAGTGTAAGTTGTAACTCATAGCATTTTCTTTCTCCTATCGGTGCTAGTGAAATCCCCCACTCCCCCACCCCTGTGGTCATAAGCGAATCGACCAAAAACTGAACCAAGAAAATCTTTGTATTTTGATTGTTGTTGTGTGAATTTCCACGTTTCTGCATTATGTTCTCATAACATGTACGTGCCAGAGTTGGCACCTATGCTCTATTAAGACTCCAAATTACATTAATTAAGCTGTTAAATGTTTTGGATAACTCTAAATTCTTGACTGCTTATAAGTTTTGCATAAATTTCATCAATATTCATGCTCTCCTACCATACCAAAATTCACCTTGTGCAAACTATCGACGAAAGACACCGGGAGAAACTCCCATGGGGCGGTAAGCAGTCTTCAGGACAATTAACGGGAGCACTCTTTCGAACCACATGTTGTTCGAATTTGAATCAAAACTTGCTTGTATAGTTTTGAAATATGAAATGAATTGATACCGATGTTCTTAGTTTACTATAACCTCTAATGATATATTAGTGGCTCTAGATTATAATAAATAACATATAAAAAGCAATCTGCCTTAAAGAAATCATGGATAAAAATTAATTTTTGTATATCTCACATGATATAATCTACTTTGATGCAAAGGTTGAGCCGATTTGGGTCATGACATTGGTTATCCTTATTTGGATGAACTAGGTTCAATAAGTTGGAAGATTTCAATCTTTATAGTACAGTCTGATTTTCCTCAATAAACAGGTTAATATTTTTCATATAATTGGATTAGATATTATAGTTATAGTTGTTTGAAGCAGCAACTTCAGTGAAGCTGCTGAAGAAGAAGCTACTGTTTAAAAATTGTGGTGACTATTATAATTTTTCTTTTTTAAGAAGTCATACCGCGGCTTTCTTGCAGACACCGCAGGTAGTCAGGTATGATGAGAAAATACAGTTTATAGCTACAGATTTTTTAGACACAGACATAAAACAGTTTTTTCAAACAAAAAAAACTGTGGTGCAACAGCACACCACTGCCTCACTGCCACCTCAAACGCACAATGTGAGATGAAGTATCATTTTTTTTTTTTTTTTGGTAGAGTTAATTAGGTTAAAATTTAATGTAGAGTGAGAGTTAGAAGAAGATAAATTTAATGTAATAATATATAAATGATGCAAGGTGGTTTCGCCAAGAAATATTAGTAATTTGTGGAGGAGTCATTTTTTATTTTAGATTTTGAGTGTTTATATAATTATTTTAGAACTTCTCTAAAAAATTTAATGTAACATTTTGTGTTCAATGATCATGGGAATGAGTATATTTTCTTAAACAAATTTGTCACAAAAGTTATCTATTTTAATTTGTAGGAGAATTTTAAATTTTGAATATTTTGATATTGAAATATTAAATTTTCTTATGAACGTCGATAACATCTTTATCCATCTCATAAAATTTTCTTGTAACAAATTCACTATTTGGTAAAGTAGAAAATTCAAGAACAGTAACTTTATATAATTTATCACTTGTTGGTTATTAAATTTAATTATGCATTGGGACTGATATACTCATTAAAATTGGTTGAATTTTTTTTTGTATTTGCTTCTCTTATTACATAGATTCTTAATAAAAGTTTTTACATTTTTTTTTAGCAATTTCTATGTTATATTTGATGTGTGTCGAAAGATTTGTGGTGGACCAGTAGTAGAGTTATAAATTTAGTTTCTTAGTATTATATGAAAACTCATTGCACGCTCAAGTACTTAAAGAGGGAAATATGTAGGAGGAAAGACATCGACTTTTTATATGAAAAATCTTAGAAAGGGAAAAGAAACTACTGGGCCAAGCTCAGTTGAAATGTTTCGCTGTGCATTTTTTAGTACATGGGTCTAATCTTCTCCTGAATTAGAAAAGGTGGAGCTACAAAGATGATAATCGTAAATGTACAACAGTAGTTCATTGATAGTAGCTGCAGTCCGATTGTAATAATTGTGGTTCTTGATGATAATATGTCGTAAGGGTCGTAGTTAGTTGCTATGGAGTCAGCAGTCAGCTTTGAATCTTATACACGGTGGTCGTACCGACAACTTGTCGTGTAGTCCATAGTTGAAAGTCATGATAGTTGTTGGGCATGTAGGTCGCAGATGGTTTCTTCAGGAGCATCGGTTTACAATAGAGGACGTAGTAGGAAGCTATAGAAGCTGTGAGCAACGCAGACCGCAGTTGGTCACATGGGCCCTAGTGGTGAGCTGAAATAATATTTGTAGGTCGTTGAAGACGGAGTTGAGAGTTGCAAGCGTTGTAAACTACGTATACTATTGTTGGTCACATACACCATAGTGGTGAGCTACAACTACATCTGTAGGTCGTGAGGGTCTGAGTTGGGAACTGCATGAGCTGTGAACCACGTTGGACGTAGTAGGTCACATATGACGTAGTGGTGAGCTATGATGATATCCGTAGGTAGCGAGGGATGGAGTAAGGATCTACAGAGCTGTGAACCCCATAAGCCGAATTTAATTACGTAGGTTGTAGTGGTGAGCTTGGATGACATTCGTAAGTTGTAGGGGCCACAATCGGGAGTGGCATGAGTTGTGGATACATAGTCAGTAGTTGGTCAAGTAAGCCGTAGAGGTGAGTTGTAATGACGTATGTTGGCTACAGGGGCCAGAGTCGGGAGCAGCACAAGTTGTGCGCCGCGTAGATCATAAGTGGCCAAGTAGACTGAAGTTGTGAGATGTGATGATGATTATAGATCACAGAGGCAAGATTTGGAAGCTGCACGAGCCATGAACCATGTAGGTCGTAGTCGGTCACGTAGGTCAGGTAAGTTGTGATGACATTCATATGTCGTATGGCTTAGAGTTGAGAGCTACACTGAGGGAGCTTTAAGAGTCCAGAGAAATGTCACCGTCTTCGGAGTGTTTTATTACACCATCATTGTGACATGTCGTTGCACTGTAAGTGGAGCGTGTTGTTACTTTGCAATGTACGTCGTAATTCTGCGGTGCATGTTGTGACTTCACGAGAGACTTCGTTGCAAGGAGCATGTGCGGCCGATGTTGGTCGACAGTGGCTAGCAGCGACGACAGGAGTTGGTCGAAGGGCGGCAGCAATCAGATAAGCTGGAGTTGGTGGCCGTCGGTTTGTTTGGTTGTCATAGGCGGTGATGAGATTTTGTTGGATGCAGTGGCCAGAGTTGGTCGGTGGTTGCTGAAGTGAGAGGCTAATGGTGGCCGACAACAGCCGATTAGTGGTATTCGGCGATGGTCGGAGGCTGCTGATGTAGGAGGCCAACAGTGGTTAGTGGTGGTTGACGGTTGTAGGAGCAAGAAGACGATTGTGGTTGGTGGTGGATGGAAATTGCATGAGCGAGATGTGTATGTCGGATCGTCAGTGCAGGAGCATGAACTTCAGCTCCCTCTTCTTTGGGCTTTGGCTTCTCTCTTGTTGATGGTCTAGTCCCCTCTCATGATGGTGGTAGGACTCTATTTATAGAGTTAAGATTGCAAATAAGGAAGGAATTCAAACGACACTTGATAGGACAACCCAGAGTTTTCTCATTGATCGAATGATGTTCGAAGGATGTTTAGTGTCTTAATGATGTAAGAGTTGAACGATTTGGGTCCGTTGGATTCTTCTTTTCGAGACCATTGATTTGAATATAAGTATTTAGTATTGAGAATCAGTTTGACCCGAAAAGCCTCTGAAACTAAATTAACAACTTCATATGTGCTTCATCTGACTCGAATTGGGCCGATTTTGGTATTGTTGGGTCTGTCTCGTTGAACCGGTTAAGTTAACTATAAGTTCGCTGAAATCAAACTTCTAAATCCTTTTATTGAAGTTTAGAAAATTTTTATATTAAAAAATCACCTCGAGATTCATGCCATGTTTATAGATTCATGCCGGATGATGAAAATTTGTTGATGGTGTATCAATTGCTCCCATATTTTCTTATGTATACGCTTGGGTGGCAAGTTGGCAGACAGCTACAATTTCAGCCGTAAAACTCCTCTGACCCTGTTTCGATCCCTACGAGGATGGATAACACATATGGGAAGAGGTATTCTTAAATACCACGCCTGTATGTGTGCGCGCGCACGAGCGCCCGCTCGTGAAATATATATATTAAAATAGTTCTTATATAAGAATTTCTTGATATGTAAGTAAATATTGAACCACATACACTTGTATATATGTATGTATAGGTAGAGATCTTAGACACATAAATAGTAAAGCATAGAAATTAAGTGGCGTGCGTAGAGGTGTTGGATGTGTAAAAAAATAGAAATAAATTGAATTTTATAATTTTATCATAAATATACTTTAATTTAAATATTTTGGAAAGAATTTGATGTATACTTAAATAATAATAATAAAATTAAGTAAGGAGAAAAATAGGAGGGATTTTCTTCCTCTTTAATCTTATTTAAAAAAAGAAAACTACATTTATTTTAAATTATAGATTTCCTCAAAACATTTTTTTTTTCTTTTTTTTCCTTTCTTTCTCCAACCTATAAATAGGCGAAGGAGATGAGGAATGAGGTGGAGTCTTCGACCCTGCCTAGCAGGCGATCTTGATTTCCCTGAAAGAAGAAAGTTCTCTTCGACCCAACATAGCAGGAATGCCCATATATTCTTTCATACTGTTATGAACGAGAAATTTATCTTAGACACTGTCCAATAAGGGTTGCCGACTATTGCAAGTGGTGATGGGTGATGGTTTTGGTTGACGATGGTCGCTGGTGGTGGTCGATGGTGATCGAAAGCTACGGAGGCCTGAAATTATCGCCGGGTTTTCAATACATAATGGGCTCTAGAATTCTTGAGCTTCTTCTCTTCCACAAATGCAGAGATGAGGTATATTTATACCTTCTTGAGTAGAGACAATTTGAACTTTTGACGAATAACTTCTCAAACCATTTGATTGAACTACCCATGTTGATCTCCATTAATCATATAATTTTTTTTTAATGATTTAATTGCCTTTATATCCTCCAAATTGAGTGATATTTGGCTCAATAGACTCCTCTCAACAAGACGCTTAATTTGACTATCAATATGTCAAATGTCGAGTTCATTGGACCATTAAATTAACAATCTAAAATTTCAAAATGTGTTTCAATGACTTGATTTAGGCTTGATTAGACCCGGATTGACCAACTTTGTTATCATTGGTTCAACTTGTTCAAACAGTCAGTTTGACTATATAAATTTGTTAAAATCAACATCCTGGATGATATCGAATTTTAATTTGTAACATTTATTTTTTAAAAAATACATTGAGATTCGTGCTAGATGATAAAATTGTTTGACGATGCATCAATAGTAAAATTCAACATTTTAATTATAGTTATAAATTGTTGAAAAAATTACTATTCTTCTCATTCTTCGTAACAATTTATAAATTTCTTTCTTATTCTTCCAAATTTCTCATTATTTTGGTGATTCTATTGCCACATTTTCCATTCTTCTGTTTAATAGTAGTATTTTTGACGTGATAAGAATATTTGGGTGGTATAAATGTAAAAGGTAAATTTCAGTGTTAGATATGTAAATACATAGGAATTGAATGGCATGCATGGCATAGCACCCAATCCTTACGAATTTACTTATCCCACGTCCAAATTTTGATTTTTACGAGCTAAATGTCTTTTCCTATACAGGGAAAAAATTTGCGTCCAGATAACATACGAGAGATGTGTACGTAAAAATGTACACGAGAGTTACACGGGAGTTACACGGAGGTTATAACCCTCTTGTATTTCTCGTGTAACTCTCATGTACAAATAGATGAAATAGAAGCACGGGCTACAAGTGAGTTACACGGGAGGTACAATGACGTTATAACTTGCTTATAACCCCCATGTACTTTTTACGTACGCATCTCTGCGTACGCTCTCCGGACGCAAATTTTTTCCATGCTATAGATGTAAAAACTAAAGTTTAGAGGTGAGATAAGTAAATGCATAAGAAATTGGGTGTTATTATGTAAATTCCCCTTATTTAAATTTAATCTCATAGTTATGCTGCTCCAATTGAATTGGAATTCTTCACTAATTTATTTTAAAGAATTAGTAGTATTTATTTATTTATTTTAATCATTTTTAAATTTTATTTAATAATAGTTTATTAATTTTATCATAATCTATGTACTTGATGCATTATTTATTTTATTAGAGATATAAATGACCTTAAAATATTCTGAATAATATTGAGTCAATTTTGATAGCAAAATAGTTTATTATTAATAATAGAATATTTTTATATAATTCATTAGCATTAAACAAATAATTAATTAAAGATGACTACACTTTAATTATAACTAATATTCGATAAATAATAAGATTTAATTTTAATTCATTGGGCATTTACATACATACCACCCAATTCTTATGTATTTACACATTTAACCCCTTTACATTTATAATAAGATTTAATTGAAGTATAGAGGTCAGTCATGTAAATACGTAAAAATTGAGTGATATGAATGTAAAATTGTAAATCTTTCGATTATGAAACGAAATAAAAATAATGGAAAGAAACAAATAAGCTTAATTTAAACAACATAATGTTTGATTTAAGTCACAAGCGGTTTATTTACAGCCCTACAGCTACTCTTAACTATCTCTGCCAATGCCTTTCTCCTCCATTTACAGCCAGTGCGAAAAAGGGGCTCCATTTACAGGTCATCAGCAGTATTTTTATTATTTTGTACTCATTGTTTCAGGCTCGTATTCTTCGGCTATAAGAGGCGACGGTTCCATTATTATGGGAAAGATCATCTGAGTATAATGAAATAATCTCTGTTGGCGATCGCTTCCTGCCGAGGAGACAAAGGTCAAATTTTCTTCCTTTCAATCCACTTTTTCTATTCTTTTACTTTGTTTTTTTAATTTAAATGGTGTGGTTGTTTCGATTTTTATCTGTTAACATTGAGAAATCATTCATTGGATTCATGTTTGGAGCTCGAATCTTTCATTTTGGGAGGAAGAAACGAATAACTACGCATTTGAAGAAGATGAATAAGCAGAAAAAACCCTTTTTTTGTATATTTATTGTTTGTGTCACTGATCATTCCTTGTTCTATGGGTTTGGAATTTTAATGTAATTTATATTGTTGCAGCTGTTTTATATGGTTAATTACTTATCAGATACCCCTTATTTTCAGAATTCTGTTTTTTTTTTTATTTTTTCCAATGATTTTTTAGTGTTTTTTAGTTATCTACTAATAATAGTGCAGCTAAATTTTCAAATTAGCATTGTAAAATAAATATGTTTTTTTTTTTTTTTTTTTGATGTATTGTTGGTTTCATTCGGTTTACAGTTTATAAAAGAGCAACATTTCTTAAAAATGATGTCATTGGAATCTTAACGAAGTATTTGTATTGATATATGGCATTCCGTTTCCTTCTGTTTAATCTGGGTGCTATGCTTAGAAATAATCAGAAGACATGTGAATCCCATTACTATAATTTTGTTTGTGCTTGATATTGCCCCATCTATAACATTTTCTTCTACTGCTAGATATTGTATAAGAATCATATAAGATTAAGGATTATATACTGTCTGAGACTTTGGATATTAATATTGACTTGCTTTTCATCTGCTTATTGGGAAAATAGTGTTGCTCCCTACAGCCTTTTTTGGCTGATTCAGATTGTATGTCCTTTTTTTTTCTGCTTTTCGTGTGTTTTGTTTTCCTCAAGTACACTCTCACATGTGCTAAGCCTTAAAGCCATTAACCTATAGTTGAAAGCAAAGTGCTTGACCATTTGGCCAAGTGGGTTGCACTTCTATCTATGGGCATTTACATTCATACAATTCAAGTCTTATTTATTTACATATCTACACCTAAAGTTTACTTTTTTTTACTTTTATACCACCCGTAGCTTTCAAAATACCACCATCATAACTTCTAAAAAGTGAAATATACCTTTTTTCATGCATAGGAAAGGCGGCATGCATGTAAAAATTGAAGCTTTGGTGTTAGATATGTAAATGCATAGAAATTGAGTGGTTTGTATGTACATCTTTCTTCAATTTTCTTCATGTTATGGTGGAAACTGTAGAATTGCTATATGTCAACTAAACCTGTTATATCGATTGATCCTCTTCCATCGATTTAGTGAAACTAGATTTTAAGAATTGCCTCAATGGCTGATGGTGTGAATTTGACTGAAATGAAATGAAAAAGTGTTGGCAGAGCTTGAATCAACGGTCGTATATCATGACCGTGTAAATTTCATTTCATTTCCTTCATTTTCCTTCAATGCAAACATAGCCTTAGTAAACCTTATTTGAGCTTCCTCTACTCTTTCTGTTTTCCTTCAATTTGGCTTGAAACAATGGTTGCTGATGTGTTCCTGTTACTTGCAGCAATGGAGGATTTGTTTGCCAAAGGATGTATATTTAGAATCAAGAGGTGTGCTTTTGATCTTCTATCAATGGAGGAAGATTTGATTAACGAAGTAGATGTTGATGATGTCTGGTCGGAGATTATCAGCAGGGATCTCCGTCTCAAATCAACTTTCATGTACTGTGATCTCAATCATGTTATCTCTAGTTCTGGCGATGAACAGAAGAGGACTCTTACTAACCTTGCTAACAGGTTGTTCCACTACATGGAAAAGGTAACCCTCATTTTTCACTTCTAATACTAGTGCTCTAAAATTATTTTGTTAAAATATAATATTTTTTGCTTTTTGGTCATAGAAAGTGGTTAATTTTCTGAACATTAAGTTGGTGAATGGGAAATTGGTTGCATGCTGTTAACGCCACATTTAAACCATGCTTCTATTTGTTATATGTTTGGGTATTTTTGTTTTTTTTTCTTTGACTTAGCTTTGTTTATTCTTCCAATTTTATTTGCTGAGCATTGTCTTTAATGTTTTATTTGTGAAAGCTGTTGAGCTAATAACTAAAAAAGGCGTTAAACTGTAGACTTTCTATGTTTCATTAAAACCCAACTGCGCTGGGTCTGGCGCTGGAATAATTTATGTTATCTATAACAATAGTCCAATCTATTTGACCTCTTTCTCTTCTGAAAATTTTAGCATTTTTTTTATTAATCTCAATTTTTTTCATGGTATTTTTATTATTATCTTATTTTTCTTGTCCCTTTTCTTTTTATCCTATATTTGACTTTTAGTTTGTATTGAAGGAAAGAGGAAATGAAGTGAAATTCAAGTAATTTATGGGTTGTTTATAAATCTACTGTCAATACTGGTACAATTAGGGGAAAAAAACTAAGAAAAAACTTGTTAAACATCTGCATGATACATTTATGTAAGGTATTGGCCTTAAACAACACGTCCGTGTAGCTCCCCAAGGATTGTGCATGTAAATCTCAAATGACTTATAAGCCTCCTCATGGCATTCATAATATGATAAATGGCATGCTTGGCACTATGCTTTCAACTTTCTCCTTACTAATCTCTCTGTAGCTATAGGACATTGTGGTGAGCTAAATATGACCACTTTTCTGCGGCTCAGTATGCCTCAAGATCTTTGGTTACGGCTACGGAATCTCTTGCATCCACCTCCTCTTCTACCTATGTTAATCTTTCTTAGAAGTATATAATTGCCTAATTCAACAGTGGGAATGTTTTCTTTTGTATTCATTTTATTGTATACTTTTATTATTATTGTTTCATCTGGTCTACCATAGAGATTAAATTATGGGGCGTCCTCGAATATAACAGCTAGTTTTCAATTTTTTTACTTCCTTCTTTTATTTATTGCTACTCTTTTTATTGTTGGTCTTGTTGCCGATGTATCCACTCTCATGTCTTTTGAAAAAGCTCTATGCATTTGTCTTTATTCTTCTCTCTTTTAGATGATTTATATTTTTTCAAAATTTCTTCTAAATTACTTTCCATTCATTGCTTAACTAAAAAATATATTTGTTTTGTAATTTGCTCCCTTTATATTATATTTTTCATGATCTCAAGATAAGGAATCAGTTGGTGATGTTATTGAAGCTAATGAAACTTATTACTTCACACCAACAAAAGCTCCTCCGCTCTCTCTTTCACCATGGCTTTTTTCAATGATAATGTCATTTGGGTCATCCACCGACAAATCGATTTCAACAGCTCACTTGTTTCTCTCTTAAATTTAAATATAATACTTACGAATTTGGAAAACATCATTTAGTTTCATTTCTTTCTTCTATTTCCTATCAAACTTTACCTCTTATTTACCTATTGCTATTTTAGAGATAAAATTTCTATAACATGTCATCTTATTCAATCTTATATCACTTTCGATCATTTGTATGTTGGCTTTTGGACGTTTGCATTCTTTATTTCTTCAGTTTCCATACCCTGCAAATAATGATGTTAAAATGAATTTTGATAATTGATATCCGCAGGATGATCTTCCATTTCCTCCATGAATTAAGCTACTTCCATGTTGTAGGGTTAACATCATAAAATTCAATCTCGATGGTTCTATTGATTTATATAGAACTTCTTTGGTAGTTGAAGGCTTTGCTATTTACAGGATTGACCATAATGATATATTCATTTTTTTTTTAATGAGACTCAATCGATATGCATTCTATTGATTGCCATCAATCAAGACTAGCAACTTATGCATATGGGTGCGAGAAATACCTTTTAATATAGAATCTCGCTAAAACCATTTATACGGATGCGGGTAACACCTATCGATGGTCTAAAGCGATGTCCCCTTGCTTGATTTGATAAATTTAAAAAAGGTTCTTATCGATGATGGTTTCAAAAGTAGCCTTGTAGATTCTTCCTTCCCAATTATATAACTCATCTAGCTCTGTTGATCTAATTGTTTATGTTGATGTGGGAGTTGTCCATGATAAATTTTTTTTAAAAGTGTTTTTTTCAAATGGATCTGGATTGTTCTAAAAAATTTATAGGAATTGAATTTATTTATAACAAATAAGGAATCTCTTCATCTCAAAAGGAATATGCTACGTACTTGTATTTTAGAAGAAAACTTGACTTATAAGATGCAAAATTTGTTTGCACTCTTGCTCAAACTCTAAAGACTACCAATTAAGAGGAGGAAATTTTTTTGCATGCCTCGAGATTTCTTAGAAATTTTTATCTTTTTATAGTCACTAGATTATATCTTTATATATAATGAGCATAATCAAAGCTATAACTTATGATGAATTATATAATGAACTTTGAGCTAAGGATGTTGGAAAAGATGTATAAAGAATAACTTAGATGTGAGATAAGATAGGCTGACATTTTTTATTAAATTAAACGAATTAAAAGTGAAGATAGTATTTTAATTAAAAATGAATGCATGATGTTGGTTTGAGAAATTATTATATAATAATCTTAAAGGATAAATTTCTTGATGTACACAAAAAATATGTCAGCTTGGATCTCAAGATAAAACGAACGGCTCAGAAATATAATGCGATAGATCAGCTTTTCTATTAATGATCGACAGATTAATTCTAGCAAAGGAGGTTTTTAGATCGATCGATCGAAAATACGTGCCAGGGATTTCCCACCACTGGATGACGATCAACCTTGAAGTCGAGGTCGATCAATAGATTGTTAAGTTTCGAGTCAAATATCGATGGAGTTAAGGCGATGGGAAAGGTCGACGAACCCCTCATCGACCGACGTCAATCTGTCAGCCTTAGTAAATTCAAATATCTTTGTAATTACTAAAAATCCTCTCTGAAACTTATTTACTAAAAAACCCCTCGGAAAGGCCTATGGGACTCGCATAAAGATCGTCGGCAACCTATGGGACGTATCAGCACCCGGCAGCAACAAGCTCCTTGAGGGGTGCACAAACGATTGTTCTGCGCCCCAAACATATGTTTCGCACATGTCAGTAACAAGCTCCGCGTGGGGTATGAAAACGATTATCCTGAACCTAAATTATTATGTTAACACCCGACAGGGACAAGCTTCACGAGAGGTGTCTAACAGGCACCAGCAACCTATGGGATGTTTCGGCACCCGACAACGATAAGCTCTGTGAGGGGTGGATAAACGATCGTCCTGCACCCCAAACATAGGTTTCATACCCGACAACGACAAGTTCGCGAAGTGTGTGAAACGATCATCAATGGCCAATGGGACGTTTCGATACCCGACAGCGACAAACTTCGCGAGGGGTATGAAAATGATCATCCTGAGCCCGAATTATGACGTTAACATCGGACAGCGACAAGCTCTGCGATGGGTGTCTAACGGTCACCAATGGCCTATGGGACGTATCGGCACCCGACAACAAAAAGATCTACGAGGGGTGCGTAAATGATTGTCCTGCGCTCTAAACATAAATTTCGTACCCAACAACGACAAGTTTCGCGAGGGGTGCGAAACGATCGCCCCAACTTTAACATTAACACCCTTTAACGACAAGCTCCACGAGAGTTGTATAACATTTGTATGCAAGAAATACAGTAGGTCATGTCTAACACACGTACACATATATACATACACTCACCGACAACTCATTACAAGCAACAAATCACTCTTATATTCGAGCAATCGTTAGATGAAAGAGAAAAAGCTTAGGTCTAAAGACTCCGCCCTTAAAAAGTTCCTTATATAATAGAGTTCGTTTATAAATAACAATCTTCCTTACAACAAAACATGAAGAAACAAAAAAAAAAAAAAAAAAAAGATATAAAAAGATATAAAAAGGTTCTGCTTCAACCCTAGACATTTGAAGACTCATGGAGTCCGCCTCCCTAGTTCTTTCCGCAACCTCACCAACATCAGACTTCCCGTGCGCCGACTCTTCTCCACCCTCCGAATACGAAATAAGCATCCCAAACATCTCTATCTTCCGCCACTTGCGGTCAGCCAGCTTATGTTTTATGAACCTTTCGATTGTAAGAGAAGTACTGATCGTAATCTGGCGAGAAAGACCCTTGACGTATGCCTCTCGGGTAATCATCGAAGATATTCACTTTTTCAGTTCCTCATTTTCCTTTAGTAGGGTCACCACCTAAACCTCATGGTGTTGAGCATCAAAATTCCTCCCCTCGATGAAAAGTCTCAACCTCTCCTCTGCTATAGCGACCCACCGCTTCAACTTCTGAATTTGTGAGACGGGCATCCCGACCTCCTCCTCGGCTTTATCTAAGAGAAGGCCGTATAAGTGCGAAGTCTTCCAAGAAAGGGCATGATATCGATTAGCCGCCTGAAACATATCTCTTGTGTCCATAGACCTCAAAGTTTTTTCGATGGTAGAAAACCAGAATATTTCCATCAGAATCAAGGTTTAGTCCCCATTCAGAGGAGCATTCGGGAACTACTCAATCTCCCTGTCGATAAGACTGTAGTGACTGCTCGTTCAAACCCCGACTCCTCAATCATGCGAGAATGCCCACTTAGGAGGAATCACCTCCTTTTGCATAGGAGGCGGTGGCAACCCTGTATCAAAGGCAGGAGCCTTTCCTTCCCTTTGAAGGATGTCGCTCTTCATTTGCTATGCGACCCCTTGCTTCTTAGAATCTGCCTCAATAGAGATAGGATGGGAGGTGCGACGCGCCTCACCTCATTCCACCAAAGCTATAAACGAGGTCTCCCCCGTTGCCATCGGAACCCCTCCAACTGACTAGCGCAGTGGCGAACCCCCCCGAGTCAGGAATGCTCGACGATCGCGAGGAGTCTCCCAGAAGAACCTAAAAAATTATATAAGTCACATAAATGTGTTTTACATGCAAACAAGTAAGATAATAGATGACACTAACCTTCAACATCCCCCTCGGCCAACCTAATCGAGTCAGCCCGACCCCTACCTCTGCCAAGTGAAGGAGGAGGACCTCTCCCTCGAGGCCTTTTTGAAGCTGCCCTCTCTCCAACAGCCCTCCCCAGGCAACCTCCCTATTGTCGGCCGATCTCCACAAATCCTCGATCATGGTATCAGCACCGTCCAGACGAATCATGCGCTCGATCCTGTTGGGGTCAAGGTATTGAAATAAAGAGAGGCGCTGACCCTCAATCAGTGCCCTGTGATCTTAAAGATCCCTCAGTAAGATCTTTCACTTTCGTAACCTTGCACTTTGTCAAAGAAGTATGGATTCCCCACCCATCCACGCATGAGGCAACCCAAACCTTCGTCTTCCAGTCCTTCGCCTTGTACTTGAGGCCCAACAATTGAATCTTAGAGCCTGCGGCAAATTGAACATAGCCGTTGTGAGCAATCCTAAACGAAAAAAAAAATGGTTGAAGAGTTCGATCGACCATGGGATTTTCATCCTTCGACAAAAAAACACGTAGGTCATGACGATGGTGATCGAATTGGGGAGAACTTGAGCAGGAATGATTTAATAACGATTGAAGATTAGTCGCAACTCTAAAAAAAACGAAAATCGAATACCCATCTCAAATTGATCTTTGTAAAAAAACAAATATGGAGAAAAACTACTTGTGGCTGGTTGTCGGTCGCAAGAAAATCCTAGGGTCAAGAATATAACGATCTTGGATCTCTTTCATGCCCAACGCAGAGAGAACTGAAACTTCCGTGGTAGGAATTGAACCAAGCGATTCATGAGAGTACTTCTGAACCATGGAGCTTACGATACTACTCTAGGAGGAGGAAGAGAAGGAAAGAAGCAGCGGAACCCATAAAAAAGGGAAAAGGGGAAAGGGCAAAGACTCTCAAGAAGGCGAAATGCCACCGACAAGGCTAACACGATGGGAGTACATGTTACTTTTAGCAAAGTAATTATTGCCAAAAACGAAAAGGGAAATATATTTTATTTATGTACAAGGGGTCACGCCAAACTCTCGGTTACAACTAGAAAAGAAAATACTTGATCATGCGATCACTCGCAACTTCGTCCGATACAAACCCTTGGTGATGAAGCCGTTCATACATAATCTCGCTGCCCAGCTTGAAGAAGACATTCTTACTACCCATCGACTGAGCGGCGAGAGCCTCTCTAATGGTCGACAATACCAAACATAAGCGTGTCATCTCCCCAAGATCGGAAAACATCTCCCCTCGAAAAACTGCAAACTCCTCGAAAAGTGCAGGAACTTCCTTCTCCACTCCGTCTCCTGAACTTTAGTAATTCCTTTGTCACTATTCCCTCGAGGATAGCCCATAAAATGAAGGAAACGCTCTTTCATCTTAACAAGACGGCGCACTATAAAGTCAGAGGAAACCCTTCACCCCCCGATCTCCTCCTCTTCCCTCACAGTGCAGGAAGAAACCTGACAACCCACACTCTTGCCCTCTGTCGAGGGACAAGTTTCTCTCCATCCTATGTTGCTCAGCGCCCTGCTTCTCAGCACCGTGATCCTCAGCACCCTAATCCTCAACACCTGCTCCTCAGCACCTTACTCGACACCTTGCTTAACACCTTGCTCCATTACACCTTGCTCCACTACGCCCCGTTCCGCAGCATCCACGCCCTCCGGGATGACTTGCTCAACAATAGTCGCATCATCCACGGAACCGGCTTCGATATCTATTGACACAGAATTGATGGTCAAGACTTCAGTAACTACACCACAAAAAGAGATATAAAAGACAATTCAAACTAAATACCTAAAATTCACCCCCATTTGTATGTAGTGTAAAAAAATCTTCCTTACAATCTTTCCCTAGCCCTCCACCCTCGAAGGAAAAGCCTCTCTTTGTCGGTCAAAGTCATGCCTCAACTTCAACCGACACCCCCTCGAGGCCTCCTTAGGAAACCACAGCCACCGCTATAACCTGAACAAACATTCTTTCTTCTCCGGCAAGAACATTCACCTCTGACGGGTGTCTTGGAAGGCGAGCGTTAGAATGACTTCCAACTTGCTCCACAGCCCTCTCCTGTGACGAGCCCGCGAGGAACCCGAATACCTGGCTCGCTCCTGGTGCTCCTCGGTTTGTTGGTTCAACACAACCCTTTGTTCACTTCCCCTACAAAGACTTCGCTCGTCGGCTTCCGCTTCATGTCTGTTTTGCGGGCCTTCGCCCGCATGTCACTGATGGCCTTGAGAAGGACATCTCTATCAGCATACACTTCTCCCCCGCCAGGCATAGTAGCAGACACGGAGAGGAGAAGATTGAAAATCCAAGGAATAAGAACAAGAGGAGAAGACAAACTCTCCATATCCCATGGCTTATTTATAGCAACATGGGCATGAAAATCAAGGGAAATTCATTATTGTGCAATAATGTCATTCAATTATTTCTTGCATGTTAAAAAGATTTCCTTGACCTTGTGTACTTTGCAGCTTCCAATGAGCAAGAGAATCGAGAAACTAATATGTACAGAAGAAATATGTCAGCACGGATCTCAAGAAAAACAGACGGCTCAGAAATATAATGCGGTCGGTCGGTATTTCTGTTAATGATCGACGGATTAATTCTAGCGGAGGAGGTGTTTAGATTGATCAGTTGAAATGACGTGTTAGAGGATTTCCCAGTGGATGACGATCAACCTTGAAGCCAATCGATAGATTGTTTAGTTTTGAGTCAAATATCAATGGAATTAAGGCGAGGTGAACTGCCGATGAACCTCTCACTGACCGGCACCAATCATCTTTGTAATTATCAAATTGCCCCTCTGAAAACTGATGATAATTAAGGAGACTGTACTTTAGTTTTATAAGATTGAAGCCTATCTCTATAAATAGGGGTCTATATCATGGATAAAGGTTATACATTTCTGTGATTCTTAACTACACACTCTCTCTTGATTCTCTCTGCACAATATTCTATATCTTAGATGTGTTTCTTGGATACTTTTGAATTCTAACACTTGAGAAAAGCATAACAAACAAAAAATACATAAAGCAGTTTCTAATAGATTGTGAAGGCTGCAAGTGCTGCGTTTCTCTTGTGGAGCATACAGCCCTTGTTAGTGAAGCCATATTGGGCATTTACATACATACCACCCAATTCCTATGTATTTACATATCTAACATCTAAATTATACTTTTTACATTTATGCTACCCAAAATCTTACATATAAGTCAAAAATACCACCATTTTAACTTTTAGAAAGTGAAATATAACTTTTTCATGCACAGGAAATACGGTATGTACGTAAAAATCGAAGGTATTGGATATATAAACACATAGGAATTGAGTGATTTGTCTGTAAATCTTCCTTCAAAATAAATTAATTGAATGAATTACTTCAATTTGACTACACAACATATGAACAAAGTATCACTTCTCTTTTAATCATCTCTCAGAATCTAAGTATACCAAACTGATCACTGTTTTAATGGCAGCTGGACAATGCAGTTAGAAGCAGGAGCATAACTTCAGCGCAGATTTGTTACAGTGATGCAGCCCTCGCGCTGCAGGAAGTCATGGCTGCTCTTATTCCTGGCTATTAAGCGTCTGAAGTGGTAAAGTTAAGCAATGAAAAAGAAAGAAATTATAGAAGAAACATGTCCAGTTACTTTGTGTGAAAAGCCGCCTGCAATATAATAATTATCCACATTGAAGTTTGGTTTATTTTGCCTCTCATTCATTTGAATTCAAGTTTACTAAAGATGTTAAGAACTTTGGGTATTTACATGCAAACCATCAAATCCCTTTGTATTTACATATATAACTCCTCAATTTTACTTTGTTTCATTTATATGGATTGAATCTTTAATATCACATCAAAAATATCAGTAAATTTTGAAAGGTGAATGCGTGTTTTCTTTGATGGGTAAGTTGGTAGATATGTAAATGCGTAAGAATTGAGTGGTTTGTATGTGGATTTTTCTTTTTGTTTTGGCTATTAGAGGAGTCACAGCCACCCTCATGTGTCTAACTATTCCAAGGCCGCATATATATATATATATGAGACCAGCCACCTTCATGTGTCTAACTATTCGAATATTGCCCTCACTACTGACAAACTGGCTAGAGGGAGATTCGAACTCGTGACCTGAGGAGACTTACGACCTTCAAAAAGACTGCTCTACCAACAGGTCATGGCTTGCGGCACTGACACAGTTCATATATATTTTTATATATAAAAAACAAAAATTGATGTTTACATGTTTAAGATTTTAATATCATGATCAAAACTAAATATATGCGTGAAAGTATGTGTTTTATTTTTAAAAAATGTTAAGATGAGTGATATTTTTTATTTGGTGTTGAAACTTCAGTGTTATATACTTACATAATAAATTTTAAGTGGTAGTTATGTAAATATAAAATAATCCTGTATGTAAATCCATCATATACACGCCTTAAAAGGTGTTTCACTTTCTAAAAATTAAAATGGAGCAATTTTTATGTGATAAAAGGTAAAGTTTAAGTGTTAGATATGTAAATACAAATGAATTGGGTGGTAAGTATGTAAATACTCCTAAAATATTTGAGTTAAATAAAACATTGCTAATATATTGTTTAGCATTAATAGATTTAAATCAAACAAGATTTTAAAAATTCATTAGATTGAAATTGATTACATTTTGATATGTTTAAACCTAAATATCATTTGGTGTGGTAACTACTGAATTTTGATAAATTGTTTGTCTATTTATTTTAAAATTTAAATTATGTGGGGGATGCATCCTCCACTGTATAATTGTATGAAGTCGGAGAATTAATTGAATGATTTGATCTGAGCATCAATTGGCTTAGATCAAGCATTTGGAGAATGATTCAAAGTTTTAAGGAATTAATTGAATAGTAAATTGATCTTCGAAGTTTTAAGGAATTACAATTAAATCGAGTGTATTGACGAAAGGAATCCAGTAAGTTCAATCACAAATTATGAGATCGTTAACGTACTTAAAGGATAGAAAAATTATCTTTGATCAAAGGAATCAGCAGCACCGACAGTCCAATGAAGTGTTTAGAGATTTTGTCTAAATTTATCAGAATTTAAAAATTAAAAAAAAAAAAAACCCCTATTTTCAACATAGTTATTATTTCTAGGCAGTTTTTGTCTTCTCTTTGTACGTTAGAATGGAAAAAATTTGAGTGCGTGAAGCGTACACAGCGCTGCGTACGTGTAGCAGGTTACATGGAAGTTACATGAAGGTTACATGGAGGTATATCCGTGTTTTATCCCTTGTAACATCCCTGTAACCTGCATGTAACCTCCTTATTTCCCTGTAACCTGCATGTAACCTCCTTATTTTTGCTGGTTACATATAGGTTACGTGGAAATTGTACGTACGTGGCGTCCTCCTATTGGATGACATACGCAATGCTACGTACGTTTTACGTACGCTAATTTTTTCCAATTAGAATATTGTAACCATATCTAGAGAGGAGTGAAATATTGTACTAGGAAATATTTAGTGAATTATTTTCATTTAACACTTTTTATTTGTCTCTGTATATATGAATCTTCGTACCATGCTAAACCATTATTTTTTTTATTTTATTATTAGAAATTTTCTAGCACCCAACAAACATAAATCGAATGAAAAAATAAAACTATAAAAAAAAAATCTCATAAGATGATCTTCGTAATGTAAGACACGAAAATAGGTCTAAAAAACAGATCAATTCGACCCTAATAAATCCATGAAGAAGACCCATAAAAATTCTTCATATATAACAAGATAAATAAATCTATATATGTTTTGGATGCATAAGCACTTTCAAAAATAATATGTTCAGTTGGTTAATTACATCTTGAGAAATACATGAGAATATTTTTTATTAGAAAAAAATTTATTTGTGTTATAATACCTATGGATAAGAAGTTTATGTACTTTAATATATGTTTTATTTAAATATTGTCAATTCATGTACATAGATGAATGATATCTCAAGATCCATAGAGAGGGCTAAAAAGTTTGGAAGAGAGGGAGCTTTTTTTTCTCTCTCATAGAGTTCGTTTGGGGTAGTTTATTTGATGCAGTGTCGTTTTAAAAACGCACCTGACCTGTTTGAGTAAACTGTGTTTTGACAACTTATGTGTTTTCTAAACACAGAAAACAAAATTTTCACGCCCACATATCTACGTGCGGTGACAGTTTTCTGGTTGCGGTCTAGCTTTTTCAAAAAAATAAAATTTTTTATAGCCACCGTACCTAACTTATCAGCAGATTATTAATAAGTTGCAGCTCCCACAAACAGACCCTTACTCTGCTGAAATTAAAAGAATTGTGTTGTCAATTTATATAGAAAAAATAGTAATCAAGTGGAAGTGGCAGGAAAAAAAAGGCTTTTGATAGGCTGTAGTTTTATGAGCTAGTTAATAATAATAAAAGTGATTAAAATTACTTAAACTAATCAAACTCAATTTATATCTAACTCGACGCAAATCAACTCGCATTTTTTATTGATTTATAAATAATAATAATATTGAATAACTCAACCTCGCTGCAATTTTAATTCTAGTTCTAAATATGGATTATTGTCTTCAATAATAAAATATTATTATTATTATTATTATTATTATTATTATTATTATTATTATTGTTATTAAGAAAATATATGCTTGCACATGTTTTGATAATATTTTCTTTTAAAAGGTTAACCTAAACCTGCCTCAACAATTAAAAAAATATATATATATATTTTAGATAAAGGAGACTATTGCTCCATACGCGTTTCATCAGAAAAAATTGAAATACAGCCCGGAAAAGAGGTTCTATCTAAACATAAAAAATAAAAAAACAAAACAACACACTAAAAAAACTAGAAAAAAAGGTCATCTTTCCAAAAAAGTAAAAATACGTCGAGAAAAGTAAAAAAACAAACAACGACAAAAAACAAACAGAAACAACACGAAAAAACCAAACTAATAAGATAAACAATCGGATAAAACAATTTGCACATAAAACAGGAGGAAGAAGGTGAATATATATATATATATATATATATATATATATATATATATATATATATATATATATACTTCTTCACATTATTGCTTCCCTCCGAATCAATTTCACCTGCTTCATGACTGAGAGGATTCCTTAAGAAAAAAATATTACGTCTGTCGTTCGGATGTGCGGACGATATCATGCTTCGCATCATGTAACATGATGTGATCTATATCATTGTCCACACGTCAATTATCTGGACTTAATATTGGAGCAGTGAAAAGATAGAGAAAGAAAAAAAAAAATTCCTCATAGGCTGTATTTTGACATTTAGCGACGTCGTCTCTGCTAAGATGTATTGTCGGTCACCATGGAAGTTGAGGAAGGTCGTCATTGCGCAAATGATGATAAGCATAAAGGAACTTCATGCTTCGTCGCATCTTTTATGAATATTAGCACATAGATACTTTCTCCTTATCTATAATTAAGTTTGTGATTCAATATAAATTCATTTTGATAATTTAGTATTAAAGCGGGCTTTAAATGGAAAGAGAGAAAAGAGAGATTTGAGAGAAGCGCAGAAGTGGAGAATTAAAAAATAAATAAATAAAAAAAAAAGAAAAAAAAAGCGGAGGCAACGCTGGTCAGGTCTAGCCAATTGAATTAGTCATATCGACATGAGGCGAACGATTGAGTCCAGTTGATCAAATCGGCCCTGGTGAGCTGAAGCCATAATGGCTCAATCGAATGAGCTAGAGAGTGGTCGAGCGATAGACTTATATATGTAAAATATCATGTACAAACCCCATTAAAGTTGGCGCAAAAATGTAATATCATCATATTGCATTCTATCGCTTATAAATATGAAGACCATTTTATGCGATTGACACGGTATACACAACTTATTATGTTCATTATTGTTGCGGCTCCACGAACTAGTTCCAAGACCTCCGCGAAGGACCCTGACTTGAGCATATTCAAGTTGCATTTGAAATGCTTGTTGCGGCTCTCTTGTTTCGAGGATGTCCCGGCGATGGGAGGCTCCAAGTTCTTCACCTCCAACATTTACTTTTGGAAACGAGTGATTTAAGCTAGAAGGCTTTCATTCTCCCCTTGCCTGATCTGAAGCAGTCTCTGTATCCTTGGTTTCTATACATTAGCAAAGTGTGCTATGAAGAGCTTTTAGAATTCAAAGAACAATGGGAAGACTCCATCTGGTATGCTATTAAACAATCAGACTGTGCCTATTTTCTCTGTGGTTAGGAACAACTAACACTTCACAGCGTCATCGACCTGTAGGACTCCTACTGTCGACTCAAAAGAAGCGAAGTGATCAGTCGAGTCACTCTTTCCTCTATAAAAATCAAAGTGAGGAATCCTGAGCTTCACCGGGGTTATTTTTACTAGGATCCTTTGGGAGAAGGCCTTGCCTATAATTGACCGAGCAAACATTCTCACTCGGTCCATCGATGTGGGACCACTGTCGTAGATGCGGCATTGTCTGCCATTTGCGAATCTTTCGGTACTTCAGTTGGACGGTCTCCATGCCAACTGTGGGGCTTTGTCTGATTGTCGAGGGGAGTCTTCTCGGGGCAAGTTTCCCGAGACTCTCTCTTCATGAGTGGCGATAAGACGTTCTATTGGATTATGACTGTTTGAAGAGCCTCGAACTGGCTCAATATTTGTATTCATAATGTCTGAACCTCTTCCTGTATGTCTCAGTGCACCATCTCTATTGAACTCCGCGGGCTCTCCGATGACATTCTTCTCTGTAGTTGGCTCCGTTTCTCGTTTGGGCCATTTCCACGCTCATCGCACCACCTTTTAGGATATGTTGTTTGTTGAGAACATATCTCAAGAGTTAGAGTCGGGAGAAGAAGGAATAAATAGTAATTAGGCCAATTATTGTAGAGAAATAGGGGAAAAGTTCCTTTATTTATCTTTTTTCCTCGTATTTATAGAGATGTATTTGTACATTTATAGAAATAAGTGAACAATTAAGAAAACCACAATTAACACAATTAATTATGCTGCTTTCATGTCAAATATGTACGACAAATTGAATTTAGATACGACAGTAACCAGCTGGTTAACTCGCTTTGGTTCTGATGACCGAGGAGACCAGTCGAAACACGATCGTGCCTGCCGAAGTAAAAGCCTGTCAGTCGACTGGTTGTGATCAGATGCCATTGTAATGAGCCTTCAGGCGATCGAGATTGCCGACGTAGTTTGCCGATTGAGTCCTTCATCATAGTATGCTGGTTGACTTCGATCGGACGGTCAATTGTTGAATGAACGATACAAATCATGTTCTTTTGGTCCAATGCCTCGATCACCACACCACTATATTGGGCCATTGGATTACTTTAAGATTCGTGTCAGTAGTTCTAATATATACAAATATATTTCCAAATCTCTAAAATTAAAATAATTTTAAAACTAACACTACAAAAAAGACTACTAAAAAAGACTTCCATTATTCACTCTAGTGCTTTCAACTAATGAAAGATCTGCATAATTTGCTGGCACCTGATAGAATTATTTTGAGGAATATCTGATAGATGCAGCCATGTAGATAAATTAACCAATTCGACAAATTAGATTATCTTTACATATTATACTTGTTAAATGTGTGAAAAAAATCTCTTCTTGGACGAGGCAAAGTCCAAAAACCTCTCCTTTCATTTTCAGGAGGCCCAGATTTACTTGCACCCCATCCGCACAAATGCAGTTGGCGCTACGTACCACTGACGTGCCCGACAAGCTCGCACCCTCGGCCGGTGCGACAAAATGAACCGATCAAGGCTAGCTATTATAAGCGTCAACATGCTAATGGCGAGCTTCGTATCATTGTCTTGCTCTGCCCCTCTTCTCCGTTCCGCCTCCCAAACCCCTCGACTGTCTAAAACTCTTTACAAAACCTTCTCCTGCCCCCTCTGGTCCTCGTCCTTCTCCTTCTGCCTCCATCGACCGACAAAGCACACCGTATCTCTTATTTCCGCTGGTTTCTGCGCCGCCCCTTCGTCAAAGATGACATCTTCAGTCGATGACAGCTTGGGCTCGAACCCGCTTCTTGGAGACTTTGACTTCCCGCCTTTCGACGTCGTTGAGGCGAAGCACGTGCAGCCGGGAATCAGGGAGCTGTTGAGGAGACTCGTAAGAAGTTTCTTTTGGTTGAGGGATAGGGTTTTAGTTGGTTTGTTTGATTGGATTGGTGATACAGGAGGGCGATCTGGTGGAGCTGGAGAGGACGGTGGAGCCTACGTGGCCCAAGTTAGTGGAGCCGCTGGAGAGAATTCTGGATAGGCTGCAGGTTGTGTGGGGCATTGTGAATCATCTTAAGTCGGTGAAGGATTCTTCGGAGCTTCGATCTGCCATTGATGAAGTGCAGGTTCGTTTTTTAGTTGTTTGATTTTAAGATATTAGAATGTGGGGCATGGAATCTTTTCTATGGTTTAATTTTGTGGAAACTTTGATTTCGACAAGCAAGCTTTTATCTTTGAAAAGGCTATAGTCGCAGCTTATATCCTCATTTATTCTTTTTGGTAGTTACAATTTATTTTTGGGATACTTTTTGAAGGTTGAAATTGAGTGATTTGTGCTTGCATTTTTTTTGAGAATAGTGATGTTGACTAACAGTGTGAATATTGAGATCTAAGACCTGTCTAAAGAAATTTTGAAGAAGAATTTTAGAAACATACTACTGTAGGAAAATTTCTATGGATGAGATGGTTGAGGCATTTAAAGTGAGGAGCTAGTTATTGGGAATCATATTGTTGTCCAAGGATTTGATATTATTGTTCGAAGATATGACATCACATTGAACCACCCACTGCCACTCCCCACTAGATAAAAGTTTAACCAAACAATATCCACAATCATGTGCAACTTTGAAATTATTAATCGTGTGTTGAAAGCTTGATCAAATTAGTTGGATTTTTTGTGAAATTGTTGCCATTAGGGAGCATTTTACACTATTCGAGACCGAAGCTGATACGCCAATGGTTAAATCTATATATTTTTTTAATTCAGAATCTTTAGTTTATGAGCGAGCGAACTTTATATTTCTACACATATTTTTAGTTACAAATCTCAGGTGCCTTCTCTTCAACTCACATAAAATCTCTTCACATTAGCCATCACATGTGCACAAAAACATGCACACTCTCTCTCAAATAGGAGCATCAGCAAGTATGATACACCAGGAGCCCACTCAGCAATGTGGATCCATTTTCAGAGACTGAAACTTATGTACTCTTGAACTTTGCTTAACCATGTCTGTGGGGTGAAGACTTTCTGGATCCATAAAGTTCTTATTCCTTGTCAAATAACTCATCGGGGAGTATGAAATAAAAGAGACCTATGTTTAGCTTACACCAATTGTAAATTTCATTTCAGCCCAAAGTTTAAGCTTATTATGAGTCTCAACCATGCAAAATTTCTGCGCTTATATGTGACAATTCAAATCTCACATGCATTAACAACTATTATTTCTTCATTAGTTCTTGTGAGTTTTTTTATTATTTATTTTTTGCTCATTGATTTGGCAGTACTCCAACTAACATTGTTGTTTCCGTAACTTTTTTTTTTCTCTTTATAACAGCCTGATAAGGTTAAGTTCCAACTAAGATTGGGACAAAGTAAACCTATATATAGTGCATTCAAGGCTATTCAGGACTCAGCATCATGGTCATCTCTTTCTGATGCTCATAAACGAATTGTGGAAGGTAAATACCGTCTTTTGTTATTCTGTGTTGTTTGAACATATGTTTGCTGAAATGTATTGTGTTTCTACCATGTGCTACTGTCTATTTTATTTATTAATGGACAAAATCTTTTGCTAAAAAATACCTTTTTAATAATCTAGTGGTTTTTGAGTTCCTTTATTTTACTTCTCTAATTTTTCCCATCTAACCTTTCTTTTGTTATCAATCGAGTCTTGTCAGTTCATATTTTTTGTGACGAGTATATGTTTTTTTGATATCAGCTCATAAGTTTTATTGTTTTTAAAAAACATGATCCTAAATTTCTGTTAAATACTTAATTATGAGATGAATTGATAATGGCATCAAGGGAGCAGGAAAGTAATAGATTTTAAGAATCATTTTGATGGTTATTAGGTTGTAGGAAGACTGTAACAACATTGAATTGAGAAGAAAACTGTGAAAGAATGATGCTACTTGTTAAAGAAGATTCAATTTTGCCAAGAGAACGATTATGTTTTCTTCAAATACCTATAATATCACTTTGGGGAAGGATGAACTCTCACCAAACTCGGGGGGTATCAATTGTTTGCCAACAACTTGCAAGAACAATAAATCCTTACTCTCATTTATCAACCAGGTTTGAAAAAGGACGCACAAGTTATATGGGAGTAATATTACTTGGAAATTACTTCACAACTAAGTAAAAAATAATGGCTGATGTGTTTTAAACTAATGGTATGAATGCCCTAAACAATTAAAAAGATACTATACATTATTACAAGATTCTTTGGTTCAATCTAATCTTATACCATGTGCGATATCAATCTTAACAACGAATTAGCCAATGGGCCCATTAAATTCTCTCATGGCGAAAAAAACTCATGCTACTCCTTTAGAAGCCTTAGAGATAGATGAACTAGCTCTTGATGTATTCATATATCATATATTATGTGATGGTGGATGTTCTTGCAATGAATAAGATATCAATGAATGTGGAACGACCCTAGAGTAGCCTTGTTGCTGACTAATTAATAAATTTCACTCTATATAGGGACCAATGGGAAAATTAGAATGATCACTCAAGTTTTAAATTTGCATTATTAGGTATTGAGGTATTTTTAGTTTGCGCGGCGATGCGTAAGCTTCAAGCCATTTTAAGATGTAAACCTCAAAATCAGTGCATCGCTCAATGCAGAAAGTATTATCTAACTTCAATGTATGATGTAAGAAATGATATACTAATATCTTAATATTTAATTATTTTGTAAGAAGTGTCATACAAATATCAAAATAAGGAATTATCTCAAAGTAAAAATATAACAATTCAAAATAAGTTCAACACAAAAAGTGTCTCACTTGCCCATTCCTATATCAAGGTAGGAACATAACGAGGCAATAAGATTAAAATTTTTAAACTGAGAAATCCCTATTGCTCTCATCATTCAATGGATTTTCATTAGAATCATTGTCATATGAACTGATTTTTCTCGTCTCATTCTCAGTTTGCCTTTTTAGTTACTTTGTTAAACGATTCAACATTCTTGTGTTTGCTAAAAATATGCTATATTATTCTTGTTATAACTATTTTAACAACCTCAACGTTGTAGTTGTACTTCAAATAAACATATGCTTGCCACTCTCATCATTTTTGACTTTCAAACTTTATTTTCATACCGGTATTTCCTATATTTCGTTATCCTTTTCTTCTTACCCATAACCATTTAGAAAGCCCTAAAATATTATTTTCAATTCAAAATAAATTGTAACATGCAAATGTTTAAAAGAAAGAAGAAACCCTAAATAAACAAAGTATATATTTATAGTTGAGGAAAAAAATGTAGCCCTTCTTAACCTACTGGTTTGGAGCTTATGATCCCAACTAAGAGGACCTAGGTTCAATATTTTGCATATGCTATTTTTGTGTGATTTTGTGATTGAATTCTGTTAAAATTCTCCTAGAAAAGGTTTATTGAAAAAAAAAAAAATAATGTTGATGATGTATAAGGATCAATAAGGGAATTGGGGTGTTGTAGGATTAGAGAAAAGGTGAAAAACCTGAGAAATGAAGCTGTTTGAAAGGAGGAAAGATGGCACAGTTGCTGTCTGGGAGGAAAAGAACTATGGAGAAGGGTCTGGCGTTTTGATTTGTGGCATATATACATCAAGGAGGATCCGCCACCTCTTCTCAATCAAACTACATTCACATTACTTGAAGGAGAGGGTGATACAACATTCCAAAGATGTAAAACTCAGGGAAGATAATCTCCAATTGCATAAAAATCAAAACTAAAAGTGCATCACAAGTTAAAACAAAATATTGATATAATGGAAGCAAAATAGCGATAATCTTTTTTCTAACTAAGCAATAAGGTGTCCCTAAGGGCTGGTTGACCCCTTGGGGTGGGAGAAAGCTTGAACCAGGTTAGGGTTGGATGAGTTTAGGCCGGTCCCATCCTTTGCTCACGTGGGTTAAGAGATGTTTGCATTATTATCCTTTGATAGAGGAGGATTCATCTTCATTGCCCAAAGCGTTTGGATCATCGTGGTATTATGGCAAATCAATAACTCTAGAGGTCAAAAGTATTATAATAATTAGGTTGATCGTTCTTGTAAGCATTATCATTGGTTCACTTAACAATTTTGAATGAACCCTCTAGGTTTGAGCTATATCTCTTATTGTTCAATTGAATTACATCAAGTCACATTATTTGAAGAGCATAACATTTCTGTATTTGTTAGCTTGCTTCTAATATTTGACATTCTACTTTGTTCCTTTATTCTTTTTGTGCTCATTTAAAGTAAGAAATTCCTTGAACTTAGGCTTGACATCAGTACTAAGCTCATTAGTTGGAAGCAATGACACCAACTCTAAAGGTATGATGAGAATCCGTTCGCAGACAATCTCAAAAGGGCCTGTGGACTGGCTAATGGATTTGTTGTGAGCAAATGAAACATGTATCAAAACATGCAAAATCTTTTTTGTGAATATGAACTATCACTGTCACGATCCGGCCTGAAATTTAGAAATATCAAAGGGGATTTGATGGTTGAACGAAAAATTTTCTTAATTACACATTTTCGAACTTTTTAAATAATGTCTCCTAATATAAAAAAGAGCTAATCTTATCCAATTTTTTTTAACACCTAAAATGTATCCAAATTTAAAAATTTTTAAAATTTATAACTAATATAAAAGAAAATATATTTTCCAGCTCTTAGAGCTCCCTGACTTATGTGGGCAATTTTTTTCTATTTTCCATTTAACATGAGGAGATTTTCCTAAAAATATTCATCGTCTATTCTGTGGTTAAAATTTCAATAGCTGAAGTTTTTTTTTTTAATTATAATAATTCAAAAAGTTAGGAAACAATATGTGGATGATACTAGAGTTAACCAACAACAATGGGAAAATTAAATATTATTACTGAAATCAAATAGGAAATTACAATAAACCAAAATAGAGATATGAAATTACCATAAACACGACACTAAATCCCACTAGGGTTGGATCAATGGTGGTGGAGGTGGTGAGTGAGGGTCTGAAAGGTGACAGGATTGTAAACGAGGTGATTGGCAAGTAGAAAACAACAAAGTAACAGTTTCCCATGTTTCAGACAACAAGATTGCAATAGAGATTGACATGGAACAACTGTCCTAGATGATGGCAACAAGAGGAAGTTGACGGTTGCAAGGGTGGAGGTCTAGAACAGCGATGAAAGCAAGGGCTGGAACAATAGCGTTAACAAATATGAAGGGCTAAAACTACAGCGACAACGAAGATGGAGGGCTGAAATTGTGGGAAGTAGTAGGAGAACAACAACAGACGGCTATGCCAGGTGGCTGTAGTAGGGAAGGGCTACAAGGATCAATGTAGGAATGATGCAGAAGGGATGAGGGAAGTTAACCACCATTTCGCTAGCGAGATATAACCGAAGCACCACTCGACGCTCATGCAAATCTAGATGAGGATACACACACGCGCGCGCGCGCGCCCCCACGCACACAATTTTTTTTTTTTAATTAGCAAACACATCTAAATTTAGGGCTTGTATGTTGGAAGCCCTAACACGCATAAAACTAATTTGGCTTTCAATTGGCTTAAAAGGAAAATTTTGTATAGTTTTTGTGTTGGCATACATATCTCAAATTCCTTTATTTTCTTCGGATTTTTAGCTACCATATAATATCCCTAAAATTTTATCTATAATTAGGTGAAATTCATAAATCTAGTATTTGTGAATGTTGAAATAATTTAGAATGAAATCATCTATTTTAGATTAGGAAAAAGGAAGAAAAAAACCTAAGTTTCAACATCAAATCGAATAGGGTTCAACTCTTACTGTTGAACTCATTTTCGTTCTTGTTTGGATGCTTTTCTCATGCCGCTTGGCCATGCATTCTGCTCCTGCGATCGGACTCCCTTGCTTGTGCGGTAGCCTGTGCTCGCCCTCTGTCCTCTCTCTCTCTCTCTCGTTCTCGCTTTCTCACTTGCCCTCCTGTCAATCACTTGCTCTCTTTCTCGTTCGTTCGACTATGGGCATCAAGCTGTTGGTCATTCTCCACATTAAGTGGCATGCCTGCCCTTGAGGATTAACTGACATGTTTATCAGGTGGTGTTAGCTTTTTCTTATATTAATGTATATTATTACATTATCTAATTTTTATAAAATTTGACTTATTTTATGTTTAATTTAATTTTTAATTGTTTATTGATTTAATATGTTTCATTAATTGATTTATTTAATTCATTTAAAGTAATTTATAATAAAACTATGGATAGAAAAAGATTTTTCATTACAATCACAAGGTTCACAATTTTCCTCCTGCAGCGCAAGTCAAGGAAGCTGTTCTTAATGGTGTTGCTCTCGAAGATCAACAACGGGAGAAATTCAATGAAATTGAGCAGGTGCATCTCTGAAATCATTTTGCCGTTCATTTTTTTCTGCTGGACCTTGTAGTTCCTTACATAATTGTCTGGTTTTTGTTACCTTAATCAATGTGAAACAGTTCTTTGAGGGTTTGAATCACTGTCGCTCTGTCTTGGTTGAGGAGTTGGTGGCAATTCATAAGGGGGGACAAAATCTAAGGATTGCTTAAAGTTCAAAGGATTGATTTATGTCTAGATGGGAATGAAATGCTTATATAAATATCAGAAATATGCTCATGCATTCCTTTCTTTATACAATTTATGTTCTTTAAATTTCAAGGCAGAATCTTTTTGTGGGTGATGAGAAATGAAATCCAAATTTTGTCTCATGCCTAGAACTCAGCATTATGTGGGCAAGAGGGATATAAGTTCTAAAGAGGGTTTATTGAGTTGCCGATGGGATGTGCTGCTAGAGAGCGAAGCGATGATGCCTTAATTTTCTTAAATACAGTTTCATATTTTAAATGTCCTTTTTGAATGCCATCAATTAATTTCAATTTTTAAGAGTAATGTGAAGTTTAAATGCTTAATTTTATGCTTATGTTAAATTCTTATTCAGTGATAGTATACTTATTGTGAATTTTTGCCTGCTAATCCATCTGTTGTTAATACAAGTGTACATAATATGAATCTTCGTCTCTGAATGTATCCCTTAAAACCAGTAGATGCACATTATTTTGTGTTTGAACTAAATGTTTTTATGGAAATCATTTCCTCGTAGCTTTCAGCTGTTATCAAATTCATCTCATGAACTTGCAGGAACTCGAGAAGTTATCCCAAAAATTTAGTGAAAATGTCTTGGACGCTACCAAGAAGTTTGAAAAGCTAATCACTGATATAAATGAACTTGAAGGGTTGCCTGCTACGGCTCTTGGTCTATTTGCACAGACAGCCCGTACCAAGGTATCCCTTATTAGTTTTTATACACAAAAATTTTAATGTCTGACAAGTTCCCTATTTTGTGGTCTGCGATATTTGTGGATATAATCCTGTCTTATGATTGTGAGGATGCCTCATCAGGGCCATGAAAATGCCTCTGCAGAAAGTGGACCTTGGATTATAACATTAGATTATCCAAGCTTTTCTGCTGTAATGCAACATGCTCAAAATCGAACTTTGCGTGAAGAAGTATATCGTGCTCAGATATCCCGTGCCTCTCAAGGAGATTTGGATAATACTCCTATTATTGATCAAATTTTGAAGCTAAGGTTGGAGAAAGCTAAGCTACTTGGATATAATAATTTTGCTGAGGTAACATGCTCTTGTCTCTAGTTTTAACCCCGTTAAGTTGGTCTGGTTTAAAGCTGAAGTAAATTTAATATTTGCTTAAATAGCTTGTTTCATACTGGGTTACTTGTTTTTGTTTCAATTTGTTGCAAAATTATTTCAAGTGATTGTCAAGAAAAGTTGATTTGATATGCTCAATCAGGCTAAACCGAATTTGTTATAAGCCCATTGCTGATTTTGTTGTAATTGGTTTGAGAGAGAGAGAGGGATTTGAGCTGAGGTAGTTTGGCTCAGTCCTTACACTCTAAGAACAGCCTTATTGTTTCTGCTCAAGTTAATAATGTCTTTTTGTTTTGTTTTGTCCTGATAGCTTCAAACTTGAACAATTTTCTTTTTTTTTTTATTTATTCCAGGTAAGCATGTCAATGAAGATGGCTACAGTCCAATCTGCAGAAAATCTCATTGAAAAGCTGCGAAATGCATCTTGGGATCCTGCAGTTCAAGGTGAATGACATACTTATCAATATCCAAGAGTTTGTTGACAATGCTTGCAAGAAGAAAGATATAAAAAGCAAGCACTCATTTGAATTTTAGGCTTGTTTACTAGCTTTATACAAATACAAATCTAATACACATTTGGTTTTTAATTTTATATGAAAATTAAGTATTCGTTTAAATTTTTAGTCTATTTAATTAATATAAATAAGTCGAGTACGAACCAAATATGAAAATTAAAAAATTTAAGCAAGCGTGAAAACTTGGCTCAAGCTCGAACTGAACATAAATAACTTTTGATTTGACTAAGTAAAATCTAATCCATGACATACTCGACTTGACTCGGCCCGATTACAACCCTCACATCAACCAAATAGAAATTGATGTCGTTGCAGGAAGAATGCCGCCGAATATAAGTGTGGAGAGTCACGGTGGCAATCAAAATCTGCACGTATTGGGAAACGGGTAAAATGTTTCTTCTTCCAAACACCAAAAGTTCTCTCAATGACACCGCATAAAGAGAAATGTCTTTTATTGAACATTTATTTTTTGTCCCGCATGACATTGCTAGCTTGCTCAAAGTCAGGTATGTGATATCTCGTATCAAGATAGGGTTTGAGATACCATCGCTGCAACGAATATCCAACATCAACCAAATAGTTTTTACCTGATGTGAATTGTGTGATTAATATTGAAGGAAAAATGAATTATGAGAGTAGCTCCGTCTCAAGCAAATATGTGGGTGGATGTCATAAGTTATACTTGTTATTCCGTGTTGCAATTTTGAAAATTCGACTGTCCCAACCGACCATGACAAAAGTGAAGCATATGTTGAAGACATACCGCCTTGACATTTTGTCGGGAACCCATAACGACCGATGTAGGTGATCTTCTCATTATTTGGAACACGTGCATCAATGTGTGCTCTATCGATTGCTCCAATACAATTCTAGAAAGATAACGAAGGGTTACATAATTATGATATTTATTTGAAATTTGAATGTAATAAAAGATAGAAATTATCTTAAAATATGACATATACCACATCATGTGAAATCTCTGTGGATATCCGTTCGAAGAGGATCTATTGATTTTATGAATTGTGAAGAAAAACTTACAAGTGCATTCAACTCTACTAAGAATTATCTGCAAATCGTTTTAGATTAGTGTTGAAATCGCTCCATAGCTTATGACATTGATTCATTTTGCGATAATTTGTAGAGGGTTATTTCCAACACCTCTCGCGAAGTCATTCTAGATAAGTCATGAAGTCCATGATTTTTGTATAGTTCCTTCAATACATCGGTGAATGCCGCCTGTGTCATGCAGAACATATTACTAAATCTCGTCGGGTGGCCCGCAAGCAACCTCCCAACCCATTTGTCGCTAGCATATGAGGATATCATGCAGGGGAGCGCTCTATGTACGAGTTATAAGATTCGTACACCAAGTATACGACAGCTCCAACTCTCCTATACTTTTTATCTAGTTGGATTCATATATTTCAGTATCGAAGAGGCTAACATATAAGCATCAATGAATTAACTACAATCATATAAGGTTACGAACAAAACCAACATAAGCAAATAATGTTACAGAAGTAAATGAAAAAATATAACGAGGAATAAAAAACTCTGAAGTAAGGCGGCATGTACAAAGCAGTTTAATATTCAAAGCACAATGAAAAACTATAAACAAATAGAATGTCCCATGTGAATGTAAATAAAAAAATATCTAAATTGTCCCTACTCTTATAAAAATATCGTAGGTAAGCCACCCTACGGTCAGCGGACATTGCGATGAAACATTCTCTTCGGGTCAAATTTTCAAGCAACCTTATAGAAAATAAATACAACAACAAGTCTTCAGAAATTTCTGGAGTCGCATTCAGAAATTGCACAACTTGTTGGACAAAAGTTGTGAAATGTGCTGTGGTCATTGTTGTATGAAGTCACCAACTGTGATATCCGACTCTAAGGAAAGCAGCTCCCATTTTCTTTTTATTTTCAACCTGTGGACGCTTAGAGTGGCTCGTGGACTCAAGTTCAGGCTGGGGGGTTCAGTGGAATTACCCGTTTAGTCAGCTCCCCAAATTTGGGGATGCCATCAAACCTCGTCTCACTTTGGGCACATGTATTATTGTTCGTTGCCACGACACCTCCAAACATACGATCCAACTTCTCCTCTAACTCATGATCGATTTCACTGTATTTAAATTTTTTCGCGGCAAGCACCACCTACAAGTTCATATAACATGTAGTTCGATTTAAAAACAAATTAAAAATTGACTAACTTTACGGGACATTTCAAAATTGCTCACCACAAGTCTCTCTGCACACCACTCGGAAACATCAATCATTTGCTTCATCGGATTCCAACCTAAACCCGTTGATCCTCGCTTCAATTCCTTCTAGATTTTCCAATCATTGTGTTGATCCCACATATTTTTTAACTGCATTCTATCGTACTCTCTTCCTGTACTTTCCTTGAATTTTCTAATAATATTTTGTCAACTTTTTTGGTTGAAATAGGTTGTCAACCTATTTCCCAAATCGACCTCATTGAGGAAAATATCGCAAAATATTAATTTGTCTCTTTATCTCACATTGCAGATGAATCAACCTATTTTGTCTAAATCATTGTATTATTAGCATGAAAAAAAATAATTTACATAAACATTTCCCATAAAAATTATTTAACACAACTCAGATAGATAAAAAAAATGCCAAAATAGTATCACCACTACCCCTCTGCACCAACACCACAACACATACACATAACTGCTGCCACCATCTCCACACACAAAACAGTACTACAAACACCTTCACACACACAACACATCTACCACCTCTACACACCAAAAACTCCAGAACATGACCACACTAACCAACACATACACAACCACTCAATCACCACCTCCACACACATCCACCATTACCAACAAATCTACAACCACACCAAGAATACCCACCACCTCCTCACCCACACACAAACACATCCACCATCACCGATACACACAACCACACGAATACCCAATCACCACTTGCAAACACATCCACCTCACCCACACACAAACACCACCACCTCCACCTACACATCCACGCACCAACCACTCTTCACCACTATATCCACGTCCTTCAACCCAAACACTTCCACCACCACATCCATCACTTAAAAAACATAAACCAACTTCAACCAAATGTATATAATCCGTTATCAACTGAAAGACACCTCTTTGCACGTGATTACAAGACAGTGAACGTGCATTTGAAACTATCCGTGATTTCACCAATCAAGAACGTAAAAGTGCAAGCATAAAACCGAAATCCAATATCAACCGAAAACCAACACTCATTTCCATGTCATCGCACATGGGATTCCAAAAAATCTCCAAATTCTAACATCTAACTGATAACCAATTAACCGTAAGCAATTGTCAAATCAAAAACCACAAAATTCATTAACCAACGGGAAGGGGAACCACCGCACAAACAAAACCGCCAAATTCTCGGGCATTATAAGCCTTTTGCAAAATCAAAAGCCATAGATAAGTTAGGGTATAAATTATCCAACTCGAAGAAGAAGAATATGCAAAACCAAATTCTCGGGCATTATAAGTTTTTTGCAAAATCGAAAGCCACATATAAGTTAGAGTACAAATTATCCAGCACGAAGAAGAAGAACCGCACAAATGAACAACCACAAAGAGAAAATCATGAAATTTTCAGCCATATAAGCTCAAAGACAAAAATAATAGCATAGTTAAGGTAAAGATTACCCAGCAAGAAGAGGCACCGCAGCGCACAGAGGAACGACCACACAAATAAGAAGGCACCACAGCAAGAAGGCACCACACAGATAAGAATGTACACAACAAGAAGGCACCACACTGAGGAACCCTATCCGTGAGAATCTCATGAGAGAGAGAGAGAGAGAAGAGAACTAACCTTATCCGTGAGAATCGAGCACGAGAGAGAGGCATCCCTATCCGTGAGAATCGCACGCGAGAAAGAGGAGAGTTTAGTACAAGTATTGCGAAAGAGAGAGGATCGCGGGAGATGAGCGCACTGCTAGGGCAAGATGAGAGAACGAACCGCGATGGTGAGGAGAAGTGCAATGGGGTCACGAATATTGGAAGGAACGCGGGCTCGGGGTCATGCACACTGATGCATTTCCTTTGGCATTTTTTAAAAAGTCGCCGCGCCGCGAGTTGCCAAACGGCCCCAAGCGCGTTTCCAGGCCGCGCCGTTGCTCTGCCGCAGCCCTAAACAGGCTTAATGCAACACTGTTAGAAAATTTTAGAATATTTAACTTTTTTGTATTATTGGAGGCATTATTCAATTTTAAATTATTTAATTTTAAAATTATCTCTCTTTATTTGTTGTTAGATTAATTTTTAATTCAATTTAATTTCATAACTTTGGTTTTATCTTATAATCTTATTTCTATAAGTAAGGTTTTTATGGCTTGTAATTGTAGATTATTTTATTATGAATTTTGGAAGTTTCCTTGTCCACTATTCTATCTCATTTTTCCTCTCTCGCTGGAATGCTTGTATTTTTCTCCCTTAATTTAGCCTTTTCAGACGATTCCACTTTTGCAAAGCACACTGACTATAGTCACCCTCACCACAAAACATGGGATATAGTTATCGAGCCCTAATTCTAATTTTTCTTCTGTCAACATCAGTTTTTGGTTCAGTTTCCTTATATCTTTAGGAAAATAAAATTGATTTTATAGGAGGGAAAAATAGATGAAATTCATTATCAACGTCCTATTATGCAGTTGGCATCACATTCAATCTTCTTCTCCATAAACTTGGTTCAATAAAATGGAAGAAAGTTGTAATTTTATTTTAAGTATTCATGCTTGTTGACTTTCTTTTTTTAATTTTGGTTTTTATTTATTGAATGATTAATTGTATGAATTGAATTAGGCTACTATTTTTTATTGATCCTAGCTGCAACAAAGAAATTGTTGATAGGTAAATTTAGGGGTGAAAATTTTTGGTTTATGGGTCAGGTTCATTAAATAATTTAAAAAATACCAATCGAAACCCTACTCAACCAAACTCTAAACCTACCTGAAAACACCAAGTCTTGACAGATTAATGCCAGGATGATCTAAAATGGACATGGTTAATTCAATATGGGCACAAAAACTAAAAAAAGCAAAAATAAAATAAAATCTTAATTAGTTTGTATGAAAAACGAGTCAAATAATTTTCATTAACCCAACCTGAACCTAATCCATTTTTTATGTCACTTAAGTTGACTCAAACCTATTCTTATACAGGTTGATGTGAACCCCATTTATTTAATTTTTTCTAAAGTTGGGGTTTTGAGTTTTATCCAATATTGGGAGACCTACTAAAATGAGAGCCAAAAATAAGAATTTTAAGATGCTTGCAAGGTAAAATTAGGAAGAACAAATAAGAAATTAAGTAATATGCTTTAAGTAGCTTTTATTAGAAGTAGTTGTGAATTAGGAAGAACAAATAAGAAATGAAGTAATATGCTTTGAGTAGCTTCTATTAGAAGTAATTGAGAAGATAATTGGTTTTGCTTGTATAATGAAGGGTAAAATATATGCTATTAGATGGGTAAATATAAATAACGGTGTCAAAGGATTATGAAGTAAAATTGATAGACCTAAGAAATATGTATGGAAGTTCTTAAAAATAATTTAAGACTAACATATTTATGACGTCAAAGCATATTGAACAAAAAATATTGGAATATGGGTACTTATATTGCCCACCCCAAATAGTTGGGACAATGTTGATAGTATATGAACAGAACATGTGATCATGATTAGATCCACGACAGGAGTGTAACATATTAATGGGTTCTTATTTTCACCTTCTCGTTCTAAAATCTATTCTGATTGTTTGAATTAATTACGATAGAAATTGACATTTTTGATTTTTTGCAGACATGGAAGACGTTAGAAAATTTGCTGCAGAGAAAGGTGCTGCAGAAGCTAATCATTTAAGTCACTGGGATGTTAACTTCTGGAGTGAAAGGCTTCGTGAATCAAAATATGACATAAATGAGGTAGTTTAGTCTTTTTCTCTATTTTTTATTATTTATTTATTTTTTTAATTTTTTTGAATGAGGTAGTTTGTTCTTTCTCAGCTGAAGTTTCTTTAAAATTTTATCATTATATGATTTAGCATTGTAAATATTGAAATTCTGGCTTATGCTATGTTTTCTATTGGTTGATTGTTGTTACTCTGCATTTGTTCTTGTTCCTGAAGACTATCTACTACTGGTTTGTTGGTTTAGCTTATAGCCAAAAATGGGACATTTACATACAAACCACCTAATTCTCATGTAAATTGTACACAGATATCTAACACCTAAACTTTCATTATTAAATTTATGTCGCCCAAATCTTTCATATCACATAAAAAAAACCACTATCTTAACTTTTGAAAAGAGAAATACACCTTTTCATGCATGGGTAAGGTGGCAATGACATGTAAAAACTGAAGTTTAGGTGGTAGATATGTAAATACATAAGAATTGAGTGGCATGCATATAATTTTTCCAAAAAAAAAAAATCATTAGTAGCAGAATTGTTGCTGTAACATGCTATCTGTGCTGAACCTTACTTTAATTGTTTTTTTTTTTTTCGGAAATTGAAGTTTAGATTTCAGTGCCTCGGCAACTTATGCAATTGCCTTTTTGGTTTTTCCGCACATCCATTTACAGGAGGAGTTGCGTCCATATTTTTCACTACCTAAGGTCATGGATGGTCTTTTCAATCTTGCAAACAAACTTTTTGAAATAAAGATTGAGCCAGCTGATGGCTTGGCTCCGGTGAGTCAATTTTTTATGTTCCCAGTTTAATATCATCTTGGCATAGTAATTGATGCTTTCTATGATCAAAAATGCACTGTACATTGTCTTAACAAATCTATTTTCTTTCTTTTCAGGTTTGGCAGCCTGATGTGAGATTCTATTGTGTTAAAGATGCTTCAGCTAATCCTATTGCGTACTTCTATTTTGATCCATATTCACGGCCTTCCGAAAAAAAAGGAGGAGCATGGATGGATGAGGTTTTTTCTCGAAGTAGGGTGCTTGCACGAGACGGCGGCAAAGTTAGGTTGCCCATTGCTCACATGGTTTGCAATCAAATACCGCCAGTAGGTGGAAAACCTAGCCTTATGACTTTCCGAGAGGTAGCCTTTTATGACTGTTAGTTATTTTTATTTTGTTAATATTCTTTCTAATATTTGGTACATGTTATTATTCTAATGCGGATGACTCGTGGTTTTTGAGCAGAACTAAAAAAAATGCCCAGGTCCTGAGCATGCAAATAATTTAATTTAGTTTTTATTCACATGGTCATATTTTAACTTATTTAATCAAACTGGTCTTACAGTACAGCTAATAATTTAATTTAATTTTACCTGTTTTTATCAGACCTTACAGGGCAACAATATTGTCTATTTTATGGATGATAATAGTCTGCAAAAAGAATAATGTTGCGGCTCCTAATTTGCCATGTGCATCATCTTGCTTACTTATATTGTGCTGTTAAATAACATAGTTGATGTACATGATTAAATAGACATAATATAGATAAGGTTTCAATTAAAATTCAAAAAGCGTGACATGCATGATGTGATAATTAACTTTTAAATTGGTTTTTAATTCTAATTTAAAACAATCATGTCATGTAGCACCCATATAATGCACGAAGTGTCCCTTAGTTCAATGTGCCTTGTTTTAGCATATATAATGATGGGAGAAATGTGCTTTTGACATATGTTACCTATTCTTCATATGATCGTTCTCTTTCAATTGCTTTCATTTATAATTTCAATTATCATATATGGTTTCCATAGTCTCCTCACTATTTTTTTAAATATATGTAGGTTGAGACCGTCTTTCATGAATTTGGTCATGCACTACAACATATGCTAACCAAACAAGATGAAGGGTTGGTTGCTGGAATTAGGGGAATAGAATGGGATGCTGTAGAACTTCCCTCTCAGTTCATGGAAAACTGGTGTTACCAGAGGTACTGGATAGATTGAGATATTAGTTGGTCATGTGTATATTTATCTATTTTACATTACAGTCAACTAACGAATAAAAAACGCTTTACATATTACATCTAGCTTTGCTAGTGAATTAGATGGTTGGATTTTAGTGTCAGTAAATTCTATTTAACTTATTAAATGGATGTTTTATAACTTAAGTTGCCTTCCAATTGAGTGATATGAATATTATTTGGCTTGATATTAATGGAATTATTGAATGGGTGAACTAGAGAAGCAGTCAATGAATCAGTCCTTTGATAAAAAATGAAGCTAGAAGAGGCTTGAATGGAAGAGACATCCTCCCTAAATTTAAGCATAAATTAATATGGTCATCCAAAGGCTTCCATGAACAAAAAGTAGGTTGAAACCTTAGGAAGCACTTAACATGAATGAATGGAAAATAAAGATTTATAAAACCAACCTTAAATAGTTGTTGCTAATGATGATGATCCACTTATAATCCATCTCTGAAAGGCTTCCATTTAGGCGTTATCTTTTCTCTTTTTCAGCCTCTAGGAATTTAGTAAAGTTCTTTTAGATTGTACATCTCACTTTGGTGTATTTTAGTTTAATTTCAGTATTTGCAGGGTAATGGCCATTAAGTATCTTGGAAATCTTTGGGTTTTTAATTTTATTTGTAATTGGGGTTTGACAAAACTAGTCGTACTTGGTGAAGCTTTGTGTGCCAAAGCTTTGTGTATATATGGATAGGCCAAATTAAGAAGCAGGTGCTCTTTCCCTTCAAGCAATGGTTTCTCTGCCTACTTGAAGGAGTGAACGAGTTGGACTTGTTATTTGAAGTCCAGGTAGCAAAATCCTGATTCAGTTGGGGATTGGAAGATACGAACATTAAACTTGTAGGTAAAATTAATATTAGAATTAGGAAGAAAAAGTGGTAGGCCTAAGGTAGTATGGAGAAATTGTTCAAAATAATTTGGGAAGAGTTGGCTTTGATACATAAGGCAACACCCAGCACCTGGCCCTAGTTAGCTTTTACTATATTTTTTGGGGATGTTTAAATTGGCAGCTGTCACCAAATCATAGAAGACAGGACAGGCACGAAATCTTGTTAAATTTTACTTTAGTTAGGCTTACTCACGCGGGCTATCTTAATGCCTCTTGAGATTTCCTGTTGAGCTCAAGTTTAATTGCTTGTTAAAGGAACCTTCTAGTGCAATATATCCAGCATTCATAGCAAGTGTTTTTCCACAGTGCAGAAGTAGAGAAGTTGTATCAAAGATTTCGCTTGGGCTTGCGATAAAGTGGTCTATATTGTTTCTCCCTCTCCTAGGTTTTGGAGATGGAATTTTCATAACATCAACTTTTCTTGAGCGTGACACTTTAAAAGAAGCTTCTTTTTTTAAAGGGAGTGATACCGACATTGAATATATTCTTTTTTATGTGCTTTAATGTGGGTTAATAAGCATTTTTAAGAAAATAAAAAAAAAACTGTTTCCTTTTATATTAAATATTTCTGTGTGCAAGCAAAATAACTTCTTTCTAATTTTGATTTTGTAGGGATACATTGTTGAGCATTGCAAAGCATTATGAAACTGGGGAATCTCTACCTGATGAAGTTTATCAAAAACTTCTTGCTGCAAAAACTTTCCGTGCTGGCTCATTGAGTCTCAGACAGGTCTGTATTGCAATTTATCCAAAATTACTCCTAGTAGGAGTGTTACTATGATCCTATTAACGCAGCACGACCTGTATTTAGTCCTGTGTTATGTCTTTAATTTTAGAATGAATTATTTTCGGAATGGGTTTTAGTCTTTTTTTATCTACTTCTTTTCTAGGGGCTGTTGTCTACGTTCATTACATTAAGCTACTTTCTTCCACTTGTGCTTGTTTTCAAGTTATCTGGCATTGTACGTCGAATTGATTTTGTCTTTATATCTTTTCTATTATAAACGATAAAAGGATTGATTTTGATTCAAATTTGCTATTCATGGGTGAGCCAACAAAGTTCTCATAAGCATAATTAGTTTTGCTATGCTTTCAGAAGAGCTTGAGAAGGACAAACCACTTAACTAGACGCATATCTATACTCCATTGCCTCTAGGCACACTTATTCCTCATTTTGAACCTGTTATATTTGATCTTGTAGATGCTAATGGTATTCCTACTCAAACTTTTGTGGATCTCAACTTAACATAAGTTGAAGTGCCTTGATGGATCTCTAATCGAAGTAATTACATTTCTCAGGATGGTGTGATCCTCTGTGTAATTTGCAAGTGGTTCAAGACTGAACTAGGCCATTTAAATTTATTTTCTAAATTTAAGATAAAATAAATTAATATTTGTTATTTCTTCACACATAAGCCTAAAACAAGCAAACCAAGAAAAGGATCAGACTGGTTTTTATTATATCTAATTGTGGGTTCCGAAAATTTCGACGCTCAGTACTCTGCTGCTTGTTTTTGTTAAGAGCTTTGTTGGATCAAATCTTTAAAAGGCAAATTGGATTGTAAATAAGATGCTACCTAGAGATTTTGTCCTTATTCTGCGAGGACTTTTAAGATCTTGGGTTCAAGGTTTCGCACAGGCGTAAATCTCTATAGTTAATTATCTTTCCGATAATGGGAGAACACTTTTCAATTAAGATTAGTCATTTATAGTTGAATATTTAATATATACTACTAACAAACTTACATTTTAGATTCTAAAATTTATAACTTAAAGCTTAAAGCAAATAGTGAGAGAAATGATGACTAACCCGATCAAGATGTCACGACCCGATGCGGGGCTTAGAATAAACTAAGACAGGAACTGACGATCGAACGGTGAAAAACTAAATCCTGCTATTCTATTTCTATGACTAACAATTGAATGTTCAAAAATTCATGAAAGAGCCACTAAAGAAGCAAATTTAATTAATAATTAGTATTTATACCTTTTTGATTGTTGTTCTGGCCTTCTGTACACATTATCTCCTCTTCTATTAATCTTTATTACATGTTTAAACTTAAAAAAAAGATGTTAAAGCAACGTAATTACTTATCTAAATATAATTCAGGAGTAATCAAACTTCCAAACTACAGTAACTCGAGGAAAGAAATCAATATGCATGCTGATCTTTCATATAGCTAAAATTTTTTTAGAATATGCTAATCTTTCATATTTCTATAAGAAATCTTGTATATACTAATGCATGTATCAATGATCTTTTCTAAATAAAAATACTAAAATCTTCTATATATATTTATGTTAACTTTACTTTTACTTTATATTCTTTATATACACATCTGTCTAATTTGAGAATCACAGTCAAAACAATCTAACTCATTCTTAGTCGATATTGTTCCTTCGTTACATCGGTTAGATGTAAACATCACAATTATCTAGGATGGAAGAACTATTGTCTGCCCCAGACTTATATTATTTCGTCGGCACATCGATTAGTGATCTATACATCACAATTATCTGGGGTGGTAAGCTCTGTCTGCTTGTCTCTGACAATATTATTCCTTTGGCACAACGATTAGTGAACTATCACAATTGTCTGGAATGATAGAAAAATCTCTATGCGCGCAGGTGCACTGACGTCTTCTTGTATCATCAAGGGATAAACTCATCTTTACATGCACATGCAAGCATTCATATATAAGTTATTTCATCAGTTCATATCATACATTCTTTTTCATATGAAACACTTTGTATGTATCTACTAATGAATAAGTGCACATTTACTAGCATAAAATAAACATACACTATTCTAATGACTGCATAGGTAAATCATTATGCAATTAATTGTATATGTTTATTTTCTAAAATTCATGTAATGATATGCTATTTGATTTCTACTTGAGTCTATAGATCATGCAATAACCTAATTTATATGCACCTCTAATATAATTTAATGACATTCAATGATTTGATAGCCTTATAATAAATTCATTGTGTAACTATTTAACATGCAAATTTTTTTATCTACCAATACGAAGAAACTGCTATTATCTAAATTTCATCAAAACAAAGTATAAATGAAGCGTAAATAAAATGAAACTTATATTTTGAAATAAAACTAATTACTGAAAATTAGAAATGTAATTATTGACCAAAATTTTGAGGAGACCTCTTTTTTTCTTAATCCTCCAATTTACTATATCATCAATCTTTTACCGGTCTCAATTCTGGATAGCTACCTTGACCTCAATTAAGCTAATTTTATTTTAATAGATTAAATATATAACAATTTAATATGTACAAAATTCTAATAAACTATTCTAATACAAAAAATTTACCTTAACTCGTAAATTAGGATTTCGATAGACTTCAACTCTCCACTACACACCCGTAATTCCTCCTCTTTCCTCATACAAAATTGGCATCACCTTTCACCTATAAATTCAAGAATTTAATATCTTCGATTATGATATTAAATGCACTTAAATTTAAATTTAAATAAAAAACTTATATATATATATATATATATATATATATATATATATATATATATATATATATATATATATATACATACATGCATACAAGTACATGTATACATACATGTATATATATGTATGTATGTATGTATGTATGTATAATTTTTATTATATATTAAATACATTAATTAAGAGAGTATTAAACTCACCTTTATGCCACTGTCGAAAGCTCTAATCCTGCACGAGTACCTTCTTCCTCTTGTTCCTCGGTACACAACTTTCGACTCGCCTCCTTTCCTTCGCACTAGACGCTCGACGCCTCTTCCTTCGATTGGTTAGGACATGAGCAACTGTTTTTGCAGCCGAGCTTCTTTCTACTTTCTTGCTCGAATCTACAAATGAGGCGCACGAAATACTTTGTCCTATGCACAGGCGACGTAGTAGTTGATCCCGCAAGCTGTCTTTTTTGGTTTCGATGCCCTGCTTTTTCTTCTTCTTCGCACTCTTTGGGCACGACGTCGACTCCTTCACGTGGAAAATCCTTCTCTTCTTCCATCAGCTAGGCATGAAGCTTCCTCCTCTCACATCGCAACAACAAGTAAGTCCTTTCGGTTCTTTCTTCTTCCTCTTGACTCTTTTAGGGCATGCCTCATCTTCCTCACGCTCTGGCTTACCCTCACTCTCGCTCTCCTTGTTTCTCTCTCGCACTCACTTATTTTCTCTAACGTTTGTTCTCTGTTCGATTGGTTCAAATGAGGGATATGACTCTTAAGTCGTAACTGAAGATTTGCTTCAGTTCGAATTTTTACATTATTATTATTATTATTAAATTTCAATTATTACAATCTCCCTTCATAAAATTTCATCCTCGAAATTTTATGAACTTTACACCAACTAAACATTTTGCTGATTGAACATGAACTATGCACAAATTTTCAACAAAGTTTAATTCTTATTAAATGATAACAAAAGATAAAGTGACGTGGTTGATTGCTTTTCAAAATATGAGTTATTTGAATGCAAGTTTAACCTTAGCCCACACAATATTCTCAAATTTTTCGTTAAAACATTTAGAATTTTGGCTTGTTTTTAATTTTATATATTTGACTATTTTAGATAATTTTGCATATCTTACGCTAATTTGTATGGTTTTAAGTTATGAATGGAATCAAGAATTGCTTTAAATATAAAACATATAAGACTTGAAGTTATATGAGTTTGCCTTTTTTGAATGAATACTCTGATGCATGCAAATGTTTACTTCAGGATTTTGAAACACGCATTCTTTTCGCTAGCACATATATTGTGAATCCGGTGACAAATTTAATTTAGTTCATAATTTATATTTTCTCCTCTCCTTTCCTTTTATTTTATTTTAAATTATTGTCCAAATAATTAAAATCATTCAAATTTTAAGTTTATTTTTTGCAAGTCCAAGATCACTGACAATTTCAGTAGTCCCCCGACGTCATTCTCTTTTAGGGGCTGCATCGGGTTGCCTGGTCTAGCCTGCACAATTATTTGTAAAACGTGCTGATTAATATTGTAACATTGCAGTTTTAAAGGGGTTCTTCTAATTCACCTGTCTATGAGACGCGTTTGGATCTTCAATTTACTTGCAAGAATGTAATGGAAGCTTAATTAACCTGCACTCATACCTCTACGAACAAGTTGGCAATGATGATGATGAAACAAGATCGGCGAGCCAAAGAATCACCACCTGATTTTCTCTATCTGATATATTTATATAATATATATTTTGTAATATATAAGTCGGTCCAGTGAGGCTAATGACCGCTATAGGGAGTAATATGAAAAATTTCGAGTTGGGGGCATAACGATGGTGACTAGTGATGGAATTTTAGAGGTTTTCGTTCACTGCGATTTTGTTAATGCCTTTCTCGCTACCTCTAGTGTGAGTGGAGCAGGCAAACAAGGAAGAAGGCATTCAACTTCGAATGGAGAGAAATACGGGAATTTTGAAGGTCTCCATATGTCGTGATCTCGTCATTGTCTCCAATGCTAGTCCTAGCCGCAAGAGATTGAGCAGAGGAGTTTTAGAGGTCCGTGCCGAGCAATCCCATTATTGCCTTTACCGACTATTTGTAGTTGTGCATGAGATGGTAGCTATAAGGAGGGGGAAGGTAAGTTCGCGGAGGTTGTTAGAGTGATTCGTGTGGCTATTGCTGAAGAATCGTGCGACACGTGGAGACAAATGAGCAACACAGAGAGTTTCAACAGTCTCGTGCGCAATGATCTTATCCGAAAGAACACATGAATTTTTTAGGCTTCTTCTCGAGCAATTCCATACTTTCTTTCTCATAGATAGTGCATGTTGCATTAAGCATAATAAATAAGTACAGAAAGTACAAAAAGCACGCCCAAGTGACCTGATTATTCTGGAGAATGACAAAAGCTTTGTGGATTTCGGGACCGAAGTAAGGCAAAAACAATAGGAGAGAGCCCTTTGGGCACAAAAATTGGCCGCTCTGTTGAGCTCCCGAGAAGCAAAATGAAACAAAATCTGTTTAAAAGAAGTAAGAAAAGAGTAAGCCTAAATATGTTTAATTTCCTTTCTCCATAGCTCTCCTCATCTGATTAATGATGTTGGCGTTATCCCTCGATGATAATCTCTCTAGTCTCCATCAACCACAGTTGGAACATTCTCTTGACGGAGCAAATGGCTTCAAGTTCCACTATCCCACCGTCCCAATGAACCAATTGTTGCCCCATAGCACACAAAAGATTTCCAACCTCATCACGAAGGAAATCCCTAGTTCCAGGGAAAAAGGGGGCGAGGGCGGGGGCGGGGGCGGGGGCGGGGGGCGGGGGCGTGTGCACCAGGAAGAAAATGACGATAGTCGCTGGGACTTGCTAGTGCTCCTGTGCTTCTCAATGGGAAAAGCATGAAATTTATTGAACGCCTCCGAGACCGTTGTCGCCAATATTGTAGGATTCGTCTACAAAGATTCCATGGTTGCTTTTCCAGTTAGCTTTACCCGTGATTGTATTGTGAGTGAGAATCACGATCTCAAGAGAGAAGAAGTCGAGTGGAGGCTTTGTTTTCTGCTTCGCGAATGAAGGGAGTTTGAACAGGAATATAGGAGTTTCAAAGGACTTGGTATGCAACCATCACTTCGTTGTTTTCCTAGCTGTGACTGTACCAAAGAGGAGACAAGCGCTGAGGGATATCTTAGTTTATTTTAATTTATCTTTTTTCATTTTTACATTTTAGAGGTAAAAAATGACAACATATTAAAGGATAAACAATTTAAAAAAAAAAATTTTGAAGATGATATATTATTTTGTAATGATTTGTCCCAACGACATTTTAGTGCTGAATGCTTTGTGGAGGATGAAAATGAATTTACACCGACTTTACAAGAGGAAACCTCAATAATATCTTTGATAATAATAACGATTATGACCAACTGACGCGAGAGCTTACTTGGACGTGGTACAATATTGCGGACGCCTATAGGGAGAGGATCCTTCCTTTCCAAATATGTCGCCTCCCCTTCCTTTCCTGTTTCTCTTCTTTTTCTATGTCTTTCCTTACCTATTTCTCTTCCTTTCGTATTTCTATTCCTTATCTTTTTCTATTCCCTTCCTATTTCAGATTCCTTCAAATTCTAATTCCTTCATATTCTAACTACTAGTACCTATTATAAATATGTTGTTTGCTGTCATAGGATTCAGTTTTTTGTCTTCATGATTTCATATTTCTATCTAGCTTGTCGTTGGCGGCTATTTTCCCTTCGAGGACTGTATCTGAAGGTGAGGTGCTCTGGCTGTAATTTGTCCGAGGTGGTCATCTTCTCCAAGCGTTCGATGGGTGCTCCTCGGGTGTGGGCATCAGGAAGAAGATGATGATAATCGTTGGGACTGGCTAGTGCTCTTGAATGGGAAAAGCACGACATTTAGTGAATGCCTCGAAGACTGTGGCCGCCAATATTGTAGGCTTCGTCTCCAGTAATTCCGTGGTTGCTTTCCCGGCGAGCCCTAATTGCGATTGTTTGTGAGCGAGAATCACGATCTTATGAGGGAAGAGCTCGAGCAGAGGCTTTGTTTTCTGCTTCACGCATGAAGGGAGTTTGAACTGGAATGTGGGAGTTTCAGAGGCTTTGGTATGCAACCATCACTTCGTTGTTTTCCTAGCCAGCCCTAGCTGCAACTGTACCAGAGAGGAGACAATCGACGAGGGATAATCTTAGTTTATTTTAATTTCTCTTTTTTTCCTTTGCATTTTAGAGGTAAAAAGTGACAACATATTAAAATATAAATAATTAAAAAAAGATTTCAGCTTGAACCTACCTTTGCCTGCTCGACCAACCCACCAGTAAAAAATGCAATTTTTTTTTTGTTGAGAGAAGGAGATTCAAACCTTTGCCTCTCCGCATTCGACCACCACCTCGCACCGTCGTCCTCCCCAAGTGTGTTGTTTGTGTTGTTGTCATTTATTTTCCTTGTTGTGTTGTTATGTTCTTATTTCGAGCATCGCTATTTGTAATCCCTTTTTGAATGTCATCAATAACAATCTCATTTTCTATTGTGGTTTGGGTTAACTCTGGTATCATTTGTTATCAGAACTAGTTTAATGCTAGTCCTATCCTAGGGTTTCCTAGCATATGTCATAACCCAAAAATTTTCTTTCCAACTGACATATACCTTTTCCACTATCGCATACCTCTAACCCTAATTCCTCCTTACTGATTTTCCAAATAAACAATCTTAAACTATTTATTTTTACCCTCTTTCACCTCTCTAACCTTAAAACCTAGCCATGTCACTGAAAAGATTCATGCTCGAGCCTACTCGAGAGAAGATACAACGAGAGATCTGCCAACTTCAGCGGAGGCTTACGAACATTGAGGATGAAATCCAATGCATGGTTACCCTTGACCATGATCGAGAGAGTCGGGGGGGGGGGGGGGGGGGACAAGAGAACCTGATGATGAAGTGGGAGACAACGCCAATTCCTACGAACTTACTACAAACTAGCTTACAGACATATTTCATCCTCAGGATCTTACAGTCATAATACACCCACAAGCCACCCAAGACGACCCCATCAGAGGAAGAGCTGATTCAAAGTGGAGAACAAATAAAACCAATTCATATCCCTAAATCTACCACACCATAAGTGTTGCAAGTGCCACGAATTTTGGCATGTTGAATCAGACTACACAATTAGGGGGTGATATGTTTTACTGAGCAGTATCTTGTTCAAAAATCGGCCAATAACAATTGATCCGAAAATGATGATCTTCAGAGTGGATTCCCAACTTGCAGCCAACGAGGAAGAATGTTATCGATTCCAATTGACCTCATGAGAGAGATTCTGGTTGAGGTAACAGTAGCTGTGCTAGAAGGTAGTGACTTTGATGTAAGGGTCATTCATGTGAGTATGAGATTGTGGTGCCTCGAGCTACCGTTGGGCAGACCTTCAGAAGAACATCAATTGGATTGACTTTGGATGTCCAAAAGGACCATGAGCTTAAGGGGCTGATACTAGACACTAGTCAATTTCAAATAAAAAGAATTTCGGGCATTTCAGATATATAGTTTGCCTCCTGAGCTGCCCCTTCGAAAGGAAACCCAGCCTGTCAAAGATGAGAAGATTTTGTGTTACTTCCAAAAGATAGTCGTGAGTCATTTAGGGATTAAAATCGATTCAACGATATACTTCCCAACAGAAGATTAAACAGGATGGATGAATCGTATTGGTGGGAATTACCTGAGGACTTTTAAGAGAAATAATATTCTACCATGGGATCTAGGTCCTTCATTAGAAGAAGAAAAGGCTTCTCCTTAGTGGCTACACGTCAGGGTGGCCCAACCTGCTAGAGATATTGTTCCAGAGTTGACACCCCCTGACTGCTTTGTTTATCAGACACATCCAGTCGAGTACGAGAAGTGGAAGAAGCATATTATACATTTACTTGCTCGAACTTTGGCTTCAGAGAACTTACATCTTTGTGTACCACCGACTCCGATTGAGCTAAAAGAGGATGGATACCTATTCTATCAAGATGTTCTTTGGAATGACACCACCTATAAAATTGACTTACCGCGATCTTACCACATGATAGGCCTGACTACTAGGAGATAAAAAGCTTCGAAAATGGGGTCGAAACACGCCCAACCTAGGAAAACTTTCGCGGGGCTTGAGGGCTGAACTGGCGGGGCCAGTTCAACCAGAGAGGGTTCGGTCCAGCAGGAGGTTGAGTCGGCCCCCTCTCCATATTTTCATTGGGCAAGAATTATTACCTCATTTCTATTTTCGTTTACCGCTTATCCATCTTCTATTTATATGTTCATACTTTATTTTAGAGTAATATTTTGAGAGTATTCTTTCAGATTTCTTTCCGGGACAGCTGTCAGCATTTTCTTTTCCTTTTCCAGGGCTGTATTCCAGAACGAGGGATGCTCCGAATGTATCTCACTTCAAGGTGGTGGATATCTTCGACGTTTCCCACCTCCGCATCCTCCCTTCTATCGCCGCCTCCATCGCCACCGTCGCCGCTTTGTTGTCTTGTGCAGCCCCCAAGCCTTTCTTGTTGCCGCCTACAACTTGCACCCTACTTAATCTCGGTGACCAACTGCTGGATTCCTTGCCGCCCAATCTGGAAACCACCTGTTGTATCTGCAGCCACCCCACAAGCCAACTGCTGCCGCATTCCTTCCCTCCCACACCAATTGCAGCTGCTACTCCTCACGGCCCCCCTCCCAACAACCTGTCATTTATTCCCTCCCAGCCTTTCTATTGCCACCCTGCTACCCCCAACTCTCCCTATATCATCCCAACCTATCTAGCACCCCTACCCTTTCACCCCTTCAACCTTCCTAAGCACCCACTCTTGTCTCGAACTACAAACCAACTTGCTCCCTTCCAACCGACCACCACCTCTCGCACCGTCGTCCTCCCTCGAATGTGTTGTTTGTGTTGTCTTTTATTTTTTGTGTTGTGTCGTTGTATTCTTATTTTGAGTGTTGTTGTTTATAGTCCCTTTTTGAATCTCATCAATTACAATCATGTTTTTTATTTTGGTTTGAGTTAACTCCGATATCAGATATTATCAATGTTCAGCGAGTTTGTGAAGCTGAAATGTTGGCCATTGTAGAGACATATTTTGCATCAAGAATAGTCATGCTTAGGCAGTTCAAAGCAATCAAGGGTTACAACTAATAATGATCAGTGACAAGTGAAATATGTATCATGAAGATGATATAAACAAGGCAAAATTTATGAAAGAAATTTTTTTGAATGATGTGTGGTGAGAGAATGAATTATATTATTGATTTTACAGAATCTATATATTACATGTTGAGATTGACTAATACAGATAAACCTTGTCTCCATCTTATCTACAATATGTGGGATTCTATGATAGAAAAGATCAAAGGCATTTGGCATTTGAGGTGAATATTTGGCATTTGTTCATACCAATATTCATCTTCTATCTAGGAGCCTGAAATATTCTCAAGAGAATACTAAATTATGGGATGTTGGTGGAGATGGCTTAGCCACTATGGATAATTTTGGAATTCCTGAAGTTGCTAATCTTTCTTGATAATTATGCTTAGAAACGGTGTTTTTCGTTGATGAAGGTGAAGGTTTCATTGATGACAATGATGAGGGCAATGGCTTGAATGCATAATATCTAATTGGTGATGATTATGTTGTTATATTTTGACATTATTTTTATATTTTGCATTATTTTATTATGAATGATATTGATATTAAGTGTTTTAGTAATTTTTTTTTATATTTTGATTGTAATTTTCTTATTACTAAACACAGTATTTGTCATTATAAAGTTTTCTTAATGATTGCATTTGTTGTTTTTATGATTTCTTTACTAGAAAATATTATATATATATATATATATATATATATATATATATATATATATATATATATATATATATATATATATATATATAATAATTTATTAAATATAAAAAAACATGTCCATGTCGCACCGTGTCCCATTTTTTTGTTTTTGTCATGCCGTATTGTATCTTGTTGTGTTAGATCCCCGTGTCTGTGATCTTACTTCATAGCTTTTATGCCCTTAAATAGCTTAAAGCAATAATACACTAGTGGTGGTTATCAACGTGACTTCCATTAGGGGAGTGACGGAATTCATTGGGAAAGTGGGGGCTACTTGGCTGTTGTAATGGAAGATCGACGATAGAGGACGTGTGTCGGAAAAATTGATGCCAGCATTGTCGGTTGTGGCAGCCCGACCGTAGTAGTTCGACAACAATGGTCGGGGAGCAGTGGTCTAGCGATGGGGGCTTCTTGACAGCAATGGTTCAGCAGTGGCAATGGAGGTGGTCGAGCAACGGTCTAACTTTGGCTATGATGGTGGTCAGGCGATGGTGGCAACCCGACGACGGTGGTCTGGCAGTGACTACAATGGTGGTCAAGCAATGATGGTCCGACGATGGCGGTGAACTGACAGCAGTGGTCCACTGCAGTGGTCTAGCGATGACGATGGTAGTGGTTGGGTAGCGGTTTTCGATGATGGAGGAGACTCGACTGCGGTGGTCCAACAACCACGTTGTAGTGGTCAAGCAATGGTTGTTCGAAGATGGTGATGACTTTAACGACAGTGGCCTGATGGTGGTAGAGCTTGGAAACCCTAGAAAATTTGGAGCGACTTCACCTTTTTTCTCCCCTCTTTCATGAAGGGAGTGAGGCTCTATTTATAGATTTTGAGAGCGTCATCCATAAATATTGTTAGACTCTGGATCACTCCATCGGACGACCTAAAATGTTTCCCTTAATCAGATGATATTTTAGGAATATTTGAGTTACGTAGTGATATCATAGTGAAGTGATCTTAGGCTTGTTGGATTTGCCTCGTCGAGATGCTCGATTTGACTATAAATTTGTCGGATTTGGAGATCATTTTGTCCCCTAAATTATATCGCAACGATTCTTACTATGCTTTAAGTGCATGATCTGGGCTCGAGCTATAATTGATGTCAACCGACTCATCTATTAGGACACTTCATTTGAAATGGAGCATAGGTAATTAAAGTATTTTGGAGTTCTCAGTCTCAATATTAATGTAGATTTCGTGCATGATTAAGATACTTCTTTTTAGGACATATCAAGATTGAAAACGAATAATAATTAAAATAAAATAGAATCCTGAAAAAGATGAGGAAAATGATCTCTACATAAGATCATGCATTTTAAAAAGGGTTGCCCATCTGTTTTCCATCTATTGATCACTAAGAACTGTTCCAAAGAAAGTTATTGTCAATGTTATTCCTTGTCAAGAAGTTTATGCAGCGAACTTTGAAAACAGTTGGATATGCTATTAGTTTTTGCCATATATCTTGTCAGTACCACTCCTGTATTAGACCATGAAATTTACTACTTTTTGAAGGCGAAGAATGAAATCAATCCGCTTGTTTATCATAATGCTTTTTGTTTATGTGAATTTTGATGCAAATGAAGTTTTCTCTGCTGCTCTAACAAAATCTTCTGTCCTCTTCATGCTGAATTTAATTTGCTATATGAGCCATTTTCTATGCCCTATCAGATAAATTCTATGGTGGTTCAATTTTGAGACAAATGTTTTCTACCTTATTGGAGTTTTTTTGTCTGATGTAATTCATTTCTATTTTTTCTTTTTCACAATCGGCAGATACGATTTGCTAGTATAGATTTGGAACTGCATACAAAATATATTCCTGGCGGGCCTGAATCAATCTTTGATGTTGATCAAAGAGTAGGAAGGAAAACACAAGTTATTCCTCCCTTGTTAGAGGACAGATTTCTTTGCAGTTTCAGTCATATATTTGGAGGTTTTCTTTATTATTTTCTTCATTATTTTTTTTAGTGTTTTCTTTTCGCTAATCCAAAATTTGTTGTGCTTAATTTTGCTACGGGTGCCTTGTAGGTGGATATGCAGCTGGATACTACAGTTACAAGGTACAGAGCCTTGAGCTTTGATTTTTCCTCTTTGCTTTTGTCATTCATTCATTTCTTATTCATTCTCAAGTAATGGGTATTGGAGAAGTGTTCTTGGGCACTCAACTATAATTAATTTTAATTTTAGTACCAAAATGGAAGATTTCTGGTATTGTAGTTTGCGAAGTCCTGTGCTTTTAGCAATATCTTGATACTCACAAGTTCAATCTCTCGGTTAATCATGCCAATTAGGGAAAGCTTCAAAATAGGATATAGTTTCCTTAGTAGTACATAAAATAAATGTGCTAACCAATTTCCGATTCAATTTGGTAAGTACAATTTATTGATAACTTTATTGATGATGCTATGAGTATGTTGATATATTAAGTTTTGGGGCTTTATCTGAGTACTATATTTTTATCTTATTTGTTAAAAAATTATATATCATATAGTTAAATATGTGGCACTGCTCTAATGCTCCTAGAAGGTGAAAGAGGTTTGATGCACTAGCAGGGGTGTTATAGAGGGGTAAGGTGAGAGGATTATGTTTGAACGACGAGGTTTTGGAAGGGAGACATACGATGCAGCTGCTGTCCAGGGAGGAGACTGCGGAGAAGTAGATGTAATTGTGTTCTTGGTGATGATACAAACATTGAGGACATTCCACAATTTGCACTCTGACAAGATACAACTAGCCTACTTGCAAAAGCAAGGATACAAATGCTTCTAAAGGTGAAAAATCTCAAAGTAAGACAATAACGGACAAGTTATCTCAACCAGTCCGAAGCAAGCAATGTATAATAGAACTACCTAAGAAACTCTTAACCTAATTAAAGCATGTGAATAGAAGCCCTAAAGGACTGGCTGGACCAATAGTTTTTGGGAAAAACCTGAACCGAACCGATCTATAATATGCAGAACAGTCATGGGATGGAAATCTTGGGGTCAGACCTGCTGGAACAGGAAATGTTGTAAAAAAGAGAAGGCACAGATTTTTATTCGCGAATTAAAGAGTGTCACATACTCTTGAGACGGCATCTAGGCCTTTTTGGGGTGTACATCTGTTAGAAACAACGACTCGTTGCACCTGGCTCTTGCCCTTTTATCTATTCTTTCTACATTTCAAGGGTTACTCGCCTATTTTTACCTGAGGTCACGCCTTAAAAATACTTTTTGATGCGCCTAACCTGGCACAAATACAAGGATAAGCACTTTCTAATATAGTCGGGAAAACAACTGAGGATCTATCATAACAAAAATAAAATAAAATTTGCTGTTAAAACATGATTCATGGATAAATATTGTAGCAAATACTAGAAGGTAAAAAATTACTAACCGAATATCGGAAAACTGAAGTGATCACTGGTTCTACCTGTCTCTGAATTCAAAGGGACCACTGGTTCTTACCAAGTTCAACGGGGGAGGAAGAGTATGCGGTCGAGAGTACTTGGGTGATTTATTTACTTTCCTTCAGGAGTTCTCCAGTGTAAAATGTGTCTGTATGGTTCGTAGCCAAATAGTGACATTTTTCCTATAGCCATTTGGCTTCTTGCAAATTAAAGGAATGTTTGAGTATTGGATGTAATTAGAAGAAAGCATAGCTTTATACCCCAAATAAACTCCTATCATCTAAGGTTTCAATTGTTGATCACAAAATGACTGAGAAATTGAAGCCATGATTGAAACATTTGAAATAAGTCCACTGAGAGCTTGACCTGCCCAACTAACGTAGGCAAGGTTGTAGCAGCCTTTCTTCAGTTTTCTAACACTATTTGGGCTTCAAATTCAAAAAACTCTGATATCTGCTGAATATACTATGTTGAGTTTAAACTGATCTGTGCCCAGTTCTCATTAGGTTATGGTGATTGCCAAATTAGTTTCAAGGACTGATAGTTGGGCTCTAGCCAGAAAGGAGGAGTTCAGAGCAGATATGCATTCGCCTAAGCAATTGATTGAAATTTATGGTTAAAACTGCAGCCGAACCAGTAGTTCTTCAATTTTTTCATTCAAAAGTAGGCTTTGCAAATTTCATTATAACTTCAAAGTTCATTCAACCAAATGAGACTTTATTACAAATATGACAAGATTTCAATTTATTATTATCAATTCTGTAGGTGAACATTTTCCCTTGATGTTTCATTGATCATTGCCTCCTTGTTCTAGAAATGCATTTAAAATTTCTCTTCTGAGTTTTCTTCTGCCATCTATTCATTGAAAATTAAGAAAAAATATATATATACATTGAACTTGCAGTGGGCCGAGGTGCTGTCAGCGGATGCTTTTTCAGCGTTTGAGGACGCTGGGCTGGACGACGACAAGGTAATAATCTGTCTGTTTATATGTTCCAAACCATTAATTCATATGGCATACATATAGCTAAGTCGACATGCTCGAAAGTTCTTGATTTCATAATTAATCTTTTAAATAACCTCAAGACATCACTAGAGTTTCTTCCTACCTTTTTCTATTCAGAGAAATTTAATTGTAATTCATGTTGACTGGATTAAAAAACTTGTAAATTTTTTCTCATCCAATTCGATAGGCCATCAAGGAAACTGGTCAGAGGTTCCGAGACACCATTCTCGCACTTGGCGGTGGGAAACCACCCCTCGAGGTAAGATAAGCACTTGGCTTCTTCTAATATAAGTGTGGTGCAGAAGTTTCATATACATAACCCTGAACATATTTCCTTTATTTTTTCTTTCAAGTCTATTTAATTGGTTCATTTTATCAGGTTTTTGTGGAATTTCGGGGACGAGAGCCATCGCCTGAAGCCCTGCTCAGACACAATGGATTGTTGCCTGTTGCTGCAGCTTAATGTCGGGAGCGTGATAAGCGGTATCATTAAGCTCATGTGAGACTAAATGTCCGTGACATTAAGCTCAACATTTCCCCACTTCTCAAACTCCCAACATTTATGCAGCTAATAAGCATAGTTTGCACTGCTAATAAATTATTTTGGGAAGTTCACTTGCATACCCCAATCCTTATGTTAAAATTGCATATTTCGTATCTATATCATAACATTTTATTGTCACAAGTTAATGAATGAAAAATGTGGATTTCACTTGTAACAAAAATTAATCATTGTGATATTTTTTTATAGGTTGGGAGATAGATTTCTTAAATCAAATATTATGATATTTAAATATAGTTTTCATTTTTTAAATTGTTTTTTGAGCTGAATTAATTATCTAATCTAATTAACTGTTAATTCAAAATTTAATGATGATGATGATTTATTTTGGCAGCAATCTTTTAAAATTAATAATCTAAGTTCTGAGCTTGTCAAACTTATTATCTTACATCCAATTGTAATTAAATTAATATAAGGTTTAAGAATAGTTTTTAATAAACAAAAAATAATTAATAAAATTAGAAAATTTTTATTCTTATTTTCATTTTGTAGTTTATAAACTAATTAGGTTTTTTTATTTGAAAAGAAAAAATTCTATGAGAAATCTTTAATTTCTCAATTTCTTTTCATTGAGATTTGTGTTCAGTTATAATTGCTGATTATCTTGAATTCAGTGACTATTGATTTTATGTTCTCAATCAAAATGTTAATAGGTTTTGAATTGTGTAAGAGCACTTTGATATGTGTTGAAGAAGTTGTGAGCTGTAATTGGTCACGTAGGTCGTAATTGTGAGATGTAATAACATATGTAGCTCGTGAAGGTCGGAGTTTGTGGTTGCATGAGCTGTAGTTTACATAAGTCATATTCGGTCACATAAGTAGTAGTGGTAAGTTGTAATGACGATTTTAAGCTGTAGAGGTTAGAGTTGGGTGCTGCATGAGTTGTGGACTATATAGGTCGTAGTTGGTCACATAGGTTGTAGCAGTGAGATGTAGACAGAGAACTTTGAGAGTTCAAAGAAATTCATTATAATATGAGCTTGTTGTTGTAAGCAGTTAATGCGGAGTGTGTTGTTGCATCGTTTTTAAGGTGATCTTTCCACCGTCTTCAAGATGCATTATTGCAACATATGTGGGGCACATCTTTGCACTGTATTTAGAATGAATTGTTCTGTTTTCGTGGTGTGTCGTTATATCGTCTTCTGGAGCATCATTGCTCCTTATTCGATGTATATTGTTATAAAATAATGAGGGTGATGCATTACTTTGTAGGGTGGTTCATTGGACCGAGCAGAGTAAGATCGATGGTAGTCAATGACGGCCAACGAGCGGTGATCGATGGTGGTTTGCGGTTGCAGGAGCGGGAAGCATTCGTCTGGTCTTCTGTCCAGAACCGCAACATAATTCGATTCCTTCTTCTCTCAGTTCAACTCTTCCTCCCTCTTTCATAAAGGGTGTAGGGCTCTATTTTATAGAGTATGGGAGAGACCCTCCTGCAAGTAAGGAATAAATCCAAACCACTCCTTCAGATGATTGGAGAAATTACTTCGATCAGACAAAGTTTTGTTGATATTTGTGTGTCTTAATGATGTCGATATATAGCGATCTTAGGTGTTGGATTCGTCTTATGGAGATGCTCGATTTGAACATAAATTTGTTAGTTTTAAAATTCATTCGACTTTCCAATTAGTCGTCAAAAGCTTCTAAAAGTCATTTAACAACTGGAAACAGACTTGGTTTGACTTGGATTGAACCAATTTTAATATTATTAGGTTTAAAATTCAAAAATTATTTATATACGTCTTTAATCTTAAATAATTTTTTTTATTTTCTTCGTTTTAATCATGCAGTCATCCTAACTGCTCTGTGGACTTCCGTCTCTCTTTTCTAAATGCAAAACAGCTGGCATTATTTGGACCGAGCAGCGGCTTATCTCAAATTACAGCTACGCGGATTTCTTCAGCCATATTAATTTAGTTTAAATTTTCGATCAATATATTGATATATTGATTGAAAATAAAATAAAATTATAGCTGTTGCTGTCATTCTTTTCCCGGTCTTATCTATCTTAATTTTCAATAAAATAAAAATCACGTGATTTTCGGTGAAAGCTCTACAAAATAAGTTTTAAATGGGATGCTCAGTAAACTTTATAGGGTAAAATATTTCATCCTTAGTCCAGACGTAGCTGTGCGTTTGGACTTCAGATCTCATCCACACATTGAGCGTATGGGAGGCAGTCCTATTTTTAATTCTTTTTTTTTAAATGACGTGCGGCTGAGATCTGGTGTCTGGAGAATCACGTCCGGATTCGAATCGAATATTTGCTCGCTTTATAGTGGCATTCACATGAATATCACTCACTTTTTATATATTTAAATGTTTATATATCTAACATCTAAATTTTTTTCTTGTATATAATATATATATATATATATATATATAAACACGTGGGCCTGTGGGCCAGTCGCTTGACTTTAAACGAACTTTAATAATGTTTAGTGTTAGCTTAGCTGACGTACTTTAACAATTTAAAAGCGGTTTAGGAGTTCGATAAACCATAATTAAAAAATCTTAAACCTTCTGTGCCACGCACCTGAGAGCAATCGATTTAAAAATAATGCTCTCCGGCTTGCGAGAAATTATTATTTGCGGTCGCATAAACCCTACTTGGGTCTTTAACACGTGGCAGTATAATGAAGTTGTCCCATTTCTTTTTTTAACCATGCAGAAGACGAAATTATGCCACATAATCATAATATTATCTGTCAAGACAAAATAATATTATTGTTAATTGAACTTAAAACAATTTGCCTTTAATTCTTACGTATTTATATTTTTAATATATATATATATATTTTTACATTCATGCCACCCAATCTTTGAAAATTCATTAAAAATATCATTATTTTAATATTATACATATATATATATATATTATTGGAAATGCAATTGACCCAAATCACTGCATGATATTCAATGCGTGATGGAAGGTTCGCGATGATAGAACAATTAATTATTGTCTTAACGTGTACGGAAATTCTTAAAAGAGAAAAAATTACGGTGCCTAGTCATGTTAAAATAATTCACTATGATCAGTGAGAATACATGTTTACTGTCCTCTTGAATTAAAGAAGATCGAGTTACAAAAAAAATTATTATACATGTACTACAATGATAGTAGGCTGCAAAGATCGTAATCGATAGTTATAGAGGCAATAGTCCGCTGTGAATGTTGTAGACTGACCATAACGCCTGCTTATCATTAGCCCGATGTTGAAAGCCATGGTAGTTGTTGGCTATGTGGGCCATAGATTGTTGCTTTAGAAACGTCGATTGACCATAGAAGCTCTGGTAGGAAGATGCATGAGCTGTGACCCATGTAGGCCACAACTTGTCACATTGGCGATACTTGTGAGCTACGACTATGTCTGGAGTTACACGAGTTTTGAATCGCGTAGGCCAAAGTTGGTCATGTAGGTCGTAGTAGCGAGTTGTGATGGTGTTCGTAAACTACATGGGATGGAGTTGGGGTTTGCATGACACGTGGGCAATTGCTGGTCATGCAGGCTATAGTGGTGAGCTCTAATGACGTCCGTAGGATGCGGAAAATGTATTCGGGAGCTGCACAAGTTATAAACCACATAGGTTGTAGTTGGTCACACAAGTCATAGTAGTCAGTTGTGATGACATTTATAGGCCACAAGGATCGAAGTTGGGATCTACATGAGTCGTGAACCACATCGGTTGCAGTTTCTCGCATAAATCGTAGTTGTGAGCTGTGATGATTTTCATAGGTCACAAAGGTCAGAGTTGGGAGTCGTGTGAACCATACAAGTCATAATGGTGAGCTATTATGGTGTTCGTATGCAAGTCAGGAGCTGCACGAGTTGGGGACAACTTAAATCGTAGCTAATCACATAGACCATAGTGGCAAGTTGTGAAAATAATCATACGCTGCGTGGGCCAGAGTCGGGAGCTGCACGAAAAAAGCTTTAGGAATTCAAAGGAATTCATCGTCCTTGGGGTGTATTTTTAAAAGTCTTCGGGAGGTATCATTGTACCGTAAGTTGGGTATATTGTTACTTTGTAATTTACGTTGGAGTTTCATAGAGCACGTTATGACTTCACAAGGGACCGCGCCGTGAAGAGCAAGTGACAGCCGATGATAGTTGATGGTGGACGATGATAGACATTGTCGATGATTGGAATTGGTCCGAGGGCGGCAATGACGGAAGTGCGCCGAAGGTGAGGGTAGCTAAAGTTGGCCAATGGCAACAATAGCGGTTGGAGCTGATAGGGCTTGAATAAGGTCAGGGTTCAGCGGTGAATTCAAGAGCTGAAGGCTAAAGATGGTTATTTGCGGCCTACGATCGGTGGTCAACTGTCGGTTACGATGGCAGGTGCAGGGTGGCAGATAGTGGTCAATGGTGGTGGCGGTTAAAGGAGTAAGAGATCGAAGGTTGTCAGCAGTGGTTGGCGGCAGCAGGAGCGAGAGGGGTATGTCGGATCATTGGTGCAAAATCTTGGACATCACTTCCCTCTTCTTCAGGCTCTGGACTCGCTCTTTCTCAGTGTCCAATCCCCATCTCAAGAGGTGGGCCGTAAGGCTCTATTGCTAGAGTTCTTGTTGCAAATAATAAATGAATCATTATCACCCTTGATCGGCCCATAGAAATCCCCTTAATCAAATGGTATTTCATAGACATTTACGTGCCTTAATGATTACAAAATTGATTGATCTTAGACTCATTTGATTTGTCTTGTGGAGATGCTCGGTTTAATTATAAGCTTGTCATATTCATAATCTGTTTGACGTTCCAATTATGCTAGAAAACTTTCAAATGCTATTTATTGGCTTGATTTGGGCTTCATTGACTCGAATTGGACAATTTTTTAGCACCATTAGGTCGATCTCTTCGAGCCGGTCAATTTGATTGTATGTCTGTTGAAATCGGAGTTCGGGATAAATTTTAATCAAAATTTAAACATTTATTACTCAAAAAATTATCACAATATCCGTGTAGTAAGTCAAGATTTATGTCGAATGATGAAATTTTTTTTATCGCGTATCAATATTTTTACACGCTAAAATTGCAAGTATATATATATATATATACAATTAAATTATTCCTTAACAAATTTAAATCCACTACACAAGCTATAATCAAGCTGGACATGAAACTTTTAACCAAAACCAAATCTCTCCCTTTCTTTTTAACAATTTGTTGAATCACACCTAATAAGTCAAGGGTAAACGAGGAGAATGATAGAGAGAGAGAATGAGAGAGTGGAGAAAATATTATATTCTCTTATGATAGTCATCTTAAATGTAGGAAAGATGTCCTCCATTAACAAGATTCAATTTTAAGGGGGGGTTTTTTTTTTTTCCTCACCTTCAGAGAGTAGTCTCATAGATTACTAACTCGTTTTTATTACAATAGACTCGATGGTCTATAAGGAGAGTTCTTGAAGTGTTATCAATGAAATTAGTCTCCTCTTTTGTGCGACTAGATTTACTATTTTTCTTATAACATGGCTAAGTTATAAAGAAATTTATGCAGTTTCGATAAACTCACACCATCCTTCGTTCGGGGGTCGTAGCTTCCCTACAAGGAGTAATTACCGTAATTTTTCAACTTTACCTAGATCGAGATTTCGTGGTCATTAAGCCTAAGTCAACTGACTTTATTTTTTATTTGACCAAGTTATATATTGGAAAGAGCTTCTCTTATCTCATCCATTGTATTCAACTATTGAGCCGAGTAGGGTCCAAAAGATTAGTGATATCCTTTTACTCTTAGGCAACTTGCATATAAGAGGTTCTTAGGCAACTTGCATATAAGGGGTAAGCACCCCAAGCGCTGTGAGAGAATTCCCATTGAAGAAGTTAAGAAAACATAAATGTAAAAATAAGAAAGGGGGTTCAAAGAGATTTTCTTTTTTGGAGTTTTTCTTGTTGCTTGACTTACACTCATTCGTGACTTATTTCTCTTGAACAAGCTATTTTCTTGAAAATATTTTTGGGAGAACTTTTTTGAGAGGGAAATTTTTCTAACTGAACGTAGGTGGCGAAGGAGGCCACGTGGAGTGGAGGAGACCAAGTGCAAGAGGCAAAGTATGAGTAATGAATGGATGAGTTTGACTATTCTCCCAAGAGAGTTCTATAGTGCATTATGAGTGACTATTTACTACTCTATAAGTTCATAATTTTTCTTATGTTGCTTGTGAATTCATGCTCATTGTACCTTTTAGGATGTTAAACCTAAATTTGGCAATGAATTGCCCGGAATAAAGCGTAAAACATATCCAAGGAAAAAAGAGTAAAAGGGACCAAAGAGATAGAGAGAGAGAGAGAGAGAGAGAGAGAGAGTGGGGGAGAGAGAGAGAGAGACTGTTTGTGTGTGTGTGTCTGGGGAGAAACTATCGTATTCTCTTCTAATTCATGTCCCTTGGTGGAGAAAAACGATCCCCATTTACATTCTCATTTTCCCTTTATAGAGAGGCATTATATTATAAAATATACATGAGTAATGATTACATTCAAAGGATAAGGTGTCAGAGATAATATATTGTATATCTATCATCCATATATTTCGTTTGGTCACATTTCACTTGGATCGAGTGGAGAGTGCCAACTAGAGAGGAGTTAACTGATGAGGATCAATAGGAGAGGGTCGACTACCGATGATAGAGTGACGTGTGGTTGAGTTCACCAGGGTTTCCGGACAATAATGGTTCCTTAACTACAAAGGATGGTTTCTATCATACACAATCATTCCAATAAAAATAGAGAACTAATTCACTCCGATGTACGAAAATCATCCTTACTAATTTATGTTTAAGATTACAAGTATTATGTTGTTTCATCAATCATTTTTCACTTTACTTGGGTTTATCCAATGCTAACTAAATTGAGAACAACAAAACACATTCACTTCAAAAACACTATAGAATTTCACTCCTACTCTCATTTCAAAATTCTCCACACTTATATACAAGATAATACACTTGTCATCCCCTTCAAAACTTTCATCACCCCTAAAGATGTACTTTTTCAAAATAGCTCCCCTTATATCCAAAAATATAATATAGAGTGGTTGAGCCTAAACACTGTTATGTTTTAAAATAACTCGTGCACTTCTCCGCAACAAATTTACTATATCTCTCGCCAATACCTTTTCAGATAATGGTCTACTTAACCAATCACATGCCTTTTAAGACCATCAACACACCAATTGTTGTTTTGCATAGCCCGCCACCGCTCTTTCATACAACGAAATTTTTTTATTGTGCTCATTATCTACACCAATATTGTACTTGGATACAATGCAAATCACAAAGCCGCAAAATATTTTAATCTCTCAACCATCAAAATCGTCCTTTCTAGCAATGTTTCATTTGATGAAAATAAAGTCCCGTAAAAATAATAGTCCTCACCCCCTTTCGAATTGTAGGTGCCATCAGCTTCTTTAATAACAAAAACATCTAGTGATGTCCATCAATATCTATTTCACCTTCATCCACTCCCTCTTCACCCAATGTCATCATAACATTCATATATAATCTCCTCTCAATCTTAGCATTCAATAATTCTAATGCCTACACCTCAACATATGATCACCCGTTCCAAAGCAATTGACATAAAGACAAAATCATCTCCATCTTCACGACAACACCCAAACAACATAAAGAACCTATTACTCTCAAGTAATAAAGCATGTTCATTATTATCACCCTATCACATGAATTCCATGTCTTGTGAAGTCAAAACATCAAACAACCATCACATTAAAACATTTCTGGGTTTCGGTGAGCGTTCAAAACCAACCATAGCGCAAACTACAATTTTACTAGATATAGAGCTAAACTCGTAGCAAAAGGCCAAAAACAAGTACAAGGAGTTAGCTATAGAGATGTCTTTAGTCAATGGTTAAAATGCCAACCAAATAAATCCTTATAATCATGACCTTACACTATGATTAGAACATCCTTTGACTCCGTATATCTAATGCATTTCTCTATAATACACTAAACAATGTCTTTAACATGCACCAATTTCCAGGGTTCATTGGCTCAAAATAACCCAATCATGATTGTCAACTAAAAAAAGCTATTTATGACCTCAAATAAGCATCATGTCAATGGTTCAACATCTTCTATAGCTCAATTTTCAATTCATCAAGGTAAATCCATATATCATCACAACAGAAATATATACTTGTTGAGTGCCAGAAAAATCGAGGCAATAGAGTGATAATTTTAATGGCTTAGTGTCGCATGAAGATCCAACACACACACACAAATAATATAAAAAAAATAGTATAAGATACAAAGTTTTTTACAAAAAAATAATAGAAAGAGAAAAAATCACAAGAGCCTAGACCAGTCAAAGTAATCCACTATGTGATTGTTTACACATAAATCAACTCTTCTCTTGAATAAAAGAAGATGAAATTACAATATTGATAATCACAGATGTACAATAATAATTTAGTTTTGATAGTCAAAATTGGTCAATAACAAATATAGTTTTTTGTGATAAAAGCAATAGTGGATAGCAAATGACATAGTTGATTGTTATAGAGGCAGTGATTTGTTATAAGGTTGTAGTTGATGGCTGCAATAGACTTAATCACCATAGAGGTCGTAGTTGAAAGTTGTAGTAGCATAAGTTGGCCACAGAGGTTATAGTTAAAAGTCAAGCAGATAGCTAATTACAAAGATCATAACTCATGGTTCTCATCACTAGTATAGAGGTTAGAATGGTTCAGTAAGAAGAATTATTCACATAGATCGTAATTGGTCACATAGGTCGTAGTTAGAAGCATATGTCTTAGTTGGTAATTACAATAACATCAGTCGACCACATAAGTCATAGTGGGAAACTACAATAGTAAATGACCACTTAGGCTATGTTAACAGTTGCAAGTGCGTCAATTGGCTACATAGGTCATAGTTGATAGTTACAAGTGTGTCAATCAACCACAGAGACAGTAGTAGGAAGCTGACGTAATTGGTGGTTACAACTCTATTCTCGGGTTTACTATTTTACACCAGAGACATCACTTGTCAGTATACGAAGTAAGAAAAATACTTCATAAGTCTGGAGAAAGTTGTATTATGAACATGTTGATCGTAAGTAGTTGTCGCTGGGAGTTATCATGAGAACTTCAATACGACATTGTTCGTTACAATGTATTCGGGATACATCGTTACAATGTATTTATGATACATTATTACGATGTATTTGTGAAATAGTGTTACATCGAATTTGGGATGCATTATTAAACCGTATTAGAAATATGTTGTTTTATCATTTTCAGGATACATTGTTACAATGTATTGAAAATACATCATTATACCTATTCATAATATGTCGTTAGCAAACAGAGTCTGTCGACGACAATAGTTGTCCTCGGTGGTCATCGGACATTAGTCTATAGTGGTTGGAAACTACGAGGGTCGCAAGTTATCTTCAGGTCTTCAGTAAAATCACGGCTCACATTGATCGAACAAATCCCGCTAGATCATAAAACGTTTTTAAATCATTTAAGATCTTTAAAATTGAGTGATCTTAAGCTCGTTGGATTCCTCTCGTCAAGACGCATGATTTGAATATAAGAATGTCAAATTTAGAGTTCATTTGACTATTTAATTGACGTTCTAAAGTTTCCAAATATACTTTAATGGCTCGATCCGGACTTGATTGGACTTGAATTGACTCAATTTTGATATCAACAAGTCCATCTTGTCGAGATGGTCAATTTGATTATAAGGTTGTTGAAATCGAGGCTCTCGACAATCTTGAATTTGGATTTAGAATATATATTATTCAACTAATATCTTGAGATTCGTGTCATATGATAAAAATTTATTGATGAAGAATCATATCTTATTTGATGATGACAATCTACTCGCTCTGAACAATAACTTGCTATCTCCACCCTCATCTAAAATCTTCAATCATCATTCAACGTAAAATGTTGTCGTAATTTTATACTTCCTAAGCATTCAAACCAACAAATACCCCACAATTAATTTAAAACTAATATAAATAATATAAAATCAAACTACTAAGAAGTCCTTTATGATCTTTTTTCAATTTTTTTATAGTGATTTTGTTTTACATATGCTTTGATTTGAAATGAACAAGGCTTGGCATGCTTAAAACAAATCAATTTATTTTTTAAAAATATTTGGATCACCTAAAATTTATTTTTAAATATTTTTTAAAAATAAGTTGATTTGTTAAGAATAAATATAAACATATGCCAAACATAAAAATTATTAAAATGAAATAAAATAAAAATAAAGTCATCCCAAACAAACCTTAAGATAACACAAAAAATAAAAATAAAAAATAAAAACCCTGCAAACTGCCTAACACAAAAATCTAAGCCAACTAAAAGGAAACCTTTCAATCAAACACAATACAACCCAAAAACTTCTAGTTTTGGAATCTAAATATATATATATCAAGGATTCAAATTCTCCACATATAGCCCCTCACATGCAGTTTTAAGCCTAACTTACGGGAAAAATTTGCTTAGGTAAGGTACACAGAATGGCATATGTAATAGGTTATAATGCAGTTACAGTAAGGTTATTGTGAGGGTACAGTGAAGTTATTGAGAGATTATTTTTCAATAACATCACTCTAACGCGGAAGGTTAATAGAGGTTACAGTGAAGTTATTGAAAAGTAACATCTCATTAACTTCACTATACCCTTCCAATGACTTCACTGTAACCTCATTATAACCTATTACCTACACAATTCTGAGTAAATTTTTTCCCTAACTGACCGTGTGATTCAATATCTTCCATTCACAAATACCGAATTCATATAATGAAAAAAGCACAGAGAAACCGAGTTCATCAGACATCAAAAGTTCACAGCTTACTCACTTGATTAGCAGCACCACCTCCCTTTCCAGCGCCGGCAGGCAGCGGTCCCAGCGTCTTCGCCATATTCCTAAGCACATACTTCTGTATCTTCCCCGTCGACGTCTTGGGTAGTTCCGGCAGAAAAACAACAGATTTCGGCACCATGTAATGCGGCATCTTCTCCCTACACCAACCAATCATCTCCGCCTCCGTCGGAGGCTTCCCGACTAACTCCGCCTTCAACCCCACAAACGCGCACGGCGTTTCCCCCCAATACTCATCCGGCCGAGCCACCACGGCCGCCTCGTTCACCGCCGAATGCCCGTACATCAGAGATTCTACCTCCACACTGCTTATGTTCTCTCCGCCACTAATAATCACATCCTTGGATCTATCTCTAATCTCCAAGTACCCGTCGGAGTGCATAACCCCCACATCGCCAGTGTAAAACCATCCATTCTTAATCGCCTTCGCGGTCGCCTCTTCGTCTTTCAAATACCCCAACATCACATGCCCGCCACGCAGGACTACTTCCCCCATCGTCACTCCATCCCAAGGCACGCTCCGAGCAGTAGCTCCATCAATGACATCCATCGCCGTCATCATCGGCGTCCTCATCCCTTGCCTTGCCTTCATCCTTGCCCGCTCCCCTACAGGTAATCGATCCCAATGATCCCCTTTCCAAGCACAGGACACCACCAACCCGCCAGTTTCAGTAAGGCCATAGCCATGGCTTACGGCGAATCCAAGGGATTCGATGCGGGCGAGGACCGCAGCGGGAGGCGGCGCTCCTGCTGTGAGGATTTTAACGGTTCCGTGCAGGGCACGGCGAGCGGTGGGTGGACAGTTTGCCAGCATGTTGAGGACGACGGGAGCGCCGCAGAGGTGGGTGACGCGGTTTTCGGCAATGGCCTCGAAGACAGCCGGGCCGTCGAATCGGCGGAGGCAGATGTTGGTGCCGGCTACCGCCGCGATGCCCCACGGGAAACACCAGCCATTAGCGTGGAACATGGGAAGGGTCCAGAGGTAAACAGGGTGATGCGGAACGCACCAGTCGATGAGAGAGTCCGCGGAGACGAGAAACAAGCCGCGATGGCAATGGACAACGCCTTTTGGCGCGGATGTGGTGCCAGACGTGTAGTTTAGGATCATCGGAGACCATTCGCTCGCCGGCCGGATCCACTGGAAATGGGGGTCGCCGAGAGCTATGAGCTTTTCGTAGGTGAGGTCGAAGCCGGTGAGGTCACAGGGTTCTTCGTAGGGATCTTCGATTGGGATGAGAAGCGGGGGGCGATGATCGGAGGGAAGGAGGGCGAGGGTGGAGCGAGCGAGGGGAAGGGAAAGGATGTCGACGAAGAGGACACGGGAACCGGAGTGTCGGAGGAGGACAGAGATCGTTCTTGCATCGAGGCGGATGTTGATGGTGTTCAAAACTGCGCCGCTCATAGGAACACCGAAGTGCATCTCGTACATGGCAGGAAGGTTGGGGGAGAGAACCGATACCTAATTGATTCAATTTTGTTATGTTAGATGAAAAGGGAGATGGATGAATTGAGGATAATTGAATTGGGAATTGAACGAACCACATCGGTAGGGGAGATTCGGAGATGGGAGGAGAGGGCGGAGGCGAGGCGGAGGCAGCGGTGGTAGGTTTCTGACCAGGTGTACACCGTCTGGTTGTAGACGACGGAGCGGCGGTCGCCATGGATGATGGCTGTGCGTTCGATGAAGCCGAGAGGAGAGAGGGGGCTGTTATTTGCGGAGTTGGGCCCGAGCTGATCCATGGCGGACAACAGATTTGTCGGTGTGAGTCGGAGCAACAGGACGGAACAGGACGGTGTACAGGGAGCAATGTGGGGATTGCCTCGGTTCGGAACTAGTGGCAGGTATTTATGCACAGCAGCTTTACTTTTCCGGGGCAATTACATAAGTATCACTCAAACATTGTTATTTATGAATCTAACCTCCTCTTTCATTATTTTTAAAATTCTCACTCATTTATTAAAATTTATAATAATTGAACACTAGAAATGAAAAATAAAAGGTGTAACGTATCAAGTTTGAAATTTATTTGATCATTCAATTAATGATTCAATGATTTGATCTTGGATTGAATCAATTTTAACATTATTGATTCATTTTATCAAGACAGTCAGTTCTACTATAAACTTATCAAAATTGCGGCTTACATAATCTTGGAATTGAATTTGAAATATTTATTATTAAAAAAATACATAGAGATTCGTGTCGTTAAACACGAACTTGTTAAAATTGACGTGAACTTGTTATGAAATAAGTTGAATTGAGCTCTGCGAATTTCTCTGATCTATTGTGTAGGTTGAGATGGATCATTCTTTATGTTGTAATCATAATCAAGAAAGTTATTTGTTAACTTTTTTATTATTGATTTAAGATTTGTTGCCCCCATTGGAGGAGGTGTTGTCCATAAAGTGGACCTAAATTCTATTGAGGATGCAATAATAATTATATTCAAACAAAATTTTATACATAAATCAATAACATTGATATATCAAAAAGTGGGGGGAAAAACAAAAGCAAACAAAAAGGAAAGCATACACAAATAAAAAATAATAATAGTTGAACATGAGTAACGATAAATAATAACTAGAATAACTTGACTGCACTATCGCTGATAATATTTACAGAGATTCTCCATGTTCCAAGTTTGAGGAAGGGTCTTCAACGTTATGGGCTTTTCTGAGATAACACGATTGTGTTATTTTGATTCATATGGGCAACGCCGACTCTGAATGATGTTTGAAATTTCACCTCGAGGTGTGGCATAAAAGTCATGATATTGAAGGTTGACTGGAGGGGTCTTCCGAAAGATTGTATTATATTTTTGATTCGTGCTGGAAAATTCGCGGCGGTAGAGTAATGGATTATTGTCTTAGCGTTGCACGAGATTTCAGCACACAATCAGGTGAAAGATAAACAATCAAGAATGACATCGAAGTTTTTACGTGGAAAACCCAGTAAGGAAAAAACCACGTGGCACTAGCTTAGGTGCGAAAATCCACTATTGATTGATGATCACGGAATCCCTTATCCCACGTGACGGGAAATGATGATTATATTCTTCGGATTATAATGCTGATTGACAGTGTCTTAGTTCGTGGTGTTTGACGATGATTGATGGAGGTCGACGATCGTCGGCTGATAATCGACGACAAGAGGCGGTAGTCGACGGTGACGTGATGTTGACGGTGACTGAGGTCTGGAGATGCCTGGAGGTCGACAATCGGTTGAGGGTGGTCGACGGCGGTCGCGGTGGTCGACAATCGGTCGACGGTGGTAAACGGCGGTCGGCGGCGATCGACGGCGGTTTACGGCGGTAGGTCTTGCAGCTACTATTAAGCGCCAGGCTCTATCTCTAGCGCCTCTCTCACGCGAGAGTTGGGGTCTATTTATAGGGTTTCGCGTGCAATTGACGCGACGATTTTGATCGGACGGCTCGGAGGGCTCCTCGATCGGACGACGTTTAAGGAGCATTTGACGACCTTAACGATGTCGGATTGAGTGATCTTGGGCTCGTTGGATCTCGTTTGCCGATGACGCTCGATTCGAGTATGCGCTTCTAGTGTCGGCGATCAATTTGACATTCCAATATGTCTCGAAAAGTTTATAAAAGTGGTTTAATGACTTGATCCGAGCTGATTCGACTCAGATTGATTAATTTTGATATCATCGGTCCGTTTCATCAGCTCGATCAATTTGACTATAAGTATGTTGAAATCGAAGTTCTTGATGACTTTTCATCAATATTTAAACGTTTCTTGCTCAAACGATTGCACCGAGATTCGTGTCGTGCATCGAGATTTGTGCTTGATAATAAAAATTTGTTGTAGCCGTATCATTTGCCCCCCTATTTTCGGGCGAGATCATTTTTATGGCCCGAAAATATTTAGATTCGAGACTTTATTTCGTTGCGATAAAAGTAACATTCTTAAACTTTGTTTATAGATAATAATAAAATGAACATTTATATATAAAGTTAAGAGTGTTATTAGTTCAATCGGTTATTCTTCTTTCATATGCTGGAGTGCTCAAATCCCTCCCATGACATTAAAATTTTTACTTGGCCCCAAATTCAAAACAGTTGCCAGAAAAACTCAAAATAAATAATAAATTTTTTTTTAAATGAGCTATTGTATTAATATATTTTTTTTAATTTTGTTTTTTAATAAACAACTGTTTTGTTTAATAAATAACAATTTTTTTTATATAAATAAACAGCCGTTTTTTTTAATAAAAAAAAGTTTTTTTTCAATGAAGAGCCGTTTTCTTTTTTAATAAACAACAAGTTTCATTAATGCATAGCTGTTTTTTTTTAATACACAACCATTTTCATTAATGCAGAGCTGTTTTTTTTTTAATAACAACCGTTTTTCTTTTTTTATGAAGAACCATTTTTTTTAATAAATAACAGTTTTTTCTTTAATAAAAAGCTGTTTTTTTTTTAATAAACAACCATTTTTTTAATAAAAAGCTGTTTTTTTAAGAGCATTTAATGGCCAAAGGATTTTGTGATCCTATAAATAGGTCCAAAGGAGAGTGGTAGAGTTACCACAAGCGTTGTAGCAGAAATTCGCAACGGGTCGTTGTGGCGGTGCGTCGCGACGGCGCGTTGCGGCCAGGCGTCGCGGTGGCGTGTCCGACGAAACATCGCGGCAGTGTGTCGCGGCGGCGCGTCGTAGCGGCACAACGCAATGACGTGTTGCGGTGGTGCGTTGCGGCGGAGCGTGGCGACAAAGCCTCACGACGGGGCACTGCGACGAAGCCGCACGACGGGGCATTGCGACGAAGCGTCGCAGCGGGGCGATGCGGTGGCGCGTCGCAGCAGAGCATTGGGCGGCATGTCGTAGCGACACAACGCAGCGACGTGTGGCGGTGGCGGTGGCGTGTTGTGGCGAAACGTTGCGGTGGGGCGTCAGGGCAACGCGTTGCGGCGGGTCGTGTCGCAGTGCAGCGGTGCGTCACGGTGTGATGTGTTGCGGCGACACGTTGCGATAGAGCGTTGCGACGAAGTGTTACGGAAGCTTGTCGTGGAGGGGCGGCACAACACAACGACGTGTTACGGGGGCGCGTTGTCGCATACCATTGCAGCGACGCGCTGCCGCGGGATGTCTCATTGCGGCGGGGCGTCAAGGCGTGGCTTCACGGCGAGGCGTCATGGTGACATGTTGCAATGGGGCGTCGTGGCGACGCACTGTTGCAGGGTGAAGCATTGCAGCGGTGCGTCACGGTGTGATGTGTTGGGGCGACGTGTTGCAATGGAGCGTTGCGACGAAGTGTTGCAGAAGCGTATCGTGGTGGCGCGGCACAATACAACGACGTGTTGCGGGAGCGCGTTGTCGCGTACCGTTGCAGCGACGCTCTGCCGCGGGATGTCGCATTGCGGCAGGGCGTCAAGGCGGGGCGTCAAGGCGAGGCATCATGGTGACACGTTACAATGGGGCTTCGTGCGACGCATTGCTGCAGGGTGAAGCATTGTAGCGACGCTTAGCAGCGGGGCGTCGCAGCGACGCGACACGTTGTGAAGGTGCTTCGTGGGGGCGTGTTGCGATGGAGCGTCGCGGGGGCGCATTGCGGCGGCGCGTCGTGGTGGGGCGTTATGGTGACGCATTGCGCAGGGCGTTGCGGCGGAGTGTTGTGGAGGCACGTCGGGGTGGCGTGACACAACACAGCGGCGTGTAGCGGTGGAGCGTTGCGGCGTGTCGTTTCAGCGACGCGTTGCCGGGGAATGTCGCATTGCGGCGGGGCGTCACGGCGGGGTGATGCATTGCGGTGACGCATTGTGGCGGAGCATCACGGCGGGGCGATGCATTGCAGTGATGCATTATGGCGGAGCGTCACGATGGGGCGATGCATTGCATTGATGCATTGTGGCGGAGCGTTGCAGATCGCGTACTTGATCCTGCGTATTCTAGAGGAGATTTATGTGCCACTCTTGCACGTTATGAGGCGTGATGAAAAAATGCTCGTATTTTTCCCATCTCGCTTTCGGGGGAAGATTTCTTGCTTATGTAGTAGTGACGATATACGGTGGCCTCCCGATGATTATCGAAGTACTGGAGTTTTGGGGAGGCGATGTCGATTCTACTCGAAGATGAGCGGATTTGTTGTGGCCCTTGTGCAATTATATGTTGATATTTGTAACATTTTTAATCATCTGATGTGACATTTGTAGATGATGACAATATATTTTTTTTGCGTCTTCCACGATTGTTGTGGCTTCTTAATCAAACGAAAGTCTGCAATTAAAGTTAGCACAAAACTTTTATAAAATAAAGAATCACGTACCTTTTGTGGTTCATGCTTTCCGAGATTGTGCCCTCTCGTACTTATGCCTTAAAGGAGCTTGAACCGGTATCTTCTGAGGCTCGTAGCCTTCTAAGATCTTTGAGTGTATCTAAGCCTTCTGAGGCTTGTAGCCTTCTGAGGTCTTTTAGTGTATATGTGCCTTCTAGGCTAGTAGCCTTCGAGGTCTTTGAGCGTACTCGTGTCTTTCGAGGCTTGTAGCCTCTCGAGGTCTTTGAGAGGAGACCATGTCAATCACTTGCTCTCATAGAGTCTTTCTAGTGAGGACCATGTCCACTACTAGCTTCCCATCGAGACTTGCCTCTTGGGCTCGTCTTCCAGGGGCATGGTAGAAAGAGAATCAATTAAGGATATAAGACTAGTTTTGAGTTATATCACCGGAGATGTTCGACGGTAATAACCTGTAATGAACTGAGTCATATGAAATCCACTGAGGATGGTTGACCTATCCTAGGTTGTTGGTCGAAGCTTTTGCTTGACGACCGTAACCTGTTATGGAAGTGGTCGAAGAAAATCCACCAAGGATTTTTGACCTATCTGAGGCTGTATATCAAAGCTTTTGCTTGATGACGGTAGCTTGTAATGGAAGAGGTCGAATCGAGTCCCCTTGGGATCGATTAAGCCTAGAATGAGGTGTCAGAGATGCTTTGCTTTTCTCGAGACTAGAGAGTAGATCGCAATGGATCGTATGTTTTCTTGGAAATATGGTTTTAGTCATACTCAAGAGTAATGTTTGGTAACTTGTCAGTTGTTGTTTTTGAATCTTTTGCCCCCCCCCCCAGCGGGGGTGTTTTCTATGTGAGCTTGTAAAAGAGCACATGTATTGGGTCTTGAAGAGATCAGCTTCTTGATCTAGTCGAAGAGGAACTCTAGTGTGTCGAAGAACCGTTATTTCTAGTAAAACTCGCCTAGCCCGTAAGTGATTCTTGTAGATTTGTAATATGAATAAAATATGGATGACATTCTCACCACAGCCGTGCCCGGGACTTTAACGTGAACGACCTTTCGAGATCAGCGGTGAAGGTTGCCCCCACATTGAAGAATTCTCCGGAGATGATCTTTAAGATGCAAAAATGATTCCTTTGTTCGTTGGATGGAATACAACATTGGGAATGGAAATAGGGGCTCAGTGTCTTAGAGTTGTAGACAATGTTGAACGGGACTTCGTTTCCCACAGACGGCGCCAAACTGATGCGTGCTGGAAAATTCGCGGCGGTAGAGTAATGGATTATTGTCTTAGCGTTGCACGAGATTTCAGCACACAATCAGGTGAAAGATAAACAACCAGTAATGACACCAGAAGTTTTTACGTGGAAAACCCGTAAAGGAAAAAACCACTGGGCTCAGCTTCAGCTGCGAAAATCCACTATTGATTGATGATTACAGAAATTCCTTATCCCACAGACAGGAAATGATGATTATATTCTTCAGATTACAATGTTTATTGACAGCGTCTAGTTCGTGGTGTTTGACGATGATTGATGGAGGTCGACGAAGGTCAGCGATAGTCGACGACAGTAGGCGGTGGTCGACGGTGACGGATGTTGACGGTGACGGAGGTCGGAGATGCCGGAGGTCGACAACGGTTGAGGGTGGTCGACGGCGGTCGGCGGTAGTCGACAACGGTCGATGGAGGTAAACGGCGGTCGGCGGCGGTCGGCGGCGGTCGGCGGTGGTGCTAAGCTGCAGCTTCTTGTCAAGGCCTCAGGCTCTATCTCTCTAGGCCTCCCTCTCATGTGAGAGTTAGGTCCATTTATAGGGTTCGGTGCAATTAACGCAGCGCATTTTGATCGGACGGTTCGAGAGGGCTCCCTCGATCAAACGACGTTTAAGGAGCATTCGATGACCTTAACGATGTCAGAATTGAGTGATCTTGGGCTCGTTGGATTCGTCTTGCCGAGACGCTCGATTCGAGTATAGGCTTTCTAGTGTCGGTATCAATTTGACATTCCAATATGTCTGAAAAGCTTATAAAAGTGGATTAATGACTTGATCCGGGCTTGATTTGACTCGGATTGGACTAATTTTGATATCATTGGGTCTGTTTCATCAAGCCGATCAATTTGACTATAAGTATGTTGAAATCGAAGTTCTTGATGACTTTTCATCAATATTTAAACATTTCTTGCTCAAAAGATTGCACTGAGATTCGTGTCGTGCATCAAGATTTGTGCTTGATAATAAAAATTTGTTGTAGCCGTATCAATTTTGATTTTAATTTGATAGTTATGAATCAAACCACTTGGTTCGTCTGCTAAGGGAATACTTCTAATGCAATAAGGAGAGTGATTGTTCTCTCGACAGTCACAAATTGATTATCAAAGCCATAAAGGGTTCCAGCAGCAGGCTGTAACTTTTATGGTCAATATTTTACTAAGGAATGTTAAATAAAATAATAAATTGATGAAATTCCTCCGTCAATCAGGATTTTTTTTATGTTATAACAAGGTTTACCAACCCCAACTTATAATAAGAGGATCGAGAGTTGTACTCTCTTAAGATTACATTCATCAAAGGTGATAGAGCGATTGACATGAGATATTTTTTGGTGAAGGTTCTTCATAAGCAGTGTTAAGAACCTATTTGAAAATTAATTAGTCCTTCTGCAAACGTTCCAAACAACTCTTCATGTATTAGACGTCATAACGCGTCACAAATTACATGGGGTCGAGCAAAATTCTTCACATATGTTTGAGGTATGATGCTAGGCTTGACTACAATAAATGGAAGTGTAGAGCTAGCAGTGTCCAAGAGGTTAGCTTCATGATGAGGAACTTCTATGTGAGGAAGAAGTGCTAATTGTGTACCTCAAATCAATGAATTTTGAGATACACGTGCTCCTCCATTATGCATTACCGTCGGTTTGTCAAGTTTAATGTAAAAGTTGGAGGATCACATTTTAAGACTCATTCATTATTTATACATGATTTTCAAAAGGTGTAAAGGAGGTTCCTTGGTTAGCTTGGTGATGTATCTCATTGGAAAACGAAGCAGAGGCTTGGCATCCCGGACTTTGAGAGTGCGCCCAAGAATAGCGAGTGTTAGAATGAAAAGGCCGTGTATTGAATTTGTTACCATTGAAGAAATATATTTTTCTAAGAAGCTGACTTCGTTTCCCACAGCTAATGTCAAATTGTTACATGTCAGAAAATTCATGGTGTTGGACTGATTATTTAACATCTTAGTATTTCGCAAATATTTAAACACACTTAGATAAACGAAAGAAGCATAACTATTCATTACGTGGAAAAACTTTAGAAATAGAAGATATCATGAGTTTAAGTCTAATAAAAGTAACTCACTATATGTTTGTAAGTATATAGGTACGCCCTTCTCTCACAACATAAAAAATGGGATAACAATCTTACAACAAAATTTAGACTTATATGTATGTGTGTGTGTGTGTGTGTGTATATATCAAGTGTTAGACACAAAAGTTGTATTTTGATTACAACGGTTGCAAAAAGTGATCGACAAGGGCCGGTGGTTGACAGCGGTAGGTGGTGGCAATCGATGATGATTGACGGTGGTTGACAGTGGTTGGTGGGCGTTGGTGACGGTGGCTGGTGGGCGTTGGTGACGGTGGCTGAAACTCTACTACTTCTTTCCTCTTCTCATTATCTCATACTCATAGGAATGAAGATTTTTCTTTTAGCGCATAACTTTTCTAACCATATTATCAAATGGTTCATATTAATCCTCCTTGATCATAATTAGTTTTTTTAATGATTTGGATACCTTAATGACTTGAAAATTTAGTAATCTTAGGCTCATTGGATTCCTCTCATCAAGACGCTCGAGATTATAACTATGTCAAATTTAGTGTTCATTTGACTATCTAATTCAAGATCCAAAGCAATCAATTGTACTTCAACGGCTTGATTCGAGTCTAATAGGACTCGGATTAAACTAAATTTGACATCATTGGTTTCTTTTGTCGAGAAAATCAGTTCAACTATAAAGTTGTTAAAACTAGGCCTGAATAATCTTACAATTGAATTTGAAATATTAACAATTAAAAAATATACTACTACTCGTGTGAGATGATAAAATATTTATAATCATTCCAAACGATAAAAAATTATCGATGACACATCGTCACTCAAATATTAAAATTCACAATTAAATAATTTTTTTAATGTTTTTTTTTTATCAATATTTATTGTGGCACATGTAAACCCCATAGTTTTGTAAATATTAATATTTTGTGTGACGTGTATGTAATTATTCCTACATGCGCAACATTATGAGATTCTTAATTTTATTTTCAAAAAACATACACGGCAGAATACTTTTTCACTAAATTATAATTTGATATAAAATTGATCAAAACTTTTAATTACAGTTTTGATTAAATATAATCGTTTGCAGGTTACATTTTCTTATCTCAAAAGTGGGTCAAGCTCAAATTAATTCGACTCTATATAAAAATAATAATAATATATCTTTAATAAAAGTGGATTTGTATGCATAAAATTAGATTATGTCTTATAAAATCAATTATATTAAATGATTTATTTAACTTTAAGAGAAATTTATATTAGTTATATTTTGGGGTGGCATTGCCTGCCAGAGAATTGATGGTGATAAAATGTTACTACTTTTGTATACTCTTAAACAAGAAAAAATAATATTATAGGAATATGAGAAAAATATCGGGAAAGTGACAACGATCTCGCTGCAGCAATGGGAGACAGATGATAAGGGATATGTGATAATGATCTGGATTCATTGTCATCGATGATGGTGGTTGTTTGGCAACAGTGATCTGACAACATTAGTAGCAATAGCCAGATGACGATGATCGGATTAATACGATTTGACAATGGAATTCTACCGGTAATGATGGCATAAGTAAAGCACAAGTGGCACGATAACTACGACGACAGGCAAGCAACGACGGTGACGACAATGACATTGGCCATATGATAGTATGTTGGTGGCTAATAAGTGAATATAGTTTGACGATAGTCGAGGCCATAAGACAATGGCCCAGCAAAAATGGTAGTGGTCCGGTGAAAGCAGTAGCCACTGCAGCTTCGACGAATCAATAATAGTCCAGCAACGACCTTTTGGTGTAGCAGTAGCAGCATCGATTGGGTGGGAGTGTTCTATCTGCGGCAGCGGGTGAGAGGTGATGATCCGACAATAATGACAATGGTGGAGTGATAGTGATAGTGTTGGGCATTGATGATCAAGATGCTGATGTGCCATTGACCAAAAGTCAATGTGCATTGACATCTATGGGCCAAAAATGTAAATAAATAAGAATTGAGTGGCGTGTATGTAAAACTCCCAGACTTATTTAATTTTATTCCACATTGGAAAATTAGGAGCAGATTCAGGGCGGGTCGTTAGGACGACCGACCCGAGCGGTCCACGCGGTGGAATATGGGCGGGCAATGCGACAAATATTCTCGAACGTCTGGAGAAAAAAAATATTAAAAATAAATAAATAAATAAAAGGAAGTTTCTGGAAGCTTGGACGTTTGCTAGACTAATTTATCTATAATTTGTTTAATTTCTAGAGAACTGCTTTGGCAGAGAACGGGTTTGAAAGGAAAAATAAAAGGGACTTTTGCATATATACCAAATATATTCCTAACACCTAAATTTTATATTTTATATTTTTGCCACTTATGTCTTAAATATCGCATTAAATTTTTTTTATTATTTTAAAGTTTACAAATGAAGTTTATATAAAAATTGAAGATTGGATGTTAGATTTGTAAATACATTGGAATTGAATGGTATATATGTAAATCTTCTAGAAAAAATATACATTTTGGACTTGGACTTAATTATCAATATGGAGTCTGATCTAGTTAAAATAATCAAGAGTACATAGATCTACTCTTCGTTTAACTTATGAAAGGAGATTGTTTTGTTATGTTAAAATCATAATTACTTTTAAATAACCCAATAAATATAATTGTACACGAGTAATTTAGACTATAAATATGATAGTGTGATTACAGTGGTTGTAGCGGGGCTATAATAGTTACAGGAGGTTGTCATAGTTGTAGTGAGAATATCAAAATAGTTGATGGTGGCAATAACAATTGCAGTAAGTTACATAAGTTGTAGTTGATGGATACAACATTCGTAGTTGACTATAAAAGTCATAATTTGGCTATAATAATTGTAGTTGGCTACAAAAGCTACTAGGAGTAGCCAGTGATTACTAGAAATTGCCAATAATTGCACTTTTCTTTAAGAATTTTGCTTCAGTTCGCAGTTTATTTTTCTCTTCTCTCCGCCCACTTCATGTGAAGATTAGACTTATTTATAATTTTTAAGAGAGTCATTTAGATAAGGTTAACCATGATCTCAAAACATTCCACCATACGATTTATATTATTTCCCTTGATCACGCGTAATTTTTTCAAAATCTAAATTTAACTATGATGCACTTCTAATAAATTTCTATCATCCAACACGAATCTCAAAGTATGACAGAGATCTCGAGGTAATCTTTTAAGCAAGAAACATTCAAACTTCAATTTAGGGCTGTAAATGAGCCGAGCTTGAGCGAGCTCAGGCTTGGCTCGTGTTCGGCTCGTTCGAAATTAGCTCGGCTTGAAATCAGCTCGTGTTCGAAATGGCTCGTGAAAGGTGTGTTCGTGTTCGACTTGAATTAAATATTCTTGTTCATGTTCGGCTCGAAATTGGCTCGTTAAAATTAATTGAAAAATATATGTCTAACGTCGGATTCGAACCCGAACCAAATGAATTGAAACAAGCAAGCATAACCACGCTACCACACAGAGAATTACGATTTAAACTTAAATATAAATATATATAATATATTAATATATAAATAATATATATAATAAATTATTATATAAATAATTATATGATTATTTTTTTTATTTCGAGCCAATTCGAGCCGAACACGAGCGAACAAACAATTGCTCGTGTTCGGCTCGTTAACATTTTGAACTTAAGAATTTGTTCGTGTTCGACTCGTTAGGCTTAACAAACGAGCCGAACACGAGCTACTTAACTAGCCGAACACGAGCTGTTCGCGAACAATGAGCCAAATTGCCAACCCTACTTCAATTAAGATTCTCCATAAGCCCGATTCGGCAAACTTACCGTGAAACTGACCGACACGCACGACGAACTCAGTGGTACTAAATTTGGTCTAATCCGGGTCAAATTAAGATCAACCCATTAAATTGCTTTTGAAAGTTTTCTGGACTCCGTCGTCGACCACCATTTGCTGCCCGTCGACCATCACTAAACGGTCGCCGTTAATCGTTATTGGTCACCATCCATTCATTACAACAAGTTCATTTCCACGTCAACATTGTAACTCGGGAGATTTTATAACATTTTCCTGCACGTGGAACAAGAGGTCTCTGTAATTATCAACTTATACTAGATTTTTTTATAATTAGGTCAGACCCTATTGTTTTTTTATCTCTATGTGTTTTTCATATAAAAACAGTTGTAATATTAAGTGATTGTTTCTTTCATCTGAGTGTGTGTTGCATTCTTGAGCAATACTAAGACGATAATCTATTATTCTACCGCCGCAATTCAATAAAATGGTGTAAAACATAATATTTAGGTAATTTCTTTAGTAAACAAATTATTTCTTAAATAATAAATTTACATTAATTAATAATTAAATAGTAATTACTATTTAATTACTATTTAAATCCCTACCGAAGCCTTCGCACCGTCTATCCCGTCTGTTGCCCGTCTGCTGCCTTCCCAGCGATCTCGTCTGTTGCCTTCCCAGCGAGTCGCGATCCCGTCATTGCCTTTCCAGCGAGTCGCAATCCCGTCGTTGCCTTCCCAGAGAGCCGCGATCCCGTCGTTGCCTTCCCAGTCGCAGTTGCTCCGTTACGACGAAGCAGAAGGTACGCTCCGAGTCGCCGCTGCTTGCGATGAGCCGCGATCCCGTCGACAACCACTGCGAGCTGCTCTGATACCATTAGCGGTGAAGATGGAGTAGCGGTGCGAGAGTCGTCGAAGCCAGGCGGGCGCCGCGACGGAGCGAGAACGCTCGACTTCGTGGAGGCGGCAGCAGAGCTTGAAACATCGCCCTTAACGCGATCCAGGAAGTGGGCCGCGGGGTAGAAGGAGCTGCCAGCTTTTCGCCAAATTCACGGCCCGCAGCGAGTGGGACGCCGAAAAAAATGGAAAACAGCTCGCAGATTCGCGGCGCTGTACCGCGCCGCACCGAAAAAGACTGTTTCAAACAGGCCCTAAATTCCTCGCCGTCCTTCTGCCAGCCAAAGAATTAATTATGTGATATTAATGCCAATGTTTGCAGTTCCCACAAAGAAAAAAAATAAATTTGCTTTTGAGATTTGAACCCCATATATGCGTATGTAAGAAAACCCCTTCCACTGCATGCTAAATGGTCGTGCGCGCGCGCCTTTATGTAAATAAAATATCATAAAAATAAAAAGTTTCATATATTGATATTTTTGGATGACGCGAGGAACTCAATGTTATTAAATTTGGTCTAATTCGAGTCAAATTAAGTTCATATCAAGTCATTAAATAGCATCTGAAATTTCTATGGACATAATTAAAAGATCAAATGGATATTAAATCTAACTAGTTTATATCGAATCGAGTGTCTCGACAAGATGAATCTAATGAGTTCAAGATCCTTCCATTCTGATATCGTTAAGTTATTCAAATGTTCATTAAATGCCGCCCGATCAAAAAAACTCTCTGAACCGTCCGATCAAAATTGTATATATTCATGCATTAATTGCACCTGGAACTCTATAACTAGAATCTCACCCTTCTCATGAGAGTGGAAGAAAGATTGAAAGGCTTGAAGAAAAGCTTGAAACAATGAGAATGAGCTGAAGTCTAATATCAATTATGTCGTTATCAACAATTGCCAACTTTCGTCTAACGCCGCCGACCACCACCGACCACCATTTTCAGGTCGTTGTCCGTTCCTTGCAACAAATCAACGTTGTAACTTGGAGACTTTATAACTCTTTCACACCTTTAGAATTAAGGGTCTCTGTAACCATCAACTTATAATGATTTTTTTACAGCTGGACCAAAACCCATCGTTTATTTACAGTTTTTCACGTAAAAACTTCTGGTGTCTTAACTATTTGTTTTTTTTTTTCATCTGAGTTTCCGTGTTGAATTCTCGTGCAACGCAAAAGCAACAATCCATTATTCTACCATCACGGATTTTCTGGCATGCATCAAACCATAATCTCAAGCATGTTAGATCGTAAACATACCAAATTTGGATATTATTTGATCATTTAATTAATATCCTAAAGTATCCAATTGCACTTCAATTAACTATTTGATTTAGCCTTAAACTTAAATTTGAAATATTTTTTACTCAAAATGCATCAAGATTCATAATAAAAATTTATAAATGACACGCCCATAAGAAACTTCAAAAGTTAATATGATGTTAATTTAAACATTTAAGTTTATAAATTAACGCTACGCGTGTCATATTTAATTTTATTAATACTAAATCTAACATTATTGCATCACTTAACAATCTCTCATTCTCAGACCACAGCCCTCCACTTCAACAATGGCTCTCACATAAATAACCCAAAAAGTTTCGATCTATAAATAGTTCTTATTACCTAAATATTAATATATTTTTTAAACTTTCCGATGTGGGAGTAAAATTAATATTTTAGCATGATATATAAATGTCAATGCTGATTAGAGTTGGCTAAATCGATTAGAGTTGGTCGGACTGACTGGAACCTGTCGGGCTGAGTAAAACTTGGTCGAGTTCAATAAGTGTTTTTGGACAATATCAACGCCTTAAACTCTAAAAGAGAATTTATGTCATACAAACATAATAATTTAAAGGAAGATTTATATACTTACCATTCAATTCCTATGTATTTCCATATCTAACTTCTAAACTTCAATTTTTCCATATATACCACCTTGCCTATGCTATATGAAAGGCTTGGTGTTATAAATGTAAAAATTAAAGTTTACGAACAATATTCCCGATATTCAATTACAGTGTTTTTTCATTAATATTGGGATGGGAGGGCAGTACATTGAATTCAAGGAGGATTTACATACATACCCCCCACAATATTACATATTTAATATCTAATTTTTTATATTTACATTTATAGGACACCAATTTTCTACATCATATCAAATATATCATTCATTTAAACCTTTTTAAATGACATTTCATATACAAGTTTCCATATAATTAAGACACTAAAGCATTACACATATAAATAAAGAAATTTGTGTGCTACCTATATAAATTCTTCTTGATTTAATCTTCAACAATATGCCATCAACAATCCAATAGAGGATAAATTATTCCATGCGGAGCATGTACCCAGGGGCTGGGTGAGAATTTTTTGGGTACTGGAGGGGTACTGGAGGGTATGGATGGGTATGGATGTGCATGATGGATATTGGGTATTGGATGTTAGTGTGAGTATTGATGGTATTGAGGTATTTGGATGGGTATTAGAGGGTATTGGATGTGTATTAGTGGGAGATGGGTGTGGATGGGTACGTTCTCCGTATGGAATAATGGCTCCCAATAGAGCGTGAGTGCTTCTCCAACTCTGAAATTCCCTAAACATTTTTAATAATAGCGCACAACTACTACATTTTGTAAAAAAGGTTGGAAATTCGTGAGGGATTTCAGTTTTTTTAAAAATAAAGACTTTTATTTTATTTTATATCATTTTATTTTGCAAAAAAGACGAACAATAACTTTGTAAAAATAGTTTCTCACCATAAAAATTGTCTGAAAACAATAAAAAGCAATACACAAATGGATGAGTAACATTGGTTTGAAAAGCAAAGTAATGTGAAAGCTATCTTAAACAAATATTTAAACTAATCAAGTGATCATTATGATATTGCTTAATATTAGTGAAGGTAAGTTCCCATACATAATAGCTTTAGGAACAATATTTACTTATGTTTATGAGATTATTGTAGATCGATTATTAGCTAACTATCTTTCTTCGTTTTCAAAGGTGTATAAACTTAAAATTTCATTACTTTGATCTATAAGAAATCATATGCTTAGTCCATAATTATCAACCCATTGATCTAGGTCGTCGTCGTCGTCATCATCATCAAGTCTAAATATTTAGAAATATTATGGATTATTATGCTATTTGTTGAGGAATTTAGGGCAAAGTAAACAAGATCGACGCAATCCAAAAGAACACAAGGAGATTTAACGAGGTTCGGCAAAGATGCCTACGTCCTCGGGAGCAGAGCGGCGACTTTCTTTTCACTAATCGAAAAGAGAGACATAATACAAGATTCGACATTCGAGCATAGGCCCTGGGTTACAACAGGACCTATTTATAATCATAGAAGTACAATATGTAATTACCAAATTACCCCTCTATTAAACCAGCGGGCGTCGGCCCCGCACCCCCAACCCACATAATAAACTCCCTGCATTCGCTCGCTCCGCTCCAACATTAATTCCATATTAGCGTATATGAATCATACTTAACAAATCTCCACCTCGCGAATATCCAACTCTTCAGAGATAAATACCTGGAGTTTCTCACGCACCAACGTCGGTCGGCCACCATGCTTCTCTAGCGATCGTGGATGCTCAACAAGTCCAAGCAATGCAAGAACTTGTTGATAAGAATCGCGCTTGGTCAACATATCGGGCCTGCATTCTCATCGCATGAACCTTCTGCAACAAGCATCTCACTAGAAGTAATCAATTCTCCGATCTTCGTGATACTCGCCATCAATGTGCTTGGTCCTCGCATGGTAAACCCTGCTTCTTACCAAGTAATAATGACTTTCGATTATCACAACGCAACCGAACTCCACCTCGCTCAACGCCCAGCTCCTTCACTACACTCGCATTGTGACATTCCGCCATCTAAATCACCCGCATACCCGCACCCATTTGCACCCAATAGTCTTCTTTCCCCAGGAAGCTCGAACTAGCTCCCATGTGCGATTCTTTCGCAAAGACTCCATCTTCTCAACCATCGCACCCATCCATTTCTCTTTCTCGGCCGGTGACTGCCCCCGGAAAACCGGCTGGATCATCACTACCGATGCGAAGTGCAAAAGAGACCATGTCTTCACAACCCAATCTACTGAGAGGCTTTATATCAAGTGCGTCTCCGTCTATCTCCCGGCCAGATTGCACTCGTTGCATCATCCGGAATGAAATCACTAGTGCCTGGATATCGAACCTTCAACTCTCTCAAATTGCATCGAACGCCGCTCTAGATCCATCCGCACTCCGTCTCGAACTCGAACTCGTTCCCCGGCACCTTGTCTCGATTCCCGTCGCAACATGGATCGCTCATCAAAGATCGCGATCTCTACCGATCACCGCCTCTTCGCAATGGATCCCAAAACTCGAATCCTTTCACACCTTCTTATAAATCCCGTAAAGATGCACTTCTCCGATTTCGGATCAAGTTTCGATCTTCAGCAAATGTGTAGCATGTTAAAGTGATAAGGCCCTGTGCCTATTATACTGATATTATATTGATATGTATTTCGAACTTATTGGCGAATATTTTTCTATTTTAATTAAGACGTTTATGATATAAAGTAACCTCAATAGCTTCACGTTTATTATGAAGATTATTCTAAATATCCATAATCGCTTATCATGCTAGTGAACGATAATAAATAAAGATTAATATAAAGCCATTGATATTCATGTATTTAATATAACGATGTGATACACATCGATTTATACGTATTTATTTGATAATAAATATCGGATCGACTCGCTTCAGATTAAATCATTGATATGAATCATACGTTAATCTCAAACAGACATGACATCGAACTCTTCGACCCGAGATCGTCAGCGTTCTCAACATGTATGAATATTATGTTTTCGACATAACCCAACGTCGTTTCGACCGACGACCATAAAGATTATGACGGGCATAACGCGAATCATGTGAATGAGATAATGAAGAATCACATGTCGAATTTATCCCTCTTATAATAAGAGAGATATCTCTCGCCCCTCGAACGATTTAGATCGAGAATCATGCGCGCACACACTCAAACGAATCGATGGAGATCAATCGCATTTATTTAATCACTAATCGTGAGTCGAGAAATTAAAGATAGAGAGATATAAGGCGTCGACATTAATCCATGCCTTATATTCTATCACGATATCATGCGATAAAGCTGATTATGTCATTAACAATCGTGCTGTTCTTGATTCGAGTACAATTCATACTAACTCTGTAGCTATAATGCTCGCAGTAGACCAACTATAACTCGTAGGTTTATAAATCGGTGATTTAAGCCTATCGCTAACGTTAATCGAACCTATAGTGCCGCACAAAATTTGAATTGACTAGAATTGTCGATTTAACACTCTTCACTCGAAAGAATTTATAATAATAAGATTATTTTAAATTACAAGCATTTAATTAAAAGAGTTTTATCTCATCATATATTTAAAAAGTGAGTTTTTAAATATATATTAAAAATGACCTCTTTAATCGAAGATAGGCTACGAAACTATGCCACTTCAATTAAAAGGATGGCTGCGGCTACATGAGTCAATTTTTATTATTTTCCTTTTCGAAATCCACAAGAGAGGAAGAGAGCTTCTTGGTTTCGTGAGAAAACCCCGTTTCCGATCTAAAGAATTGGAAGCCATTCTGGAATCCGTTCGAGCAAGGATACCTGTAGAGAGGCGAGTGGTTTCAGCAGCCTAAAGATCCGAGGAATCTAAGAAGAGAACTCTCGCACAGATGTATTTCGTACTCTTTCGGCGTTTTCGATTCAGTATGAGCAACACGAGATCCCCGCTGGCTTTTGTAAACGACTTTAATACGCGTCATGATGACACTTCGCTTCCGTTGCGCATGATCCCCAAATCCAACAGCAGTATCGAGCCAACTTATGTTTTCATAAATCAATTTAATCTGTTATTCGGACGTTGGTCGCGGCGTGCTAGCTGGTCGCCGGCGGATTCAGGCGGGCGGCTGTGCCGACGGCGTGGCTGTCGGACGACGGCGGCTGGCCATCGACGAGAATGGCCGGTCGGCAAGTGCGCTAGCATGGCGGAGCGACATCGTGATTCGACACCACAGTGTCCACACTCGCCGGCACCTCTCGCTTCGAAGCGCCCAACTCCCTCGTTGCCTATTCGTTCGAATTCGCACCTATTCGCATTAATTAATTAATACGATTAATTAAATTACGATTTAACGCGAATTTAAAATCCTGGATTCAAATTTTAATTGCATTAAAGTTGTTGAATTTATATCGCAATATTTATAATTTTTTCGCATGAAATTCTTTTTAAATAATTTATGAAATTTTGGATTGTTTTCGGCAAAAAAAATATAAAATTTTAGTATTGCGATGTACGTATTTTAATTAAGAATTTTATCTAACCGCCGTTTTTATTCCTAACGCCTCATAAATTTAATCGTTTTAAAACATCGAGCACCAATTATCGTTAATTTTTATTATTATTTTTTTAGTTATTAAACACTTACGTATTAATTGGATTAATACATTTACGTATCGACTGACGCGACACATAATACTACCAAATGACTTCGAGAACTCGTATTATTGTAATAATTTTAATTTTTGTAAATGGATGTAATTATTAATATACCGCGTGTCATTTTCGTTATTAGTAATTTATATTACATATATTTATTCTCTGCGAGATAAATCGTGAGTAAGACAAAGCAAGCGCACTTCGAAGTCCACTATCCACCACGGTGACGGAGGAGCTGGAAGCTCATGCAGTGAGATTGCGTGATCTCGAAGCGCTTTAGAAGTTACCTTTTACCCTTAGATTGGACTTCTGATCTTCATAATCGGCTTATGAAGATCATTCTAGCTTTGGGCCATATTTCGACACGCTTAATTATGCTTCGTATTTTCGATATTTTTCATGATGCGTATTAAGATACGATACTAAAATAAATCATAACATCATTATAATTTAAAATCTATAACGATCCCTCATTTCAAATTTTAAGTTTTTCATGCCATCCATTATTATTAAACACTCGTCAAAAACTAATATCACCATGATGTGTTCTACCAAAGTAGGAGTACATTGTATAATATTAGCACTGATTGACGAAAGTAATGGTGCTACTCATGTGTTTAAAATGGTAAAACTTAATTAGAGCTTATAAAATGGCTTTTGGCCTAACGGTACTAGATGACGATTTAAATACGCTACGACATAAGATGTCAAAAATCCCATTAAGAGTCGCATTCGATGCAATTGCAATAGTTACCTACCTAAATATACTTCGATTTTAAGTGTCATGCCAAAGCCGACTTAAAATTAAGTATAATTATGATCTTATACCACTAAAGTTAATATAATTTTAAAAGAGGGATTATTAATTTAGTGGAGTTTTCCATAATTAATATACTTAAACTTCGCATTTATCAGAGATGGCCAACAACAATAATAACACCCCGCATTTTCATCAGTGATCGGTCCCCGAGAAGGACAAGCTTACAGTGGCTAACTTCGATCGGGTTTCGTAATTCGAGAATCGTTCTCAAACACGAAAGGAAGTTATATGTCCCTGATGAACCTCACCCCGAAAACCAGATGATAATGCCACCGTAGCTGTAAAAGAATGCTTATGAGAAGCATCATAATGATTTCAGTATGTCGTTGCGTCGATGTTAGTTGCCATGAGTTCCGAGATCCGTAAAGATTTAGAACATACGAGGCTTATGATATGATCATAAACCTAAAGGAAATGTTCCAAAGAATAAAGCAAGGTAAGAAAGATATGAAACTACCAAGGCATTGCATTCTTGCAAAATGACTCGACAGAGTAGTCAGCTTAGTGCTCATGTATTGAAAATGAAAGGTTACATGGAGCACCCGGCAAGGCTTGATTTCCATTAAGCCAAGACATGGCCACCGATTTGCTCCCGAATTCACTTCCTCGTAGTTATGCACCAGCTTGTCATGAACTACAATATGAATGAGATGGACAAATCAATATCGTAGTCGCATACGACGCTTAAAACCGCCGAACAAAATATAAAATCCAAGCCTCGGGCAAATCTTAATGGTTAAGCAAAAGGGTAAGAGTTTTAAGAAGAAAGGGAAAAGGAAAAGGCAAAGGTCAGGGTGGAAAGTCCAATCCTAAACCTAAGCCCAATCTTAGTTCCAAGGCTAAATCCTGTAAGGATGATGTTCGTTTTTGCAATGAACCCTGGTCACTGAAAAGAAATTGCAAACTTTATAAGGAAGATCTAACGAACAAGAAAACCGTGGACTACAGGTTTCTGTATAAATGTTATACGTATTAATTATACTCCTTCTAGTTCCCGGATAATGGATACTAGATCCAGATCTCACATTTGTTAAAATGTGCAGTGACTAAAGGGAGTAGAAAATCGAAACGAGGCGAAGTGGATCTTCACAGTAAGAATGGAGCAAAAGTTGCCGTTTAATCGTAGGAGGTTATGAACTTTCTTTACCCAGCGGCTTTTGCTAGTATCGAACAATTGTTTTTATGTTCCTACAATGTGTAGAAACATTGTTTCAGCTTTGTTTTGATAATGATGGTTTTGCTTTTATTATTAGGAATAATATTTGCTCCATTTATCATAAAGATATGTTCTATGCAAATGTCTGTTTTACTAGATTGTCTTTATCTTTTCGAACCTTCAAATATCCAATGATTTTTCTCGTATGTAACATTACTACCAAGAAATTTAAGTCAAATAACTCGAATGTAACCTATCTTCGCATCGTCGTCTAGGACACATAAATGAGAAATGCATTTCAAAACTCCATAAAGATGGACTTTTCAATTCATTTGATTAGCGAATCATTCGATACTGCGAATCATGTCTTTTGGGAAAATGACAAAGGAGCCTTTTACCGGACACTGTGAAAGGGCTAATGAATTATTGGCCCTAATACATACGTATGTATGTGGACCATTAAGTATAGAAGCCATAGGAGGTTACATGGTACTTCATTACCTTTATCGATGATTTCAAGAGTATGGTTATGTCTATTCGATGAGACATAAATACGAAGCATTTGAAATGTTCAAGTATTTTCAAAATGAAGTACAAAATCAACTTGGTAAGACAATTAAGGTGCTTCGATCCGATCGAGGCGGAGAATATTCGAGCCAAGAGTCTGGTGATCATCTTAAGAGTTGTGGAATTGTTTCACAACTTACTCCTCCCGGAACACCACAATGGAATGGTGTGTCCGAAAGAAGGAATCGAACTCTATTTGATATGGTTCGATCAATGATGAGTGCATCGCATCTTCCACTTTCCTTTTGGGGTTATGCACTTATGATACTCGCTTTTACACTAAATAGAGTTCCATCCAAAAGGGTTGAAAAGACACCATATGAGATATGGACTGGAAGAAGCCTAGTTTGCTTTTTCTTAAGATTCGGGGTTGTGAAGTTTATGTAAAGCTTTTACATTCTAATAAACTCTGAACCTAAATCGATAAATGTATTTTCGTGGGTTATCCTAATGAGACTAAAGGATATTACTTTTACAATCCCATCGAGAACAAAGTGTTTATTGCTAGAAATGGTTTCTTTTGGAAAGGGAATTTATTTCTAAAGGAATCAATGGGAGTAAAGTACAACTCGAAGAAGTTCGAGAGTCACAAAATAACATCGAAATACCTTTGGATGATGGTGGTCAACAAGGAGTTATCGACACACCAGCTAGTAACACAAGAACTACGTAGATCCGATGAATACGTTACGAGCCTCGAGAGATATGGATTTCTCATGAATAATGATCATGATGTATTGTTAATGGATCATGGTGATCCTACTACCTATCAAGATGCTATGTTAAATCAAGACTCGACAAATGGTTAGAGGCCATGAAATCCGAAATCCAATCCATGTATGATAATCAAGTTTGGAACTTGGTCGATCCACCAAATGATATTAAGACCATCGAGTGCAAGTGGGTTTTCAAGAAGAAAACTCGATATGGATGGTAATATGCATACTTATAAAGCAAGACTTTGCACGTAAAGGTTTTAAACAAATTCATGGTATCGACTATGATGAAACTTTTTCACCGTAGTCATGCTTAAGTCTATTAGAATTCTCATTGCCATTGCCGCATATTATGACTATGAGATATGGCAAATGGATGTTAAAACCGCGTTTCTTAATGGAAACTTGTTTCGAGGATGTGTATATGACACAACCCGAAGGTTTTGTTCATCCCGAGAATTCTCGGTAAAGTGTGCAAGCTTCTAAGATCCATTTATGGCTTCAGCGGTGCTTCAAGGAGTTGGAATCTTCGTTTCGATGAGACAACCAAAGAGTTCGGCTTTATCAAAAATGAAGATGAACCTCGTGTTTACAAGAAAGTTAAGTGGGAGCACTATTGTTTTTCTAGTCTTATATGTCGATGACATATTACTCATCGGGAATGACATACCTACCTTGCACAATGTCAAAACTTGGTCGGGTAAATGTTTCTCAATGAAGGATTTAGGAGAGGCATCCTATATCCTAGAGGATAAAGATCTATAGAGATAGATCTAAAAGGCTAATCGCTCTAAATCAAAGTACATATATAGACCTTATACCGAAAAGGTTCCGTATGGAAGAGTCCAAGAGAGGATTCTCGCCTATGTCACATGGCATAACGCTTAGCAAGACTCGTTGTCCTAACACTAATGATGAGCGAGAGCGTATGAGTAAGATTCCTTATGCTTCGCTATAGGATCTATCATGTATGCCATGTTATGTACTAGACTGTGATGTTTCTTATGCTTTAAGCATAACGAGTGATACTCGCCGATCCCGTGAAAGTCACCGGATAGCTAGCCAAGAACATTCTTAAGTATTTCGAGAAGAACTAAGGATGTGTTCTTGGTGTTTGGTGGATTAGAAGATGATCTCGGTTGTAAGAGGTTACACGTATGCAAGCTTTCAATCACACAAAGATGATTATCGATCGCAACGGGATATGTGTTTTGTTTAAATGGTGGTGCTATTAGCTTGAAGAGTTCAAAGCAAAGCACTCGTTGCCGATTCTACAACCGAAGTCGAGTACATAGCAACACGTGATGCAGCGAAAGAAGCGAGCTGATAAAGAAATTTGTTTCGACCTTGGAGTGATTCCCAGCATCACAAATCTCGTCGAGATTTATCGTGACAACAATGGTGCTATAAGCACAAAGCAAAGGAACCTCAGGTCACATCGCGATCCAAACATATACTCGTAGCGTTATCATCTCCTTAGAGAAATTATCGAGAGAGGTGACGTTAAAATATGCAAAGTTGCAACGATATGACAATGTTATGGATCCATTAACTAAGCCTCTAACTACAATGCAAAACATGAGGTCATGTAAGGTCCATAGGTATTAGATACATCGATAAATGTGCCTAGTGCAAGTGTGAGATCTGTTAGATGATAGATGCCTCTGCAGCTCTATTATACTGATATTATATGGATACGTATTTCGAACTTATTATGAATATTTTTCATTTTAATTAAGACGTTTACGATGATAAGCAGTTAACCTCGAATAGTTTCACGTTTATTACGAAGATTATTCTAAATATCCATAATCGCTTATCATTGTGAACGTACTAATAAATAAAGATTAATATAAAGCTCATTGATATTCATGTAGACGAATATATGATGTGGATACACATCGATTTATACGTATTTATCGGAGAATAACATATTGGATCGACTCGCTTTGAGATTAAATCACGATATGTGTCATACGTTAATCTCAAGTCAGAAGTGACATCGAATCCTTTCGACCCGAGATTGTCATACGTTCTCAACACGATGAATATTACGTTTGACATAACCCAACGTCATGTTTTCGAATCTACGACTCATAAAAGATTCATGACGGGCATAATGTGAATCACGTAATGAGATACGAGTAATCAAGATGTGAATTTATCCCTCTTATAATAAGAGAGATATATCTCAAGTTCTCGAACGATTTAGATCGGAATCGTGCAGCCACACTCAAACGAATCGATGGAGATCAATCGCATTTATTTAATCAGCCTAATCGTGAGTCGAGAAATTAAAGATGTAGAGATATAATGTTGACATTAATCCACGCCTTATATTCTATCACGATATCAAGTGATAAAGTGATTATGTCATTAACAATCGAGTCATGTCTCTGATCTCGAGACTATTCATACTAACTCAGCTGGTATAAATAGCTCGCTGTAGACCAACTATAACTCGTAGTGTTTATAAACGCGGATTTAAGCTCTACCGCTAATGTTAATCGAACCTATAGTGTCGCACTAAAATTGAATTCGACTAGTAATTGGTTGACGAACACTCTCTCACTCGAGTAATTTATAATAATAAGATTATTTTAAATTACAAGTATGTAATTAAAAGAAGTTTTAATTCATCATATATTTAAAAAGGAGTTTTTAAATATATATTAAAAATGACCTCTTTAACGAAGAGGTGCTGCGAAACGTGTCACTTCAATTAAAAGGAGGGGTCGTCGCTTGCGAAGTCAATTTTTATTATTTTCCTTTTGAAATCCACAAGAGAGGAAGAGAGTTCTTTCGGTTTCGAGAAAACCCCGTTTCCGATCTAAGCAATGAAGCTCATTCTGGAAATCCGTTCGAGTGCGGATACCGCAGGGCGGTGGCTTGGGCCGCCTTAAAGATCCGAGAAATCTAAGAGTAGAACTCAGTACATGCATGATTTCTCGCACTTCTGTTTGCGTATGTTCGATTCGTATGAGCGACACGAGATCCTTGGTGGTTTTTGGGGAAATGACTTTAATATGCGTACATGATTAATTTTGCTTCCGTTGCGCATGATCCCCAAAATCCAACAGTACATGCACATAAGCAGGACAACCAAAAATTCGTAAGTGATCAAACTTAACTGGATTACATGTCCATACCTCTTCTGCAACCTTGCCACCTAATGAAGCTCGAGGTGATCTATTGATGAGATAGACGCCATATTCAGTCACCTCCGCCCGTAAGTTTTTAGGAAGCCCTACATTCATTCTCAAGCAACTTGCCCTTTCGCCCATGGACTCGTTCATCCTTTCCGCAACACCATTCCGCCGCGTGTCTTCCGAACTCGAAAAATGCTTCGAATCCCATGCTCCTCGCAAAACTTCTTAAACCGTGAATCCGTGTACTCTGTGCCATTATCGATCTCGCATACTCGATCTTTCTACCGCCGTTGCTCCACCTCGCCTTTCCATAACTAATTTAGAGAAAACTTCATATTTCTGCTTTAAGAAGACACCCAAACTTTCCTAGAAAAATCATCAATAAAGCGTAACATAATACCGAGATCCTCCCACCGATGTTTCCCCGTAGGCCCCATACATCGAATGCACATAATCAAGAATCCCTTTAGCTTTATGCTCTCCAACATAAAACTCACTCCTGTCCGTTTTCCAAGAATACGTAACTTACGGAATTCCAACTTGCAGCCTTTCACACCATGCAACAAATTCCTTTTATGCAATTCGTCATCCCACGTTCACCGAGATGACCCGTACGCATATGCTATAGCTTTCGTACTATCATCATCCGACTCAACGTAACGAACTCCACCTACAACCGTATTCCCTAACAACAGTAGATATTACACTGCAGCTAACTTTCCTTTCATCACAACCGACGCACCCTTCACGATCCCGATGGTTTCCCTTCCTCATCCGCTCTTAGAATAAAACCATTTCGACGTAGAGCGCCAAGGAAATCGATTCTTTTTCAACCTGAATCGTGCCCGACATCACATAACGTTCTAACCGCTGTCATCATACATCTTAATTCCGACTTCTCCAATACCAAGAATATCGGCAAGATCTATCATCACCAAGATAAACCGAGCGAATTAGTCGACTCGTATGACGTAAACCACTCCCCATAGTGCTATGTGAGTAAGAGCATCCCGAATCAGTTAATCCATGCATCCATGAACCGAGTCACAAACCGATACCACTTGTTGGCGAATTTAGGCAAAGTAAAACAAGAATCGGCGCAATCCAAAAGAACACAGAGATTTAACGAGGCTTCAGCAAAGACGCCTACGTCCCTGGAAGGTAGCTGGCGACTTTCTTTTCACTAATCGAAAAGAAAGACGTAATACAAGATTCAACATTCAAAGCATGCGTCCCGTGTTACAACGTGACCTATTTATAATCATAGAAGACAATACGTAATTACCAAATTACCCCTCTATTAAACCGCATGGTCGCTGCCCCGCACCCCCAACCCACATAATAAACTCCCCAGATTTGCTCGCTCCGCTCCAACATTAATTCCATATTAGGTATATGAGCCATACCTAACACTATTATGTCTTTATATCACATCTTTATTTTTAGGCTGGGTCCATATTTTAGATATTTGTACCGAAATGTTATATTTGAGCTTCACAGATATAATGATGATGATAAGGATACATACCTAAAAGATATATTGACGAGTAGCATTGGTTCGAAAAGCATCATATATTTATAATGTATTGATGATAGTCATACTCATGTAAGGATTCATTGTTGTATGATAATGATAGCGGGTCTCAAAATGATGATAAGTATATAATGATTATAGGTATGCAAATAATGAATAATAAGAAAAAGTTTGGTTACAAATTTAAATTTGAAGATACGTTAGTGCATTCTTCTTTATTTCTCTAATTATTAGAATCTCTTATGATATTAAAGAATTACTGTTTGTAATAAAATAGATTGAATTAAACTTATTCCTACTTCATTATTGATTATCTTAAATCTATCATAGGTTTGTTCATATATAAATTGATATTTATTCTTTAACTTGGTAGAATCATATGTTTAGTATGGTTGACCAAGCTTTAGTTTGAACTATTTCTGCCCATTAAATTCTTATTATGCATTTGTACTCAATGGCAGTATGTTTGTCATTATTCAATAGTAAGCATTTAAGAAATATCATTTCAATGATCTCATACTAAATCATATTTGCAGTAATATTTTCTCAGAAATATCATTGAGTTTTGTTCTCTGTTTTAGATAGTAATGTTAGGTTTATTAAAAATAAATTGTCATCTAATTATAAATCTAAGGTAAAAAAACTGCAGATGACTACATTCACTCCTTTGTATAGTTATAGGTAACAGTTTATCATTCAAGAATTTGCTTTATGTATAGTCATGACAGCACTGCAATAGTATTTGTCCCTGACAAAACCTATGTATAAATCTTTAGGCGAACTAAACGTGAATTTAAGCAATGGAAAAAATGAATTACAGACAACACCAACCTCTACGTAGGCTCCCGTTTCTATTTTACAAGCAAATAATAAAGAGAAAAATGGTATCAGACAAAAAAATAAAAAAGGGATTTGTTTGAATAAGAGAAAAGCAGAGAAGATAGAACAAAATCCAAAAAATTTATATGTTGATTACAAATCAATAATCATAAACTTTAGATAGATGTACATAATACACTAATTCTTATGTATTTACATATCTAACATCTAAACTTCAATTTTTACATGTATGAAAATGTGTTTTTCAGAATTTAAAAGTTATGAAAGATTTGGATGGTATAAATGTAGAAATGTAAAGTTTGTTGGTTAGATTTGTAAATATATAGGAATTGGATGGCATGTACTATAAACAAACAGGGCTACTAATGTGTCTTGGACTTGACAATCTTTGACATATTGCCTCTCATCTCAGAATCTGCTGAAAATTGAACCTCAATATTTGCTTTTGTTCGAAGCAATAGGGTGGTGAAGTCTCAACCTTGGCTTCTGAGGGGTGCAAAACTGGTTTAGAGAAGTCGTTGCTGAGAAAATTCATTATTTTAGTTTCTGCTTGAAGCTTTGGCTGCTGAGAGGCCAGTGCCTGAACGGCCACATCCGGCGGAATTTTCGGATTCTTCGCGAGGTCCTTGCAGGTTTCAAGAGTGAGCTTTTCGTAGTTTAGGCACCGACAGAGCCTCTTACGATCCTTGAAGGATAAGTTGGGGTGTGACTGAAACAAATTGAATGAGCAAGGTCTGAGTTTGGTTAATTGGTCTATCTCAAAGTTATATTGGGCCAGTGCAAGCTCAACTTGACTCATTTACACTCCTAATGGAACATTTAGTAGCAATTTGCACCCCTAGCATTTCGTCCCAATAAATATCTATACTTCAACCTACCAAGCTTGTTAAGAAATTGATGCTATAAACAATAAAAGTAGCAAATAGAATAATACAAATTTAGGAGTTGTTTGTTAATGGATTTAATAAATCTTATTAATCCGAGTTACGAAATCCTAACACCACCAAGATTTAGGCTCTGCTTGGGGCTGCTTTTTCGCGCGGCGCAGCCCCAAACCTTGGATTTTTTTTTTTTTTTTTTTTTTGCTTGAAAAATGAGGCACTTTGGCTTTTCTAATAAACCTCGATTTCTTTCCCGCGGCCCGCGTTTCGTATTAACTACTCTCCGCTTTCACTAACCTACCCCCTCGCTCGCCTCTCTCGCGACCGAGCTTCTCCCTCCCATCTCTCGCGACCGTGCTGCTCTCTCTCGTCGTCCGATCCGTGGGCTATGCTTCATCTTTGCTTGGATCGTTTGCTCTCCTTCAGCCTGCGGTATTCTCTTCCAATTTTTCTTTGGCATTATGATTTTGCAATGGTTTATGAGCACTATTCAGTCGTTGATTTCCGATTGGTTGTTCACTACTACTGGACTTTGCAATTTATGCGATTTTTGCAGTTCATGTTTTGCATTGGTGTTGGATTTTCTTTATTAGTGAAGGGCTGATGGCCTTTACTGTGGATTTCGTGATGGTGTATTGCTGGGGTGACGGATTGTTGGTGCTATTGGTGGTGGATTGTTGGGGTGGTTGTGTTGGTTGTGTTTGTGGTGTGGTAGTTGTGGGTTATGCTGGCTATGTTGTGGGTTGTGAAGATTGTGTTGTGTGTGGTGGTGGAAATTATTTTGAGCGTTGATAGGCCCTAGAATTGCTTTGAGAAATTCTTTAAGGAAAGCTTCAAAGAGTACTTTTCAATGATCATCATCAAGAACATGCAGGCATCATCTTCATTATCTCTAGGAGAATGATGCAAATAATTCTTATACATCCCCACAGTAATAAAATGCAACAGGAAATAACATTATTTTGTTAGTGAAAATTCAAAGCATACTTCGCTAACTTTAAGCAACCAAATGAGCCTATAAATAATTCTCTTAAGGTGTTGTGGTGGTTGTGATATGTGTGTTTGTTGTGGCCGTGTTGAGGGTTTGGTGGTTATGTTGTTGTGTCTTGTGGTGTGGCGGCTATGATATGTGTGTGGGGATTTGGTAGGGTGGTTGTGGTGTGGTGGTTGTGGGTTGGGTGGTGGCTCTAGGTCGTGGTGGCTCTGGGTTGGATGGTGGCTCTAGGTTATAGTGGTTCTATTGTGAGCTGTGGTGGTTGTGCTATGTGCAGTGGTGGCAATTATTTTGAATGTTGATAGCTCCTAGATTTGCTTTGAGAATTTTTTAAGGAACACTTCAAAGAGTACTTTTCAGTGATAATCATCAATAACATGTAAACATCATTTTCTATCTATAGGAGAATGTGGTAACTAAATTATTATACATCCACAAAATAATAAGATTCAACAGGAAAACAAAATCATTTTGTTAATTTAAATTCAAAGCATATTTTGCTAACTTTAAGCAACCAAATGAGATTACAAAGAATTCCCTTAAGGTGTTGTGGCGGTTGTGATATGTGTGGTTGTGATGGTTGTGTTGAGGGTTGGGTATTTGTGGTGTTACGTCTTGTGGTATTTTGGTTGTGAGATGTGTGTGGAGATGTGGTTGGGTGGTTGTGCTGTGGTGACCTTGAGTTGGGTCGTTGTGTTGTGGGCTGTGGTAGTTGTGATGTGGGTTGTGGTGGTTGTGTTGAGGGTTGGGGGGTTATGTCATCTGGTATGGTGGTTATGTGATGTGTGTAGTGTTGGTCTAACTGTGTTGTGGGTTGTTGTGGTTGTGTTGTGGGTTAGGCGATGGCTCTGGTTGTGTTGTGGGTTGTGGTGTGGTTGCCGCGGGATGTTTGTAGAGGTATTGTATCTTGAACCGTGGTCGCTATAGTTGTGGGTTGTGATTTTTTGGTTTGGTGGCTAATCTGTATGTTATGGTTGCTGTCAAATATTATGTTTTTTTTTTTTCTGTGCTAGTAAAAAAATGGTTAAGACTAGAGAAGTCAGTTCATCAGCCATGTAGAATTGGGAAACCATTCTCATATTTTTGCTTCTAAAGTATTAAATATATTGTTATGACAGTTCTGTTGCAAACAACATTACTAACATTGACATAATGGTCATTTGTCTAGAAACAATATATCATACTGTTTTAAATGAAGAATAAACAAACAATCGATCAAATTTTATCCACGTTAGTGCTGCGCCTTCGCACTAAAGAATTCACGTGCAATGCTACAGGCAGCAGCTTATTAATAAGCTGCAGCTACCGCAAAAGGACCCTTAGTAAATTTGAGATTCAAGGCAAAACTTTGAAGAACTAAAAAAAACTTGGATATACTAAATCAAGGATTTAAAAGCTACAGTTTATTTTTTTCCGTGCAGTAAGATTCAACTTAAATCTGAAAGAAGATGACCTCTTAGAGAGACTGTCTCGGCTCGGTGCTGGCATGAAAGCTGAGAAAGGAAATACAAGAAAAGCTTTTACAGGAAAGCTACTTCAACAGAACATAAATCCTAGCAAAGGGAAGCAGACAAGACCAACATGAAGAAGAACATATTAAAGGTAAGAAAGACGGAGCTAATATTTCATATTCCATTACCTTACTTGTATAAAGCTATTGCAGTATGTAAGAAAGATTTGTTCCATACGGAGTGCAGACGTAGCTCTACTTGCGGATTCTAGTAATATGCCTCCACGTGTGCTACACCGGGAGGTTATTGGGGGTTATTTTAGAGTTATTGAAGTGAAATCGCAGAGTTATTGGGGGGTTATTACGACATTATTGAAGCGGTTGTTGGAATTTTTTTGCAGGGGTTTTTGAAGTGGAACCGCAGTGGTTATTACGAGTCATTGGGGGGTTATCAGGGAGTTATTGCGGCGTTACTGGAGTTAATACCCCAATAACACCGAAATAATACTCCAAATACTCTGAAATAACCCCCTAATAATTAGAGGGCTATTGGGGTTATTGGAAGGTTATTGTGGCATTACTGAAACGACTATTGAACTGTTCACGAGTGATTATCGTTTCGAACCACGAGAAGTATGGGGGGTTATCGGGGGTTATTGCAGTTTTATTAGAGTTATAACCTCAATAATCTTCACGGTTCCACTTCAATAACTCTTGTAAAAAAATTCATTTTTTTAATATTTTATGAGGTGGGCTCGATATAACACACATGGCGGCATAGTGCTGGAGTCTCACGTTGAGCTGAACCTGCACTCTGTATGGGAAACTTTCTTAGTATCTAAAAACGAAACAGATATTCCTAAAGATAAATGGTTAGAAGGGTATTACAGGAAAAATGTAAATGCAAAAGGTAGTATGGAGGCTTGCTTTGATCAGAGAGAGTGGAGTGTTGCGGTGGCTATGCTATGCTAGGGTCGTTATGAAAATCTAAGTTAATCCGATACCAGAGAACCTCTTTCTGGGAAAACCCGAGATTGGAAAAAACATAGTCATGGACAACATTTTCACTACACTCATTACAAAGTGGAGAACTTTGGGAGGACTGCAGGTATAGCCACAGTGGCTTACTCTCTTTGAATACCAAATCCTAGTGTGTGTTTGTGTATTGCACACATGCGCATGCAAGCACGCACGCACGCACGTACATTGTCCTAATAAAACTGACCCTAAAAGACATAAAAAACCATATTATGGGATCAGTGAAGGTTTCTCAATACCGTCCGCTACCACAAAAGATCCCAAAAATATTTTCCCATAATTTTGACTGCACTACATATGTCGCACTATAAACTTTTCAATCCAAACTCAACAAAATTTTGTTCACAAGTTTTAACAAGACCACCCAAATGATCATGCCATTTGTATGGCTGCTTTCTAAAAACTAAAAGGAAACAAAAAAACAAAAAAAAAAATCACAATAGATGACGAAAATAGCATGACGAACAAGAAGAAAAATAAGCAAATTCTTACCTGAATAAAGATTTCCAGAGCCCTATAAACTCCATCATAGCAATCCCTTGCCGAATCTGGCAAGCTCTCAGCTACTCCCAGAAACTTTGAAACCTTCAATCTATGATCAGGAGAAATTTCCCTCAAATACTTATCCATCAATCTCCCAACCTTCTTCATCTTCATCAAAGAATCCCCCTCCTCCTCCTCCTCCTCATTTACAAAAAATCTCACCAATCTCATAACAAACTTCACATCATAAACCCCATCATCATGCCCTGAAAGTAACAAATCATCCAATTCTGCCTTATCAAACATTGATCCTATCAATCTCTCAAGTTTCTCCCGGCATTCTTCGCTCAGCCCTAGCCTTGAAACCAATCTCAGAATCCATAACAAAACCCTACAGCTGAAAACATTCCCCCCGACCTTCAAAACACCATAAACTGCTGTGCCTGCAAGCCCCCCATAATCCCACTTGCTTCCGCAACCTCTCTGATCCGCTGATTTGAGATAATACAGTAGAAATTTGGTTAGTGTGAGGCTCCCGTTTTCACATTCATAAGCACCGAGCTCTTTCACCATCTTCTCAATCATATTCGGTGCAAAAATTAGAAGGTCTGGGAACCACCATTCTCTAATCGAGCATGGTTTCATTGCTTCTATGCTCTTCATCGAAGATGAGCGCCGGAAAACAGATGCTTCTGATGAAGATGAAGAGGATCGGGACGTTCTCTCCAAGTTGGCTGAGATCTGGGAAATAAGTGTGGAGAGGAGCTTTTGGAGAAGACCGGAAGAGTCAGCCATGGCGAAAAGGGACTCGCAGCTCTTGAGAGAGATGAGGAGATCATGCCAAGTCAAATAGAGAACGCCATCCAAGAAGTTCTCAGTCTGTTTTAAAAGATTACAAAGGTTTACCTCCTCTTCCATTTCTAGAAAAATGGCCGCACAGTGCAGAAGACAAATGTTTCCAGGGTGTATTGGTATTCTGCCTTTGTTGTGGCAGAATCTCAAGACAAGCTCAAATCCTTCAGTCCCGCCAGGGAAGTCTATAAATCTGATAAAAATTCCTTTTGTACAATCGATTACTCTATTTTCTTCCCGAAGAATCCTCCTTACTCTTCCCGAGAACGAGTTGATAACATTCTGAAGAAAAATGAGCAGAAGGTCGGAGAGTTCATGAAACAAAAATGATCTTACTGTAAGAATTCAGATGAGCTACAAAAAAATTGTCTGGGGTTTGAGGATTACTTGACTGACGAAGAAGGTGTGCTCGCCATTGATTTGAATCCTTAGATCGCAGAGCTCCTTCATGGATGGACGAAGGAATGCAGAAAGAAGAGCGATCTGCGATAATGGGAGTGAAGATGGGATGCTAGGAGAAGAGAAACAAGGGAGTCAATTTTGTAATGGTGCTAGATGTTGTTTTGTGATATATCAATACTAATTTAGCCTCTTTAATTAGAGAAATTATTGTAACACAACTCTCCATGTGACCTCCAAAAATCTCGTAATACTCCCATAATAACATATAAATAACACCAAATTAAAACTCGAAAAAGTTATTGGGGGTGAAAAAGTTATTGGGGGGTTATTAGGTTATTGGAATTAATGCTCAATAACCTGTCAATAACCCCCCAATAATCTCGAATAAAAATTATTAAGGGGTTATTACGCACACAGGATTAGGTACGTCGTCTCTAATAATTTCTCATTTGATTAAAGTTAATTTTGTGACCCGAGCGATGGTGGGTAACCGTGGTTGCCAGCAGTATGACCTCTCCAACAGGAAAAAATATAGGAGCTTCAACTCATATGACTCGACGTCTGGAGGACATCCAACAACCTATTTCATATACATGAACCCATCAAGTTACAAAAGGCAATGGCCAAACAAAAGATCTCAGGCATGAAAATTTGTATTCTTCCTACCCCAATCAATAAATTTAGGGTTTAGACAAAAGGAAGGTTAAATGGGATTCAAGATTCCAAAGAATTTAAAATGCCCATTTTTATGCTTTGGCAAGCTTTAGGTAAATGCTCCATATAATTTATTCTTTTAAATCCTTATTTTCTCATAAGCATTTTAATGTTTTTTATGCGTTGAAAGATGCACTTCTCTTCAACTAAGATTGATATGGTTGGTGTTGAGAAAGTAGAGCGAAGAAAACGTAAGAATCAACTGAACAATCAAGAAATAACACAAGGTTTTAACGAGGTTCGGCAATATGCTTATGTCTTCGGGAGCAAAAAGTGGCAACACTTTTTTTATTTTTTGAAAAATAGTACATCCCCTAAAGGTTACAAATACAACATATATATAACCTTAGTGTACAATATGTAATTACAAAATTACCCCGTATTGTATCGTGGGAGCGTTGGCCCCCGTACTGCCAACTCACTTAACGAAACTCCCCCAATTGAACAGATACATCTACTCCGCTATGCTCCGTTCCAGCATCTGTCATTTATCTGATATATGAAAAAAAAAATAGCTAACATAAATTGAATCAAACAGTTTACTCTTTGAACACACTTAACTTAAAAAATAATAATATTAAATTAGTTTGTAAATAAAACATCCAACAAATAAAATAAAATAAAATAAAAAATTATGTTTTGTTCTAACCATAATAGCTAGCTACAATTTTATGACTGGCATGTTCAACACTAATTCATACGTGGCAGTGTATTGTTTATTTTTATTAACATTAGTAAATTTAAAATATATATTGCCTCGAGAGATTGCCTTGATTGTAAGGCGTTCAATGGATATTTAAGTAAATGTTTTAATGATATCAGAATTGAGTGATATTGGACTCGTTGGATTTGTCTCATCGATACACTCGATTCGATTATTAGCATGTCAGATTTAGAATCCCCACGACCATTCAACTAGTCCCCCAAAGCTTCTATAAGTGGTTTAACAACTTGATTTGATTCGAATTTAACTAATTTTTTTGTCCACTATGTTCGTCTCACCGAACCGGTTTGTTTAACTGTAAGTTTGTTAAAATTGAAGTTTTGGATTACTTTAATTAAAGTTTGAATGTGTTTGCAAAAAAAAAAAAGTATTTCAAGATTCATGTCGCTCCTCATGATTCATAGCAAATGATGAAAATTTGTTGATGGCATATCTGGTGATTTTAGCGTTTATGAAAACAATCGTATTTTAAACAAGCATGACTAACATATTGTTTTTCAAATTAAAATAAAATAAAATAAAAAATAGAAAACTGAACCTCTAGAATTCTAATATAATTTTTTACTTGTATATATACTTGAATGGAAAATGTAGGGTCCCATTTATGTTCATGCATCATCATCAAACTTTAGAAAGCAATAAAGCATTTTGTTATTATTATTATTTTAGATTATTGGACTGGTTATGCTATTATCATGGGCCATGGTCTCCTTTTGCTTTTATATAATTATGTGGATCATATGCACCTTCCTTTGCTCCTTTACAACTATGATAGACCAAGCTTTTGTCTTGAGCTTGTAAAAGCAAATTGATTGGAATAATGTTCATTGTAGGTTGAACTACAAGACAACTCCTATATAATATAAAAATTATTTAAGAACTTAGACCCGGCGAACACAGTTTCTAGATGTAGATTTTAACATTCGTATTTAACATTGAAGATGTTATGCCATGTAAAAGAAACATGCAACCAAAACATTTGAGTGAAGTGCTAGAATAATTCCAGACTATTTACTTGGTGTCATTTTAGTCCCAGACTTTATAGAATTGTCAAAATAGCCTTCCCGTGAATGATTATTAGAGCTCAATTTTAAAATAGTCAGAGGTTACTTTGATATTTCGATAAAGTTTGGGACTAAAACAGCGGACTATTTTGGCATTTTACTCCAACTTTGTAGGTGAGTATGGCTATCAATTGTAATTTTCTTCGTAATCACCTTCTTCGGGGAGGAATCAAAGCTTGTAGATGGATCACTATAAAACAATAATGTACAACACATGTTTCTTACTATGGACATAACTTATCATTGTACTATGATGCACTGTTGTTGATAGAGAAAGAGTTAGAGAAGTGTATCCTAAAATTAGTGGAGAATTATTTGAAATGTAAATCCTCGAAGAAGAGTGCATTTAGGTCCAAGGTAATTAAAACAATTAGGCTAATCACTCCATCACAAAACCAAAGCCCGTTTGTGGCGGCTCGTTTCCCCCGGTGTGTTTTCATAATACGATATGTCGTGTTTGGTTTGTGCGGAGTGACGCAGCAAATTATCGAAATAATCTGATCAAAATTCAGATTGAACTTGGTCGCGAGATCGACTTTGCGGCCCGCATTCCTTTAAGGATTTATTACCTGAGAAATTGTTGCACCATGAGTTCTGATACAGTTTTGCAGGAGAACTCCAATCAGGGTATGTCATGTGTACAAGCAAGTCCCCAATTGAATATATGAGTTGGTCTGCCTGGTAGGCCCCGATTGTAGTTTGCATCAGAACTCTTGATGCAATAAAATTTCATATTACCCCACTGCCCCCGTGTGTCTCTCGCCTCTCTTTTGCTCTAGGTGTGATCGATCTCACGAGTTCTTTAAAGTCGTGCTTCTCTCCCTCTCCCGCGTCTCTCTCGCGCCTAGCGTTACCTTTCAATAATTAACTATAATATTAGTTTCATTTCAATAATTAACTACAATTTTCTAATTTTGTAAAGAAAAGGTGCTGTAATTTAAGATGTATAAATCAAAATTTAATATAGGATGGGCGGACATGTATATATGCGTCAGAATATCTAAATTATATTAAAACATGTGCATAGAGAAGTGTATTTCATTTTTTAATGAGTTAAAATGCATGATATTTTTATGTGATTTACATATATAAGATATTAGATGAATAAATATAAGCATTTAAGTAAAAAATAATAATAATTGACTTTAAATGCCCTTTAATGACCAAATCGTAGCAATATTGCTAAAATCTTAATTGTAAACAATAAAAAGTGATAAAGAGGGAGAAAGAAATTCAAACTTGAAGAAGATAAACTCCTTTCCTTTCTTTTAAACTATTACAAAATTCAAGTTGAACTATTTACGATTTATGATATTTATACAGGTAAGGTGAAGGTATGAGTGACATTTTATATATAACTAATTCGTTACAGTAGAGCCCTAGGCATGCTTCTTGAGTTTGGTACCACTAGTGTGAAGAATGAAGTGTTTGTTATGGATTGTACAGTAGATGGAAGATGTGATTGAGGCTTGTCGTGTATCAATTCTGGTGAGTACTGGTGTGAGTGTTCTTCTATTTCCCCTCATTCGAGATGATGAAATGATGGCCGGATTGTCAACTTGTAGGTGAGATATTGGTGCTGAGTTGTTGTAAGAGATTTGTTGAAATTGTCCTCAGAATGGTCTTATATCATATATGTTGAAGAGAAATTTCACTAAGTCCAAGATGTTCTTTAATGATGTGATAATCCAACTCAATGTGTGTTATTCTATCGTAAAATACATGTTTGTGTGATACGACAATAGCTAAGTTGATGTTATTGTGGATGATTGTCGGTTGAAAGAGTGTTTGGGTGAATTCCTGTAATAGACTTTGTAGGCAGAGAATAGCTTTGTTTGTTGTTTCTAGTGCCTAATACTTAGCTTTTGTTGATGAACTTATTACAATGGGATGCTTCTTGGCTGAACAGGATATGATATATGGTTCTAGATAGATACATATTGTAGATTTGCAATATGCAGTGTCACTAGCCCAATTAACGTTAACATATGTGTGTAGATGTAGAGGTCCTAGTGTTATTGAAAGGTCATCTGATGCCTTTGAGATATCGTAGTGTATGGTTTGTAATCGGTGCATGTGTTGACCCAGTGAGTTGACTATGAAGCTAATTGCTATTCTTGTTATAGTAAAGAAATTATACTAAACCTAGTAGTTGTCTGTAGTGATATGGATCAGTTATGAAAGTGTTTGTGTTGTTGTGTTGGTAGTGGTGCTAAAATATGTTTTGCATTTATCATGCCTTGTTTGGGGAGGAGGTATGTGAGGTAGTTGGTTTGGTGTAGAAAGTAGTCAGTGAGTGTGTGTGTTTTATTTATAGGCCAAGAAAATTTTATGATGAACAAAATTGTTTAAGATGAAACTATTTTGTTGAGTTTTTGTACGAGTGAGGAATGGCATGTTCAGAGTTTCTCGCGATAAAAAATATTATATATGCAAAAGGGTATATATATTCTTGTGTTATTGTGTGATAGAGTAGAAGAGAGGGTAGACAATACTGAGTTTAAAATGTTGTATATAGAAAGTTAAAAAATGAGGAGTATCATTTTCATGGTGTTTGTTTGAGTCCATAAAGTGCCTTGTGTAATTTATAGACATGTTGTGGATATTGGGTATTTGTGAAACCAAGTGGTTAAGTCATGTAGACTATATCTTCAAGTTTGTCATCAAAAAAAGCATTGGAGATGTCTAGTTATTGTAGTTCTCGGAGGTGGCCAAAACCGTAGCTTTTTTATTGTGGGGAATTCAGGTGTCGGGCTGAAAGTTTCTTGGTAGTATATGCCTTGTTGCTAGGAGAATCCTTAGGCCAATAGTTTGGCTTTATGTCGTGTAATGTATCCATTTGAGTGATGCTTTATCTTAAAGTTTCATTTGCAGCCTAGTATGTTGTGATTTGATGGTGGTGATACGATTGCATAGGTACCTTTTTGTTGCAGAGCCATAAAATCTTCTGACATGGCTTTTCTTCAATGTGAATGTTGGACTGCTTGGTTGAAAGTGGTTGGAACTTTTGTGGTTGTCGAATGATATAGGCTGAGTATTTTTTTTAGGTTTTAGGTTGGCAGTCTGAAGATGGGTAACCATTTTATGTTTTCTAGGTTGTTGTTGATGGGAGGTTTGCTTGGTTGTGTTGGTGGTGGGGATGGTATCGAAGGTGATGTTTCTGATGATGGTAGGATTTTTATGTCTGTGAAGGTTGTATGAGAGGTATGAGGTGTATGAATATTATTTAGGAGGGTGGACATAGAATGAGTTGATTTGTTGGTGATTATTTTGTGGTGTTTGAGTTTGATGGGACATGTGTGAGGGTTAGAAATTGTTTATATGGAAAGATGTTTTATATTAAAGTCACATGTCTGAATATTATGTGTATGTTGTTGTGTTTATCAAGGCACTTGTACCCTTTATTGATGATTGTATCTAATGAAAACACATAGATAACTCTTGGTTGAAATTTGTTGTGGGTTTAGGATTGTTACCATGGGAAACATGCACCAACGAAAGTTCTCAGATGTTGATATTTTAGCTTGGTGTGATGAAGTAGTTGAAATGGGGATTTGTTGTTACAGAATTTTAGTTGGTTAATGATATAGTTTGTTGTTTGGATGTCTTCAACCCAGAGATGAAATGGTAGTTAAGCTTCGTTGAATAGTCTGCTTGTTGTTTCAACAAGGTATCAATATTTTCTTTCAGCTAGTCCATTATGTTGAGATGTATGGGGGCATATGAATTGATGGGCGATGCAATTATTTTGAAGGTATGTTTGTAAATGGTGAGATTTTTATTCAATGCCTCCATCTATTCTAAGAGCGCTTTATTTGTTTATTGTGTTGTATAAGAAGTTGTTTATGTAAGGTGATGAATGGTGGGAGGTTTAAGATATTTGTTTCATTGAAAAATACCGGCAGAAATGAGAGCAAGCATCAATAAAAATAACATAATAATGATATCCATTAGTGGAAGGTTGGGAAAGGGTCCCCTTACATCTGAATGTATTAAGTCTAACAAATCATATGTAGTTTAGTTATGATGACAATAAAGTTTATAGCTTCTGAAGACAATCTAAGCAGACTCATAGATTAGTTGGTATCTGTAATTGCGGGTTGGATTTGAAGATGTTGGTGAGTACTTTAGAGTGGAGATGTCCATGTCGGCGATGCCATATTTTTTATGTGGCGATTAAGTGGATGACAATGAGAGGATAGAGTCCTTATTTAGTTGGTCTATTGAGTAATGTTTTCTTGTTTTTGGAGTCATGTCTTTGGAAATTAATAGCATTGAATATGATGCATTAGCTATTATACCAAGTTAATTTAATGATGGAAATTATGTTATGAGAGAGACGAGGGGCTTGGATATTGAGGAAAGTATTAGATTAATAATGGGGGTAGGAAAAATACCATTTCATGTGTGCGAGATATCTTCTGTTGGCCATTTCCTTCTATAACTTTCTCAATTCATATATATGAAATAGGTTGTTGCATGTTATCTAGATGTCAGATCATATGAGTTGAAGCTCCTATATCTTAAACCCAATTTTTTGGAGGTTGAGTAACATTTGCAACAGAGCAGGGATTTGATTGTTGGTTGTATTACAGGTTGGCTCTCTGCAAAAATTGTGCTACTAGTCTTGCAGCAAATTTAACATGCTAAAAATTGATTCTAATTGAAGGGAGGGCTTTGATTCTTCTACTTGGGAGGAAAGTTTTTTTTGTGTTAGAATTTTTTGGATCCTATTGTTTTGGTTACGAAGACTGTTGTTGGAGTTCGTTGTTTTGAAAAATCATTAGCTAGATTACTCTCTTCATTGTGTAAAAGGGGATAGAATTCTTCTAGGCTTATTGAATGAAACTGTGTTCACATTGTAGTTTGAATCCTTGGAAGTTGTGTGGTAATCCATTGGTGCGTATAAAATTATGTTTTCATTGTCGATCTTGGGTTCAGCTATAGTGAAGTTATCGATCAATGCTTTGATGTCTATGATATATTGAGACATATCATTTGTGCCCATGGAGGGATTATGTAGCTCTTTCTTGAACTGGATCGATTGGTAGTCTTAAATCTTCTTTCTAGTGTGAGCCATGTAGCATCATTATTTTGGAGTGTAAAATGTAGGGTATCATTGAGTGAGAGATGTAGAGAATATGATTGCAACTAGATTTTGATTGACTAGTTGTCATAACGTGTAATCAGGATTTGGAATATGTGTTCCTATTTCATGTAAGGTGAATTGGGGTGGGGGAAAGATTTGGCTGTCTATGAAAGCCTCAAATGCATTTGTTGTGAGGAGTTTGAGTATTTCTGTTTTCCATACCACATGGTTCTCATACATGAGTGGGGAAGTTGCCACAATTTTAATGGGAGCCTTCAAGGATTTGAGTGGAGGGATGCGGTTGATTATCGGTTGATCAGAGGAGATGCTAATGAAGAAGAGTGCATTATCGACTTGTTGTTAAGCCGAGGTACTCTGATACCAAATTGGAAAATGGTAAAAGTGATATAAAGTGGGAAATAGAAATTCAATACTTAAGAAGATAAATTCCTTTCCTTTTCTTTTAAATTATTACAAAATCCATGTCACATTCCTTACTACCTTTGTGTCGTTTATATTGGTAAATCTGAGGGTACAAGCGACAATCTATATGTAAGAATTCATTCAAGAATCAATTGGTTGTTATGGAGGAGAGCCCTGGAGTGCTTATTGAGTTTGGAACCACTAAGTAAGAGTGGAGACTGAAGAGCTTGTGACAGATCCTTCCAATAAAAGCAAGACGTGAGCTAGGCTTACGTGTATGTTTTATGGTGAGTAGAGGTGTGAGTATTCTCCTGTTACACCTTACCTGCTCAAAAAATTATATGAGCAAAATTGATAAAATATAACACTCTAAAATCGAAGTAATGTGGGACAAATTTAAAGTGACAAGGGGCGGTTTTAGAAGATGTTACCCTCGCCGGTTGAATCGACACATGTGAGACATTGGACATTTTCATTTTACAAAAAAATAAAAATCGTGGCAGCAGGGTCGAAGCACTTCCCGAAGCTGCGGAGATACTGTGTTGTAAAATGGTAAAAAGTTTATTTGCGACCGACACACTGTGCCAAGACAGGGACGTACCAAACAAGCTGGAAGTTTTTTAGTACAACAGAACGTGGCTTTGCCTCAATCTCAAACGTAGCCTCCAATTCCGGAGAGTCAAATATTATATCTACCATTAGGTAAAATGGTTGCTAAGTGATATTTAAAACTATAGAGGATTTATCACTGTTCTTTTGCTATTTTCCTAAATTTATGTTTAGTGTTTTTCAAGTTCTGCTATCAAATGACCACTTGGTTGTATTCAAAGTTGAAATAAGAAAAATATGTATAATTTCTATATTTGTATGTATATAAAAGAGTTTTCTTGAGCAACAAGAAAGCCCAACTAAATGGGCCTCATGGGTTTAAAGGATCAAGCATACTAGTCATACAATTAATAGTCAGGTGCCGACTGGGCCAATTATTCTCATTAGATATATCTTTAGAGGTGACAAATTACAGAGTTTCTTGTCGCCCCGGAAGAACCCCACGAGTACCTCAGAAGCACGAAATATCATTCATATGAGTTCCTCTAAACAAACTCCCTAAGCTTCAGTCTTTAAGTGTGCTCTTTCAGTCAAGCTCGCCCACATTTCCCGAGTTTTTCCTTCAAACTCGCTTGTACTAATTTAATTCTTCCACCAAGCTCGTCTATAACTACCTAGCTGCAACAACGAGCCTAATGAATTGTTCTTTGATGTAGAAGAGAACTTCAGTTCATTGGTGTATATTTGACCATTTATTGGCTTTCTGACGCTCAAACCAAAAATATTGTCAATGGCAAGTCTACCTTGGCTTTGTACTATACAACATATAATATATCTTTTTATTTTATTCATTTGACCCCTGCATGGGCACACAAGTTTGATGATACGTAAATGAGAAGGAAGGGGTCAAGGAGAGGAAGCCTTGGAAAAATCTCTCTAAAAAATAAATCTATTTCTAAAAAATAAATCTATTTCTAAAAAAAATATCTTCGCTTCTTCACTGTTCTTTCACTAGGTCTCTGCTAAATTGTATGGGTTCATGAATTAACGGGATCATACATCCCAAATGGATTCAATATCTTAAAAGGTACGATGAGCATAGAGCACATTTTCAAATCTATCAAGGAGATATTTAAGTAAAAAGAAAATTGAAGAGCAACAATGAAATACACTAGAGAGTTTGTGACACAACAAATGAATGACTTAAATAAACAAATACATAAAATGATAGAAGTAATGAAATGTCAAGAATCTATTTCAAAAACAATTCAAGAAACCAGATAGGATCATTGAGATCGATGTCATGAAGATAGTGACAAAAAAGACTTAAGGCACCAAGGAAACAACCATCTCAAACCAGGGCGAAGAGAGCTTTGAATTTGATAGTAGAAGAAAAAGAAGATGATAATGAAGTGTCGCATGTCCCTGGAGAGGAGACTCTAAACTCTTCGGATGATGAAGAAACAAGAAGAAAGAGAATGTCATTGGGGAAAATATATTCCAAAGAAATTGTTGAAGTAGAACCCCATAGGAGATTCAAAACCCCTTCCCAAGATTCATGTAAAGGGAGGACTGATCCTGTTGATCACTAAGCCTCTTTTGAATATGTTGTTTGTCTACTATGAATGAATGATACCCTTAAGTGCTTTTTTATTCCTCACAATGCTCAAGGAATCAGTTCTATGTTGGTTCAACAACTTGTAGATATGGGTCATTACCCCCTTCAGGGAATTTAAGCAGATATTCCTAGCCCAATTTGTTAATGCTCAAAAGTCAAAAAAAAAAAAAAAAAAACTCTGAAGCTTTATTACAGATCCAAAAAGCTCCATTTAAATCCCAAAAGAGTTTTATCACTAGATTCCAATGTCAGATGCTTGATTTCAGGGATTTTGAGTCATTTGTCGCCAATACAGCACTCGTGCTGGGTCTATGCAAAGGCCCATTACACTACACACTTGCCTTGCAAAAGCCAAAAACTTTGGCTTAATTTTTAGATTCGACCAATAACGACATTTCAATAGAAGAATGCAACTCCTTTTTGAACCCTTATGGTGTGGGGAAACCAAAGGAAGGACTCCAAATCTCATGAACACCGAGAGCCTCAACACCGAATTCTTGTGAATGTATCATTGAGCTTCCTCGAGAATATATTCTCGAAAACAATAACAATCGATATAGCTCAGTTGAAGACTTGTCATGAGGAGGCCAAAGGGGAGACATTGACTACCTCAACCCTCTATTCTAGAAATCACTCCGTTGCGAGTGTCAATGGCTAAGATTGTAAAGACCACCCAAAAAATATATTTTTTTAAGAAACCCCCACCAATAAAAGCAAGGAGTTTCTAGCGTCCAAACAAAGTATTGCATTTATCATCATCATGATCATGGGAATGATACCGAGGAGTTCCATCATCGTCAAAATTTTATAGAAGAGCTAATATGAGCGGGAAAGTTACAAGAATTCATATCTCTGGAAGCCTACATTCAGAGGCAATGTAAGGCACCCACTGAGACTACTTTTGATGGGCGAGTTCTTGCCACACTCATGCAAATCATTGGCGTCGTACCTGCATTTTTTTGATGGGATGGACATGAAGCTTCCAAACATTAGAGTTTGAAACAAAAAATAATAATAATAAGGGATGTCTATTCTAACGATTTGGTTGAGGCCACTGCTCTTATACGCTCGCAGATCACATTAGCGGGATATGACATACCCAAAGGCAGGAATCCTTTTAACGACGTTATCATCATAATCACAGTAATTGACCATCCTAAAATCTTGAATATTTTATTCGATAGCAGGAGTTTCATCAACATCTTCTTTAGAATAATTTTTAAAGATATGAACATGACGAATGCTCAACTTACTTCTACTCTAACACATCTTTAAGGATTTTCTGGCGAAAGATGGAGACTTGTGGAGTCATCTCCCTTCTAGTAATTTGGGAAGAAGGAGATGAACAATATATGTCCATGGAAGATTTCATAATAGTGGACACCCCAACTACCCATAATCTCATCATCGATAGGCCAGTGCTTGACACATTTAAGGCAGTAACTTCCACCAATCCATAGCCATAAAATTCCCTCAAAGGGGAAAAACATGCTGCTTGTTAGCAGTAGGGAAAGTGCAAAAGAACCTCCTTGAGCTCAATGCACATAAACAGTTCAGTTTGGAAACCGTTGAGACCACCGATCAAGTATCTATCTCTGAAGGTAAATGTGAGTGAATGGTTCAAGTCAGTTTCAACTTGAGTCACAATCATAAAGAGCAGTTGATTTCAACCTTGAGAGATTGTCGTAACATATTTGCATGGACTGCAGATAAGATGTATGGAGTTGATCTTAACATTGTTTTTCATTAGCTCAACCTCAATCCTAATGTCAGGCCCATAAAAAAAAAAAATACAAGCCATAACTACCACCTCGACTAGGCATATCCGAAAAAAATTTCAAAAGCTTCTAGAAGCTAACTTCATCCATGAAGTTCAGTATCTCAATTGACTGGCAAGCATAGTGATGGTCTGCCAAAAAATAATAAATAGGAGAAGTGCATGGATTTTACCAACCAATACATAACTTCCTCAAATGACAAATGTTCATTACCACGGCATGACAACGGAAACTCCCATCATTTTATATAACCACTCTCAGATGATCTCACAAAATTAAGAACATAGCCCGTGTTATCTAACTTTTGGTTCTGCCATCAACCGACACTTCAAAATATTGATTATGACTATAGCCCTATAGCTATGTGATTTGGTTAGGTGGCTCCACAAAGTGATTCGACCACCAGACTCTATTATAAAATAGTTACAATTATAGCCTATATATTTCTAGATGATTTTCATTTTGAGTTGTAAAATATATAATACACTTGGTAGAATCAGAAAGCTCTATGTTAGTTAATGTTAATTTAAATGTGTAATTTTGGACAAATATTCACCCCAAGCATATTAGGTTTCTTCGGGCAAAGCAACCCATTGATTTTGCCAATAATCATTTTGTCATGTTTGGTCGACTTTCTCCTTTGACTAAGTAGAGTAGAGGTCATGATTGTCCGGGACGACTGCACCATTAGATCCTAATTGGCGTGTCATTTTCTTCACTGTTCGCTCTAAGCCAATGAAGGTAAATTTAATCATTCTAAAATCTAATTATTGCTATTATATGTTGCATTCAAACACTTAACGCTCTTAATGACTAGTTTTAATCGGCAAAGTTCTCCTATTATCGTAAGGGATAATTAACTTAAGGGGCTTACGTCTATAGGAAATCTCAAATCCCATATCAAAAAAGTTTTGGGAAAAAGAAGATGAAATCTCTAGACAATGTTATCTATAATTTAATTTGTCTTCTTAAAATTTGACCCAACAACTATATGAACCAAAATCTATTAGCACAAGAGGCAGGGGTATTAGAATTTTCATGATCCATAAATATATGCTTATTGTTTTATTTATCAGGAAACTATACCACAACGTATTCTCTAGCACACATCAATATAAAAAGTTAATGATTCAATGAGGGCATTATCATAAGTTAATCATGGGTCAACTATTTTTTAATGGTAGTTAAAGTGAATAAAAGATGTTCATATGAACTTTATCTGATGTTCAATTCTAATTCATTTAGAGGCTATTTAGGAAGCAACATTAGCTATACAAAACATTCCTAATGCAAAGATTCTTGAAATTCAGTCATTTGTTAGGAGGAAACTTACGTTCAATTTAAAATAACATTGTATTTGAAATTCATACCTCAATTCATTATCATTGGTTTTATAAATCAACATATTTGACCAAATTCCATAAACACAATTAAATGTAAAATGTTATCTCTCGACCTACTGCCCACAACCAATGACCACTATCATCAGCCACCACCCCCATTGCTAAACCCCCATCAAAAGCTGCCATCCTCGTCGCCTGTAGCAATTGCCGATCGTTGTCACCAGCCACCACCACCTACCACTGCTAGCAAATGCATTAATTTTTAAATACATTGAAATCAATATTTTAATCTTATTAAAAAAATGAAGTTATATGTTTTTTTTTTACACCACCTTACTTATTCAGACAAGCAAATAATCTCTTAATAATTTAGTCAACATTTGTTTACTATTTCAAAAGTCATTTTGCTTATTTCTTGATCATTATTTGCATATTATTTAATCATAGTTTGCAAAGTGTCTGCAATTACAGTTTGTTTGTTATAAGATTTAAGAGTATACCTTATTAATTCAATATGGAACAACTACAATAGGTATGGCAAAACAAACTTACAATTATTACATTGCTCACTCTATAAAGTTATTATACAAATACATCTATTATACTAAATCAAATAGTTACAAGTAAACTACATTATAATAGCTATAATATAACAAATAAATATTAATATAATTGAGTATGATCACAATATATCTAATAAAATACATTAAAAATACCCCCGCATATAATTTCGTTTAATTTTTTATCGCTTAGGATTGATAAAACCAGCCTCACCCTAAATTTGGCCATGTATAGCTCTATAACATGCCCAAATCTCCTAATTAATACATATGTATGAAACTCTATAAAATACGTGCTTAAAGATCAATTGCATTCAAATAATTATCATCAAATAATAAGAGAAGTGTTTATTTTATAATTATTAGCTTATGTCATTTAATTAAAAATTAAAAGAATAATCAAACTTAAGATTAAAAATTTCATTAGCTAATACATTTTAAGACACCTAATCATTTTTGAAATTTGGATAATATTTTTGCCTGACTTAAGATTTATTCTAGATAAATTTCATTTTTTTAATATACTTTTTTTTGTATTTTAATTTATAATATCTTTATTGCAAATAGGATAAGTAATTTTAAGTATTGGAATCTACTTGAATATATATATATATATATATATATATATATATATATATATATATATATATATATATATATATATTAAAAACAAAAACAAATAGAAGAGAATCCATTTTCTTTCATACTTCACGCCTTATAAGATACGTCTTGCATATGGAATACCACTTCCTAGATAAGCGAAAAAACACTAATTGATATACAGTTATATTCTCTTTAATTACATTAAAAGTTATGTCGTATTTGTACGGATACGCAATAATCCATAAAAAGAGAAAATATTAATGCAATAAATCAATATGATTTCTGAACATATATATATATATATATATATATATATATATACACACACATACACATATGCTTGTATTTCTTGTTTAATTGGTGATGGGATCGAGTAGTAAGTCCTCTCACAATGAGCATTCGTTCCATGCTGTGTGATGGTCGAATTATAGACACACGACACGTAATTCGAGCATAAATTCTGAACGCACACGCAATATATATATATATATATATATATAAAAGTGGCATGTGATTATAAGGTATATATTTGGGGCTCTATGTTTCCGTCACATCCGAGCTTTCATTCCTCGAATCTCGATCAGGGTTTCTGTTGCCCGTGGTTCTAGTGCCTGCTTCTCTCCAGCACCCGGGGTCTGTTCTGTTCTACAATTCGTTCCTCGCCGGGCGAGCAGTCTTCGATCCACATCGTGTCCAAATTGATCCACCGTAAGTGGTAAGCCTCTAGCTATTTCATATCAATCTCTTCTCTTCTCCCTCTCGAATCTGTCATCCGCTTCTTTTTCAGGCTGGCTGCCATTAATCCATGGCATAGACTGCATCCCGCAACTTTTTCTCATGCTCTTCGTTTTCTGCGGCAATTGTTGGTCTCGTTCGCTATTGAGCACCGCTTTTCTTTTTCGCCTTCTCTATTTCACTTTCCCCTCTTGCCGTATACTCCCAACGCAGGCGACCTGCTCCTGAGCCGTTGGGATGACAGAGACTCTATTTGATATCTTATGTCACCATATTACTCTTTCGTCGGTCAGCCTCCGGTCTTCTAACTACCCCCGCCCCCCTCTTTTTATCGAGTGGTGGTTGTCGGTTAATGTGTATTTTCCGCCCCAGTCCATTTGTGTATATGATTTATACTTTGAAATAAATGCTTTGATTGTTGATTTATTCTCTCTGTTCGACTACTTTGAGCTTTGTTCTTAGAACGTAATGGCCATACTTTACTAAAATTTATACGCATGCTTATGATCTTGGTGCATTTGTTAATTCTTATACATGGGTGAAACCCTCATGCTTTGAGGATCTCTCTCACTATTCTGTTAGCAGCTTCTGGTGTAAACCCTCTTGCTTAAAAAAGGAAGAGTTATTTTTAGCGGTGCACCATCATGAACATATGAATTTAGTAGCATGAATTCTTTCAATGAAACCACTGTGATTGTTGGTCTTAACCTTATGGGAATATTTTTATTAATTTTGCTGAAATCAGCATTTTCTGCTTAAGTATGAAAATAACTTGCCCAAACCTTTGTTTTGTCGGTTATCATCTTCTAAATATTAAGCCCGAACCATTGGTAGATTGTTCAACTTAACATTTTGAGCCATATATTTATCCCAAACCCAAATGTTTGCAAATTGAATGGAATGGATCCGTGAACCTATGCCTGGTCTTTAGGATAAGTGCACTTTTCTATAGGTAAATTATTTTTGGCCGGGTCAAGTCATATTGTCACTTAATCCTACTTTAATCTAATGCTATAAAGAAGCATTTAATGTACTTAGTTTGGATTATATTGCTACTAATTAAGCAATATTCTTTTGTTTAATTTTATTTCACATGTAGAATTATTACTTTTTTCATTTTAAAGTAAACAAATATTTGCTTTAGCTTGAACACAGATTTTGGTCTTATTGTTGGATTTGCTTCAAGGTATAATTGGATTATTTGGATGTTGCTTTTGTGGTTGAGCTATGATGAGGACTTGTTTATCTTGACTAGGCAGACACGCAGGCGTGTGATTACTTTCCTACATCTCTTCTTCCACCATTTAAATGCTTTATGCTGCATAGTCTCTTGCTCGCTCTTTCTCTCTCTCTATCACACACACACACGTATCTGCTTTTAACTATCATTCAAATGCTTTATGCTCTCTCCCTCTCCCTCTCCCTCTCCCTCTCCCTCTCTCACACACACACGCGTGCACACGCACACACGCACACATGCACACACGCATCTGCTTTTAACTATCATTCAAATGCTTTATGGTCTCTCTCTCTCTCTCACACACACACACAAACACAAACACACACACACACACACATGTACACATATCTGCTTTTAACTATCATTCAATAATGATTGGGAATCTAGCAAGTGAAGAACTTCCATGTGATTAAAGTTTTCAACTTCCTTGTGTTGTTCCCTCAACCTGTAATCACGTGCGAGATTATTTATTTACTCTCGTTGTTCCCTGAAAATTTGATCCATGAATGATCAAAAGGTCTCCATTCATCTTTTAAATTTATTTATGGCATATACTTCCATTTTTCTTATAAAAGTTTCAAATAAATTATTGGTTATTGTTTAGAATCCTAATGTGTGCTTATACATGAATAGACTTCCTTTGCCATAGCTAATGACAAATCTTTCCTATATTATTCTGGGTTCTAGGGCAGACCATTATCTTTGTTTTGCTTTACTTGGTTATGTGTAGGCTCTAGTCATATCAACGAAAATGATGAAAGAGTTTTGTATCTTAGAGTGCATTTCAAGCCCTTAGATTTGCCGGGTAACTAATGGCTTCAACTATATGTGGAAAACTTGTAGGGAAACTTTAGATCAAGTAGATGCCACTACTCGTAGCTAATTCATATTCCCGGCTCACCCTTTTTATCTAAGCCAGATAAGTAGCTATTCACCCTTCCTAGCTTCAAGTGTTTCAGATATTGCTAGCGGAATATATATTTTTTAGGTGTGCTGATCATGCACCATCACTTTGCATAATGTCGCTTGATATTGATGTGTGATTTTTTTCAATATCAGTGGTGAGTAATAACAATCTACTCTATATATTGCTAAATAGCACCTTACTTCCAAGCTTAAACTATTTTCAATTTATTTTTTTCTATGTTCTTCAAGAAATCCGATGTGTTTTGTTCTGTTGAAATTTTTTATGTGCTACGTGTAATAACAGTATAGCTGGGCTTATCCATATGTATTGTACTGACTGCATGCAACCGTTTTATTTATTTATTTTTTTCTTACAGCCTTCCATATAAAAAGTGTATCATCTCATGTTTTGACTTCCCATATTTTATTGTCATGATTCAGACATTAAATTATACTAGTCATACATCCTTCTACTCATGTATCCGTTATGTCAATATATACACATGTTTATGCAGAAACAAGAATCATGCACCTCTCATGAATTTAACAATCAAACGGTTGCAGGATCTTTTCGCGTAATACGTAAGGATCCAATGTCTACAAAAGTCGACTCACCCTCTTCCACCGAACCTCGTCAAGCTCTGCTTTCTGCTTCACCTACAGTTTCAGCCAGTAGCCCCAAGGTTTCCATGTTTGGGGCAAAGGCAGGATTTGTTATACCAAAGAATAAGTTGTCAGGTTCCTTGGTTCCCATTTTCCGCAGTGGCATCAAAGCAGATACTGGAAGTGTTGTCAAGGAAGAGAACACAAAGCAAGTTCAAAGAAAAACAAAATGGGGTATTGATCTGACACAAGATGCTAATGTTCGAAAGTGGAAAGCCTTAGCTTATCAGGTATCTTAGTTGCCATCAAGCCACTCTTTCATAGTATGATATAATAATATATGCTGATATTTTTTCCATGTTGTTATAACGTTCTATTAGGCATCGATTATATTGTTACAATCTAATATAACATATATTCTTGTTCTCATTGGTGTTTCATCACCCTCTGTTCATTATGATTTCCCAAGCACCACAATCACACAGCTCCACTTAATGAAAAGGGAGCTTCATGCATGTCAATGGAAGGTCTCTAGCCACTCCAAGGCACAAAGTGCCATTCCTTTTAAATTCTTACATAGGAAGCTTCAAATTCCAGGTGGCATTAAGTGATATTACTGCTGTCTGGTGGTAAAAATTTTGAGCAGACTAGAGTGGAGCAGATCACTCATCAGCTGAAGTCTGGATCGCTGGAATTTGAAGATGATCAAGGTCCCGAGTCACCAAAGCAGGATTCCACTGCTAATTCAGCGAGTAATCATGTTGATAACAAGGTATAATTAATATTATTCTTATCTAATTTATGACATATTCCTTTCATATCGTTTGAATGATTTTAAGCGTTTGTACTCAAAAATTGCAGTGTAATAAGGCTGAGCTTCTGGAATTGGAAAGAAGGGAACTTATTGGTAAGCTGCAATACTTGTGTACAGGCTCTTCCCCAAACAATATGCTGCCTCTACCCACAACACCCACACACATACACAGAACTCCAACCAACTTTGTTCCCTGAACAATCACGCAGTAAATATTTGATTGTTTACTATGTTGTTTTTTTTTGTCTCTTTCAGGTGAAATATTACGTTTAAATCCCAGTTACAAGGCTCCACCAGATTACAAGCCACTACTGAAGGAGTCTAAAGTTCTTATTCCAGTATGTTTAGCGGTTGTTTTATTGAATTTTTCTTTCAGGAACCAAAACATTTTTTTCTTGAGGGTTTTAAGTTGATTTTGTTTGAAAACAATGTACTGCATTTTGTGTTTTTTACAATAAAAGGGACGCTGGGGCTCAATAACTGGTTTGATTTTGCTACATGCACAGTTTATTAGACAGATCCACAATATAATGAATACACCAACTATGATGAATTGGGCCTCATTGATTTATTGAGTGCAGGACAGGCTTGTGCATGCTGCTCTTCCATTAAATGCTTTAGTTTTGTTACCCCTTGTGCTATGGCCTCTTCTTATAAACTCTGCAGAGAAGCGTTTTTTGTTGACAGGTTGAATTAACGCAATACAATGCAACTATTTTAGTATGAGAAAACAAACATTTTTTAAATTTGCCAGGGAAATCAAATCAGGCTAAAAATTGGGTAATATTGAGGAAGTTTTTTTAAGGCCATATTTAAAAATGGTCAGTTATTCGGTTTGTTCTATTAGACTCAATTCTCTTTATATAATATTTGTTTTGAATTTAAATGCTTAGATAGGATTAGATTTAATCTTAAACATGTTGGCTTTGTTTTTAGAACCTTATTTTTGCAAATAGAGATTGATGGCATGTGTTCAGGTCATTGATTAGTGAACATAGATATCAGATAAAAGAAATTATTTTCGAGGCCAAATGTGCATTCTCCACATTTAATTCACGTGTTTAGTTTTTTTCTTATCCTTATACCTCTTTCACTCTCCATCACGCTTCTTTGTGCTTGGGAACTTCTTGGTTGCTCCACAACTATTTTGTGCGCTAATCAGTTTTCTATTATTTACATATTTAATATATTAACTAGACTTTTGTCACTTTTTATCATTATTGTGGTCCAAATCAATTCTTATGGAATTTGAAAGTACGCCTTCTCAAGATTATGGAAATCATATAAACTTCCTTTCATTTTTTTATACTTTTTGTTCCTCATTAACTCCATTATTGCAAAAAATATTGTTTTTATAAAATTAATTTGATTACCCTCAAAGGGAATCTATCATTATTTTTTATTTATAGCTAGTCAAACTTGAAGTTGATTTGATCTCTACTATAGTATAGATAAAGATATTGTTGTGTTTGTACGCAGTTGTACTAATTTTGAATTCCATTGAGAGTTTGTATTTTTATCTTTGCTTTTGGCTATTATATATTAATTTATTTGTTCACATGCAACTTTCCATTAGTTCATTTTCCATAAAAGATCATTTGGTTACTTGTATTTCAAAAAGTAGTTTTGAAAAATGATAAAGTTTGCCAAATCTATCATTTGTTTGGATGTATCCTAGGAGATTGCTTGGTTACTTAGGATTTGAAAAGATGTTTTGACAGATGTAATTTGTCAAATGTATCACTGGTTGAATGCAGTTACAAACCAATATTGAGTTCAAACACTACAAATTCCCTCGAAAGCAATGATTTTGTTTTAACTCTCAAATGAGTGAAATCTTTATTTTCTATTCGTTTCCTAAATATAAGCAACCAAATAAGAGAAGCTATTTTTTTTTCCTTTTCATTCTAATGCTAGCAATTCAAGTAAAGTGTATTAAAGATGAAAATAAAAAGTATTTTTCTTAGAGGAAGATGTTCAATATAGGTTGGTGAGTTATTTTGATAAACTTTTCACTGAAGTTTCTAAAGATTCAATCGACCTTAGTGTTATTAATATCGTTAATAATAATAATTTTTTTTTACCTTCACATTATTTAAAAAAGTTGAGGAGTCTTTAAAGAAATCAAGGATGGAAAATCAGTAGGACTTGATGATATCCCAATTGAAGTGCAAAAATAGTAAACTCTGTAATATTATTTTAAAAACTAAAAAGATAACTGAAGAATGGAGGAAGAGTATTTTGGTCCAATTTTTAAGAATAAACAAAATGCACAAGAGTGTGCAAATTATAGATGAATTAGGTTGATATGCCATAATTTAAAATTATGGGAAAGAGTAATTGAACATAGGTGAAGATGTGCTACAAAAATTTTTCATAATCAATTTGGATTTATGCTAGAAAGCTTTACTATGGAAGCTATTCATTTATTGAGAGGTTTGATGGAAAAGTACAAAGAGAATAAGGAGGATCTACATGTTTTTTTATTAATTTAGAAAATGTATGCGATAAGGTTCCAAGAGAAGTCCTTTGGAGAGTTTTAGAGAAATGTGTTGATATTATTTATGTTCAAGTGATTAAAGATATACTAGAGCTGTTACTTGTTCGAACAAAAGGAGGATTCACCAAGTATTTTTCTATTTCAGTTGGATTACATCAGGGATCAGCTTTAAGCCCATATCATTTTGCATTAGTTATGTATGCCCTTACTTGACATTTACTGGAGAATGTACCTTGATGTATGCTTTTCGCTGATGATATCCTTCTTGTGGATAAGACTAAAGAAAGAGTTGAGTAAAAACTTGAGTTATGGAGGTCTATATTAGAGTTTGAAGGTTTTCGTTTGAGTAGATCTAAAACTGAATACATGGAATGTAATTTTATTAGTAGTAGCTCTAGTGGCATAGTTATAACTATGAGTGATCGAATCATTAAAAGTTGTGGTTGTCTTAGATATCTCAGGCCTATTTTTCAAAGTGATGGTGATATAGATGGGGATGTTATTAGTAGAATACATGTTGGTTGGTTGAAGTGGAGGAATGCGTCGGGCCTAATTGTGTGATAGAAAAGTACTGCCTAAACCGAATGAAAAAATTTATAAGATAGTGGTGAGACCTACAATGCTCTATTGCGCAGAATGTTAGACTTTAAATGAGAAGCATAGAACAAAGTTAAGTGTTGCTGAGATGAGAATGCTTGGGATGAGCGGCTTGACACTTAGTGACATAATGCGAAATGAATATATCCGTGATAGTGTTGGTGCAACTTCAGTGGCGGACAATATTAGAGAGAGTCGTCTTAGATGGTTTGGTCACATTTAATGCTGACCATTTGATGATCTTGTTTGGAAAATAGATGTTTTAGATTCAACTTATGTTGAGAAAGGCAGATTTAGACCTAAAAAAGAATTGGGCTTATATAAAAAATGATCTTATTCTGTTAGAATTAAATGAAATATGAAAGTCAATAGGACGCAATGTAGAAAAATGATTCATGTAGTCGAAACCATTTAGTGGGATAAAGACTTGTTATTTTTTTGTCATACTAATGCTAGCGAGAGTTATTATTCTTTTTTTTTCACACACTCAAATGCACACACCACATATGCAAGACTTTGAGCCACGACCTCTTATTTGAAAGACAACTCTAAACCAGTAGTCCTAGGTGGTTTGTATTGAGTTAGCATTCCTGTTAATTTTGAGCATTATCTTGATTTTGTGACAACAATTGTGTACATTAGTTCTATTTTTTTTTTAAATTTTAATACAGTCATCAACTTTGATAGTTTTATTTTAGAGTGTTACAAGTAAACCATAGAAGATATAAAAATGAGAATGTTATCATAATGGATGCAATTTAATGGACAAAATGAACAAAAATCATCATATGGTTTACAAAATCATCTCAAAAGTTTATATTTTTATCAGTGTTATCGAAGCACAAAGCGTTTTGCGATGCACACAATCATATTTTTACTTTAAAGCACAAAGCACAAAGCACAAAGCTCAAAGCAAAGCCGCTTTTGTTAACCAAAGCACTAATAGGTTAAATAAAACAAAAATATTTAAATTCATTCATGAGCAATTATTAAACATAAAATATGACTTAAAAGTTGATTTAAAATATAAAAGAATGTGACATAAAGCTTTACCTGAATACAAAGATTGAGGGCGAATCTATAAATTAAAATTTTAAACAATTGTAGAAGTTTGATGTAATAATTTAAAACTTAAAAGATTGCACACAAAAAAAAATGAAAAAAGAAAGAAAAAAAAAAGAAAAAAAACAACAGCAAGAACAAAAAGCTTTTTCCCCACTAAGTGGGGCTGGCCATATGAATCTTTTTTTGTTCATTTTTTCTCATCGAGTGTCATTTTCATTTAATTTTAATAAATTAAGATCATTTTTTTTACAACAACACAAAAAAATTATAGCTCAAAATATAATACAAATTTTAAAGCATAAATAAACTAGTACAATTTTAAGTTTCCGTAAAATAAGCTAAAATAATTCAGCATTTTCATCATCTCTTTCATTTACATAATCTTTCTCCTTCAGGTAAAATGCCTTCATCTTCAAATTATGCTTCTTCTTACTCTTCTTCTTTATTTTATTGTGAATAAATTTCATCTTCTTTTTCTGATATAATAAGAGAAGCGGATGTATGTCGAGATGAACTCATCATCACTGTATATGAATTTCTTTTTTTATTTTTTGCTCGACTAAATCATACAAATTATATTCTACCAACTTCAAAAGCCTCTTCAATATGCATCCGATTAATATCTTCATCACCAAATTGCTGCTCACTAGCATCATCCATTTCCTCAATCAACCCCTCACAACTTTCATCAATTGAATCCAAATTGATTGGATCAATAATCTCTCAAATTGAATTACTCTCTTTAAAGCTTGATTGTACTTTATGAAAACTAAATTATTTAAGTACTTTTGATCTTGGTCGATTTCTCTTTTTGGTATGAATTGTAAAAATAATAAATAGGTGATTGCATAAAACATATAAATTATTTCATATTTTTAAAATTTATAAATTATTAGTCTGTTCGAAGGCACTCTGATTTCCCCCACAACCAGCAGCACTACAAGTCAATCATGATATTTTAACATCCAATTTTTGTAAAGTTGGGGTTGATGCATCATATACCTCCCACCACTCTGTTGTTATAAATTTAATGTCTTGTTAAATAAAAATTATATAATTAAAGTCTGAAAATAAAATAAAAAATTTTAATTAAATATCTCTGGATTATCTCTGTTGCAGATGAATTATTCGGTTGCAAAAGGACCACTAGCATGATTATAAATAGAAATTTATTGATTTATTATCATTTTTTCATTTGGATCCTCTACTAGTCTAATAATAAGTGCATATAGACTTTTTATCATTTGTGCCTCTAATTGTATCTTAGACTTATACAAAATTTTGGATTAAGATAATATCCAACTTGATGTAATGACTGTCGAAGTTGACGCCTCCATCTATTGTGAATAATACGAAAGACTTGCTCATAGCTTTTATATTCTCTAAATATACCACTGATTGCATTCTTAACTTTGTCCATTGCATCATAATATAACTCATTGAATTTTGCTTATCATCATCTACTAATCATAACATCTTAAGAATTGGGCTTATAACATTTAAAGTGTAAGACACACCATTGTAAAAGCTAGTCTTAAGGATGATCTCTTTGGCCTTTTTTCTTTTATGATCAATGTTAAATCTAGATTTATTCCAATTTTTTGAAACAAACATACTTTAAATTTTATAATTTTTTGCTTATATGCTTGCAAGCCTGAGAAATGTTGTAAAATAAGTGATTCCTGGTCTCACAAATATTTTGTCATCATGTTAAGAATAAATCCATGATTGTATATGTAGCCAATTAACTCCAAACCTTTTTTTATTGTATTTTTCACTTCACCCATCTTGCCAATATCTTTTAACATAAGATCGATATAGTGTGTTGCATATTGCGTCTAATACATCTGAGTTCATTTTTCTATTAATATTTGACCTACATAAACAACAACAATAAGTTGGCATTCTTTGATTTAAAGAGAATAAAAATTATTTATGCATTTAATAACACAAAATAAATTACAAACCTGCATGAACATTGCTGTAGTGATTACCTTTAACCACTTGAAGCACATTTTTTCTCCATTTTTTTTATTTGTGCATCTAAGAGTTTAAAATATTTCCATAAATGCATCTAAGATGTATTTATGGATTCTAAGAATAAAATACCTGAAAGTGAACTAACTAAAAAAATAATTATAGATTGTCCTCTGCGACCATTCCATTTATCATATATCAGATTGCACCCATTCTCTTCTAAAATTTTTTGTGATCTTCCATATCATTCATAGGATTGCAATTCCTTTTCAAGTAGATCAACTTTTAACTCATAATAAGTTTGTGGTCGAAGGCCTGATCCATATTGTACAATCGCTTCAATCATATGTTCACAACTCACCAACTTACTGTATTAAGGGATTACTTCTTGATAAAATCACCTAACAATGTATTTTATAGTTCTTTCTTTGATATTTTTATCCATATTTTCTTTAACTCTCGTGATATCAAAGATAACCCAAACGACTATATGCAAACAATTATTATTACGAAAAAATAAATAGTCAATTATAACGGGCACACAAAAAGGGAAATAATAACAATAAACATAAACAAACACAATTAATGTTGTATTCTGAGGGGGTGGTGGTTGGCTCTAGGAGGGCGGTGGAAGATGGTGGTGGAGCAATAGGTTGGTAGGTTTATGGTGGTTGGAGGAGGGCTGGTGGAGAGTAGGTGGTTGCGACATGGAGGTTGGGCTGCAGGTGGAGGAAGGAAGTCATGAGATGGACACATGCAACAAGTGACATGGTCACGAGATAGAACTGCAAGTGGAACAAGGCTGGGATGCTGTGTAGTGGACGGTTGAGGGTTTGTTGGGGACAGGTAAGGGGATCGATTGGAGTGGGATGGCAAGGTTGGCTGCTACTGAAAATTAACAAGGGAGGAGGTGTCAAAGAGGTATGGGGCTGCATGCGCAAGCAAATGTGTTGTCTTAGGGGTGGCTACAACTGTTATGGTGATGGCGACAATAGAACGAAAGTTGAAGAGGGTGGGAAAGTCGAGGATAGTCACCACTTTAGAACAATATACATCCGGAGTACCACTCACCCTTGCCTCCAACCCTAAATGGAAACACAGAAGATGCCAACGGCTGTCTTGACAAAAAATTTATGCAAGAACTGAGTTCCAAAACGCCAATACAACTTATATAAAGGTCTCTTAAGGAAATATCCTTATTGGAAAATAGAGAAATAGGAAATAAAGCAGAAAATGAAAGAAAGAAAGAAAAGAAAAAAAGAAGAAATAAGTCCATCTCACAATTCTTCCTTACTGCAATCGCGAACAGACTTGGGATTCGTGGTTTTGTTGTTTCCTTGTCCGCAAACTCGACACTGTATCAATCTCCCGAGATTGGGGGAGCTTCGACCTTATTCGTTGAAGCTTCTAGCTCATCGTAGTATGGTGTTAGGTCGGCTCCCACTACCGTAACTTTCCCATAAGTCAATCGTGCAGGCATTGTCATTTCAAAGCATATTTTGATAGAATAAATGTCCATCATCTTTCAGTTCAGCCTAAGCAGCACTGTAGATAAATGAGTATTCTCAGGAATCAAATCTCGAGCCACATTTATAAACTTCCTTTCCCACCTCTTGTGCTTTGTTGGGCATATTTGATAAACAAATATGTTATGAGGAATCAACTTTAGTACAAAATTTATGGTAGATTGGACAACTCTTACTAGCAATCACTAAGGATAAACTTTTCCTCTGGTACGATCTAGGCCACATTGAATTCATCTCTCCTGTCCGACCATCTGTCGGCGGGTACACTACTAAATTGAATTTAATACTTAAATGACTCTATAAACTTTCAAAAGTAGCTCAAAAGCTTCTCTTCTCTGATATATTGAACCTCCCTCAGTATTGGCAATTCAAGAGGTTGATTATATATTTGAAAATTTTAAAATTTTCTCATCTGAGGTTGCCTTGTTTCTGGTATCGGATTTTCAAAGTCATGATACCTTTAAGCATCTAATGTTAGTTTCGCTGATGCTCCTCTCAATATCTGCAAAAAAGCAGTTCAAGACATCACAATTTCACACACTGTATAAACTCTCATTTCCTCGAACTCACTATCTTCTAGAACAACCTCGACTAATCCAGCTGGAGTCTCTTTTGGTTCATTTTTGAATAACTAGCATCTCTTTCTTGTTGGCTTGAAGTTGAGGCTCATCTTTGACGTCTTTATCCTTTCCAGTGTCACTGTCTATTTTTCAATTGCTCCTTGCTAAGTGAAAGGGATGATTCCCCTGGTTGGGCAATCTGATGCTGTGGAACTGTAGCGACAGCTATGATGTTTGCGAGCTTGTTTGTGCTCTCACTGATAGTGGAATACCATCCGTCAACCCCACCCATTGATGGTGAGATTATGGATCCATATTGTTCTTTAGAACTAGTAGGTCGAGTTTGACAATGAAGGTCAGTGGTGTGATTGAAAGTGGAGGGTTACTTGTGTAGTAATAGTTGTGCTGCTACCGTGGCAATGATTGTGGTGAGAGCGGTTTGGCTTCCATTGAGATGAGGGTGAAGAGAGAGATGGGTCGGCAATGAGGAAGAGGAATAGACCAACTATGGGCTAGCTTTATTTCAAATATGTTTCTTTAACTTAATATAATTAATTAGCAATTAGTTTTTGGTATTTTATTTGAAATTAATGGTTTTGTTAAGGTTGGGAACTAAGGTGTCAGTCAATGTTAAGGACGACTTAATTGTTGCGCCCTTTTTAAATTGAGAGCCAATGAAACTAATGTTATATCTCAAGGCCCTGCATGCAATTTATCAAAAATATTCAATTGATATTTGATTAAATGATTCCACATTGTTTGATGATTATTTAAGATCACACATTACAATTATATTGATGTTTAGTGATTTATCTATTTTTGTTAGTAATGACCATAGGTTTGGCTTTAATGAAAATGATTTTTGTTCAGGTGCTACTACTATGCAGTCATAATATATTTTCTTTGAAGGGTGCTAGTATTCGTGGTGCTTCTGCTCAGAAGTACTTATATATGTCACATTAATTGTAGTTTCTTTTGATATTTGCAGCTTAAAACACATCCGGGCTACAACTTCGTTGGCTTGTTATTGGGGCCTGAAAGCAACACACAAAAGAGACTAGAAGAAGTAAATCTGCTTTACGTTTGCTAGATTTTCCATGCAAACCTGTCTTTTTTTTTCGTACAATTCGAGCAAATTTCAACTGGGGCGACTATTGCATCCCTTGTTTCAAATATTCACAAATAAGTCCCTTTCTGGGCCCTGAAAGTTTTTGTTCGTTCTTATGTTAAAGAAAATAAAAGCTCTTGCTTGAAGGTTTACATTGGTCTGTTTTTTGCCAAGAAAAGCTCATACATGTCCTTTTACACATCCTTATATGTCTCTTTTCTAAATCTTTCCTCTCATGCTTGTTAAGAAATATCCCTTTTCTCTTCTGCCCATTTTATTAGATGTTATTTTCCTCGCCCTCCACTGCCATAAGCACCTCCCCCTACTACATTGTGGAGGGTGAAAGTTTTCATTCTCTTAGTTGTAATCCCAGGGGGAATAAGCATAATGGGTGGCTTCATACTGAAGCGATGTTTTTTAATTTTTAATGGAAAACGTGTAGGTTTACTGAAATAGTAGCATAAGATGTAATTTGTGGTTTAACGTAGAATTAATGTCATCAATCTTCATTCCAAGTATCATTTTCATGCATTCTATTAACTATGTCGAGGGCAGCAGCATGCTAGCAAAACTTTTGAAATTTAAAAGATACATTCAAGTTTCTCATATTTCCATATTCATACAATAGGAAACTGGAGCGAAAGTTCGAGTTTATGGAACCAAATCTGGCTTAGGGGAAAAGGTAAGTTATTTTCATTTTTCCTTCAGCATTTCAACCATTTATTTATCTATATTAATATTTTGGCTTAACTGCTGCCTTTCACCCACCACTGACGGAATTATTTAAAAAAAAAATGCAATAGTGAAGTTGTTTTTGAGTTGCTGAAAGATGTTTTTCTTGGTTTCTGTTTAGGTTGGTATTGAATATGATATATTTGTTTGCCACTCAATATGTCAAGGAAAGGTTAGAGAATTCTAGTTCTACTTGGTCGTATGAAGGATAAGGCACGACTTTGAATATATATGAGTTAGGAGAACAAGGGTGATACAAATATGAAAGCCGTACTTATCAGGAATGTGAATAGTGTGTGTTGATATTGATTCTATTTGTGTCATAGGTTTGGTTTTTCTAGTTATTTGATATAACATATCTATATGATGAATACCCCAATGATAATGTGATGTTTTCTTAAATGTTTGATTCCCCTGGTTAGTTTTGGTTTACTGCCACTGCAAGCTTGTTTCATTCAGCTATTGTTGGATTTTTTTAACTGTCCCTGATTCCTCGTTTCAACGCCTGGGTTCTCTGTTTCTATTTATTGCTTGATTTTGAAGGTTGCTGCTATGTTTTAAATGCCCTTACTAACTTGTTTTTGTTCACGCTCTTATTAATAAGGTTGTTGCTATGCTTTCCACTTGCATCACCATCTTCCTTTCAAGGAAATTCTGCTTATCTGTTTTATTCTATTCTCAAATTTTCTCTGTATTTGAGATTCAGTTGCTCTATTTCCTTCTATTTTCTTCTGCCATTTGAATTCTAATTATTGTTTTTTTTTAATCTTACTTTTCCTGCATAATTTATTTTAGAAAATCTTTTAATTATACTTTGCAGTGATTTTTGACTTATTTTCTGAACTAAATCAAAATGGTTGTAGTTTTCGCTCATCTAATTTTTTGGTGGGCTGCAAATTTTGATTTTTTTCGCATTTATGCATCATGTCATAAATTTGGATCATGGAAACCCTTGACCCTATGGTGCATGAGATTTGGTAGTAGAACCTAAAGGTACATCATCTTGTCAAATAGAAGGATATAGTAATTGGGTTAATTAATAAAATGACAAAAGATACAATCAATATAAAATCAGACCAGTAGTGCTTCAATGCGGCAAAAATATGACTATTATAAGATTCAAAATTATATTTCTATATTTGAAGTGCTAGTCTTAAGGAATTATAAAATTGAATCGATTATTTGGATTATTTAAAATAAAAAGTTTAAATACAAAGAAAAAAAAAAGCTGTAGGATATGATTATTATTATTATTGATAGTGTTGCTTTTAAATTTGCATCCGTTGATATGAAACCTAATTTAAAGAGCAATATTTACCATATCATTGAATATAGGGTACAATTGCATGGTCAATTTAAGAATTGAAAACAAATTTTTAATGTTTTTTTTATAATTATGCAAGGTCTTTGGATCGTATGATTAAATATTATATGTCTTTATGCTATTTATTATCATTATTATGTTTTATTAAAGGTCATACGCTAGGGATTAAACATTCATCAAGACACACTCCTTCAAAAATTCTATATGAAGTATATATGCATATCGTGGAATATTGAGGAATATGACTAATAGTCTTTTATCACTATGATTTCTTGAAAGAAAAATGAGTGCTTTTTTCTGGATCCTATCAAATATGTAGGAACATATGAATCATGTGGTCAAATCAAATTTTTTCTAGTAAGATGCAAGTTATGAATATTTTTAGCAGTTTGTTAGATGTTAAACATTATTTCTAGTTACAATATCAATTTATATGTGATCTTTTTAAAATGAATTTTGTACCTTCTTTTAGAATGTATTCATGAGAATTTGAAATTGAGCAGATGTTGAAATTTCAATTTGAAATTGAATTCGAGTATGTGATAAATTATAAATCTATATGGTAATTAGAGACTAAATTTGAATTTGAAATTGATCCTACGATCCTATTGGAATTTAAATAAGTATCAATAGGTTCTCTTACTCTTTGCAAGTGGTTATTTTAATCTCAGAGTCTATAAAAGCTCTTGTTCGATCCCTAAATTCTTGATATGGTCGAAATAGTTCTCACTGAAGACTATTTCTGCCCTTATTAAAACAATCTGAAGACTAATTGCGTTTTTATAAATTATGGGACTAAAATAACCCTATGTAAATAATCGTGAGATTATTTTGGCACTTTATTCAAATTTAAACTGATTAGCAAAATTTGAATCTAAATTTATTATGAACATGAACTTTTACTATAAAGTCTTGAATATGAACCCAAGCTTCCAATATAATGATTTAATTGTTAATTGTAAATTGCAACCACCTTTGATTGTAGAGATCAATAAACCAATTAAATGACTAGGATTTTTAACTTCTCATAAAGAATTTAATGAAATTATTTCTACAAAATAAATAGGGTTTGACTTTGTTTTTATCTTGGTTTCTTGATTCACAATTGCATAGAAAGAACCTTATAGCTATCAACAGAGTCAAAGTGCTTTACATTTTAAATAATCCATTGATGATGATTACCTTTAAGAAAATTTGAGATTTAAAACACCATTAATCTAGTCAAGTCTGAATTTAATAATTCTTCACAAGTGATCTTTAAAATGATTGTATTTGTTTTTTTTTTAAGTTGTTCATCCATATTAACATATTATGTTTGTGCATTATTTGCTTTCAAATTTTTAATGTCATCTAATCCTATTTGAATTAATTATATCATCCTTTAGGATGCTGATAGGAACAAGACATTTTTTTTGGTGGAAATTAGGGCCAAAATTATAAATTTTTTTTCGTTTATATCAAATTAAAACAATTCAACCTTGAATATATAAAGGATAAGAACCTACAATTCGAGAGGTAGGCGATCTCTTCAAAACCCTAACTTTTAAGACTTCAGACGATAATAACATATCCTAGCCCTAATTATGTTAAGTTTTATTTATACCAAATAATAAGAGTGCACAAATGACTAAATTGCCTTTTAGCTTGCGCATAAAACTAGTTTTTAAATTCCTTGATAGGCTCGGCGTGGCGGAAAGTGCCGTCGGTGTCAATCTAACATTACTCCTCTCCTAATAAGACATATTGTCCTCAAAGTGAGAAAAGGGAAACTGTTGCTGGATCAAGTTGTACTTCTCCCATGTAGCATTATAATCTAGTAACTCTTTCCATTTAGATGACACTTTCTTCACACTTGTTGATTCTTGGCACACCCCTTTTACTCCAGTGGCTCCAAGAGAATTTTATATCCTCAGTTAAGGTAGGTGAAGTGAACAAGAGGACAAATTATCACCAATAGGTTGTCTCAGCTGTGATACGTAGAACACCAAATGAAGTGTCAATGAAGGCGACAATTTTAAATGATAACCCACCTCACCAATATTCTACGAGATCTCATAAAAAACAAAATAACATTGGTAGAGCTTTTCATTTTCTGCGCCCGTCCAATTTCTCATGTCGAAAAGGCATAAGTTTTTGATACATCATATCTTCTATTGCAAACTACACATCCCTTCGATCTCTGTTGGCTTGTTTCTTCATAAGTTTTTGCACCTTCAGTTATTGTCTTTTCAATTCTGTCAACTTCTTGTCTCTCTCTTTTAAGTACTGATCCACTAGAGACAATAGTGTATGAATGTGTCCATAATGTATCAAATGAGGTGGATCGCGACCATACAAGATTTTAAAAGGGCTGGTTTGAGAAGCTATATTATATGATATGTTGTGCCAAATACTCTGCCCAGGTTAGTCATTTAACCCACTACTTTGGTGCGTCGGATACAAAGCAATGCAAATAGGTTTCCACGCACCGATTAACAATTTCTGACTATCCATCAATCTGCAGGTGGTATGATGTACTTTTCTTCAATACGATCACTTGCATTTTAAACAACCCTCCGAAAAATGACTCATGAAGACCTTGTCTCGATTGATACTATTGATTCCGGGATGCCATGCAAAATGACAACCTCTCGTATAAAAGTAGTGGCGGCCGAAACAACTTTAGGGATGACGTAGAGGTATAAAATAGTGTACTTGTTCAATCGATCCACTACCACCAAGATGACTGTAAATCCTTCTGATCGAGGTATGCTTTCAATGAAATCCATCGTCACCTCAAATAATTTCTCTGGCAATGCTAGAGTTTGTAGCAATCCCTCTGGTGCTAATGCCATGTACTTCTGCCTTGGGCGCACAATACTCCTTGAGATAATATCCTCCAGTCTCCACGTCTTTTCTCTTTTCCACCCAATACAATTCTACTGCTTTCCTACTGTATGTTTTTAACACATAGCACTGCCATGAACTTTTGTAACAACTTCAATATGTCTTGAATTCTCATGTAATACATATTGTCCCGGTAAAGTAAATGTTGGCCATTTAGTGAATAACCAAGATAGTTGTTCTTGCCATTCGCTAAAGCAGACCTGATTTTGCTCAATTTTTCATTTGCCTCACTTTCTTCCCTAAGGACCTTCCAATCTAAAATCAAAGAAGTTGACAATGCCAACTATTGAGGTTCCTTCGTACATCATGTTAAGGTATCAACGACCTTTTCTTTAATCTTGGGCGATGCTGAATCTCAGTCGTATCCCAGTGGCTTAGATAGCAACTTGCGTACTGTAAAAAGCCATCCCAACAAACAGGGTCATCAATTCTGAATGACAAGCGTGATTGCCATAGTTCTCGATCGTAAACCGACTTGAGCATGGCTCTCGCTGTCAGCACTTGATTGAAATAAGCAATGGGTCGTTGGCCACTGTATGAGGACTGCGACTTACCCATAGCCTGAATCATATATCTCTATACTTAATGGTTGGCCGAATCAGGTAAGCTCAACACTAGTACACTCTTCATGACCTTCTTAAACTTTTCAAAATTCTGGGTCGCCGCTTCCCCCATGAAAATTATCCTTTTTCAATTGCTCTGTCAACGGCCACACATTTGAATTTGACCCATTCACAAACTTCCGATAGTATCTTGTAAGTCTCATAAATCTTCTCAACCCTTTCAAGGTCTTAGGTAGTGGCCAATCCAACATAGTCGCCACATTCGATGGATCTGCTGGCACTGTTGCAACCGACACCACAAGTCCCAAGTATTAACCTTATTTTGTGCCCATTTGTTTGATGTCATGGTTGGATATTTTTTCAGTTTCTTGTTAGTTGTAATGGATCACATGATTCTGCGTAGCAGGCAATTTCACCCTAGCTACACCATGAAAAAAAGACAGGACGTTGTATATGTAATTAAGTGTCATAAATTTTTATTTTTTATCATAGTTGCTAATAAGCAACAGACACATGCACGCCATTCACTATAATGCAATGCAGATGTATGTTGCTTATTAGATACATTAACTACAATTTATGTTGCCAAAAATGGCAGTCATAGGGTCAAAGTGTAAAAATAATTTGCTATATTTCTCTGTGTATTCTTTTCTGAGGACGCGTAGTTCTCCTTATGCTAAAATCTAATCTAGTAACATAATAAAATATTACGAGTAACATTCTCTTGCCAGGCCTTGAAAGATGCATATACGTGATATATAGGTGCAGACAATGTTAGTGAAATGGGCATTCGTGATTGAGCACCAACATGATTGTGATGTCATGCTCACAGTCATTAATATATGTGTGCTGTTACTATTTTCATGTGTTGGAGATAGATATTGTGAGAGAAAAGCGAGAGGATATCTTGTGAATGAGTCAGGGCACTAAGTATTAGCCTTTGTGTTGTGGCAGGACGTCATAAGAATATTGAGGGCGAGGATTGCGCATGAGAGAGAGAGAGAGAGAGAGAGAGAGAAGGTTGTGAAAAATAAAAAATAAGAGAGAGAGAGAGAGAGAGAGAGAGAGAGAGAGAGAGAGAGGTGGTGTGAGTGTATTTTTTGTATTTATAAAAAAAATGTTGGATTAAGTGGGTGAATCAATTCCCCTATGCGATGTTTTGGAGTATGTGTTGTTTTTAGAGAACTAATTGGAAATTGAGGGAGAGAGATGACATGAGTATATTTTTGTATTTTTTTCGTAAAGAGATGTTTGAATGAGAAGGAGAATTATTTTTCACTTGTATGTTTTGGAGGATGTGGTTTTTATTATTATTCTTTTGTTTCATACGTCTACAAAAATCTTTTATACTATTTAAGTTTATTTAATGCTCTTAGAAAAATTACTCTCCCTTTTGCTTCTTTAGTTTGTGTTTTGGAGTTAGTTGTGAGTTGTGTTTTGAAACAATTTTTAAGTTTCAATATTAATTGTTTAGGTGCGAACATAGTCAAAATTGTTTTTTATTTATAATTTCTATCATCAACATCATCATCATTTCAAATAAAAAAATTATCACTAGCTTTTTTTTTTATTAAAAATTTTATTATAACATTTTTTTTTAATTGACATTTGGTTTTGCTTAATCCTATTTTTTATTATTAGGCTTACACACGCGCGCGCGCACGTACACACACGCACACACACAGAAATTTACATGCGTAGCACCCAATTCTTATGCATTTACGTATCGTGCACCTAAACCTTTTTATTTACAAGGAAAGCACCGTCCCTATGTATGAAAATATGTATTTTACTATGGAGAAGTGTCATTGGTGTTGTTTTTGATATGATTGGAAAGAATTGGGTGCTTGGCCTATAAAAATGAAGGTTTAGGTGCGAGATATGTAAATGCATAAGAATGGGTGCTATGTATGTAAATTCTTCACCTCGACACCCCCCCCCCCCCCCCAACACACACACACACACACACACACACACACACATATATATATATATATATCCCAAGGTGTTCTTGTTGACTTTATTTGGGAGATGGGGACCAAGTCAACAGACCTAGACTTCCCTTATTTTCGTGTATGTTCGTGGATTATATCTAAAGCTCAACAACTGCAAGTTGGCTTATTCATCTAGTTTCTGATTCTCTGATTAAGATGTTTATGATTCTTATTTTTGCTCATTAAATTCTTTATTTCTATCCAGCAACTGATTTGAAATGTTGAGATTTGTTTTCACATTTTCTTTACGATGTCTCTTTTTGGCCTTTGATTTGGAAGGTTGTTTGAATTCTTGTCACGAGCCTCAAGATCTTCCTTAAGAGGGGATTCAGCATCCTATTTCCTTATGTTCTCAATTTTTCACCTTGGCCGTGATTTAATTGTTATTTTCCTTCCATTCTTTATTTGCAGTGTTGGAACATGAATGCTCTTTTTTTCTTTAAGCTTAGTGTTTGCGCTGTAGTGAGATTCAACCATTTCTACATGCAGTGCCGGCGTCTGAAAATATAGGAAGAGCTAAATCCTATTTTTGTGCTTGGCTGAAATTTAAAAGTTTTGTTTTAGCTAGAATTTGAGATTATTGAAAATGGGATTTGTAGTTTTAAACCAAATTTTGAGAGATCATGAAAATTCGTCAATTTTGGGTCTTTTATTTTTATAAATATGATTTTTGAGACCTTTAACTTACGAGTCTATTGCTTAATAAAATTCTATCATCCCTTCAAACTTCCATATGATGTTGGTGTGAACTCTTCGAGTATAGTGCAAGTATTGATGACAACTTCCACCGGAATTTTTCTTTGTATAATGGCATGAGATTTGAATCTTCTTTGGTGACTTTTATCTTGTTCTTTTTATCTACATACTTGCATGCATGATTGAGATTTGATTAAATCTATTGTAATTTTTCTTTTTCTTACATTTTGTATTCTAGTTTTTGTGGTTTTTATTCCATCCCAAATTTTATGAATAATTTCAATTTTACACCATTAAATTATCATTTGGAACAACTTTTATGCCTTTTCCTTATTACATCAGAAGATTTGAAGTTATTGCCCAACAAAATATAAGATTTTTGCTTTTATGTGAGTTTTTGTTTCATTCTTGCGTTGCAATAAGTTAGCAAGTCAAGAAAGTGGGCATTTCACCGTGGATTGTAATATTATTTTGTCCAGGATTGGTTTGAACTTTGAATGTTCGCATTTTCTATTTTTCTTTACTAAATATTTTCAATTTTTTTGGAAATCCTTATGTAGGAATTTCTATTTTTTTGGCAATCTGATCATTAGGTGACTGGTTAGGCTATATATCATTTTCCAAAAAGTTTTCACATATGCATGTATTTGTTATAGATGGTTTAAATCAAATGAGATTTTATCAACCTACCTTTTCCGCAACCGTCTTGCTCGCATTATTTCATAGATTAGTTTACCAAAACTTAAGGGAACATAAAGAAATAATCACTTCTTTAATATGGCATAGGACGTTAATATTTACTTTAGATACTTTTTCATTACTTTTCAAAGAATCACATAGGTGCCCCAAAACGTTCTGATAACAATTTATTGTCATCATCCACTATTGACTTACCTTATTGGTTTTTTCCCTTGGTTTCCATGACTTCTAAAAGCAGTACTTTAAAACTTGTTTATTTTCAGCGTGAAATAACCAAGTCAGACATTAGTGAAGCTCCGGATGTGTATGATGACATTTATGTCCTTGTTTCGGCAGACACATATGAGAAGGTTGATACAGCAGTGGCACTGATTGAGCTTCTACTCACTCCAGTATCTGTAAGTATGTTGTCATAAAAGTTTAATTGTTTTTTCTCTGAACTTCTTAAAAATTGTGTTGTCCTTTTAAAACTTTTGATCAGGGAAATGCTGGAATCTCTCCAAAAGTTGCACGTTCATCAGCTGGGATTAATGAGGATGTTCAAACCAACAATCCCGACTCATCTGGTATTTCCATGACGCCTCAACCTTCATCACTGCCAGTTATTCAAGCTGGCCAACCACCATTTCAGCCATACCCTGGTCCCTGGTTCCCAGCAACCACACCAAATGTTCTGTCTCACCCATCTTCTGCTTTCACGCCTTCACTTTCACCCAACCATCCTTCTCCACTCTTAGGGCCCCCACTTGGTGTGCCTCAGTATTTCGCACGACCTCCTGGTATCCTCTCAGTTTCAGTAACATCGACAACAGCTGGCTTAAGGCCCACATTGCCTACTCAGCTGCCTTCAAACCAATCCCCTTCAGGTCCCATTTCACAACGATTGAGCTCTGGTCCAGTGGCTGCTTTAAGACCCCCTGGACCAGTGAATCCACAGATTGGCCCACCAATCAGGCCATTAATAATGCCGGCAGCATCGTCCGGCTGGCCTCCTGCTCTAAATGCTCCTCCTGCATGGCCAAGCTCAAATCTGATGGTTCCTCCTTTAAATACAACAATGAAGCCACTGGCTTTTCCTTTAGCTCCCACTAGCTCCAGGCCTTCTCAATCTAACATTGATGCTGCAAGGCCTCCTGCTGCAAATTTTGCTCATTCAAGTTCTCTTATTCCCACCCGACCATCTACTAGTCAAACTAATTTTTCATTGGCACCTTCCCAGACTGGACTAGTTCCAACTGCAGGAATTGCTTCATCATTCTCAAATTCATCAATGCCACCTCCATTACCAGTGCAAGGATCCTTGATATCACCACCACCACCACTACCAGCACCATCACTACGTCCGACTTCTTTCCCTCAGATAGCTCCTGCCCCAGCAATGGCTACACCTTCCCCTTCATTAGTCCGGTCTCCAATCCTATTGCCAACAACATCTCAGGCACAAGCTTCTATGCCCGTTCAACCCCAATTGAAGCCGCCTCAGCCACCACCAGCAATATCCCCTTCCAATTCAACCATTAATTCTACTTACCCTCCTCCAACAAACAGTCCTGTTGGTGCTCCCCCTCCCACAACTCCCAAACCACTTCGTCCCATTTCTGGAGATTTTACTTTTCAGCCACTCGGAACTCAGCCGCCGTCTCCGCCAAGCAGTCCAGCATCTAACCCTTCTGCGATCCAGAACTCCCAGCAGGTTCCATTTGCTGCACCAAAAGCACCATCCTTTAGGCCAGCATTGCACAGCCCTATGCCTACCGCTCTTGCTCAAAGTTCGGCAAGGACTTCAGTTCTTCCAGCTGCTGCGATTGCTTCTTTTCCAGCCAATGCAAGCAACATTAGAGCAGCACCTCCCCCCAATCTTCAAGGATACCCAGGTCTAACCCCTGTACAGCCAATGGCTTCAGCTATTCCAGTTGGCTCACCAAGCTTTCCTCGAGCATCCCAAGCTCCAAATCCTTCCGGGTCCATGCCTTCTTACCCTGCAACTTTTCAACAGGTTCATCAGAATCAATTGCCTCATGTTAGCAGACCTGGAGGAAGTTTTGTGGTACCAAACCTACAGTTGGGTGCTAAACCAATAAGCTTTACTGCTGGAGATGTACACTCAACTCCCGGAGGCAGTCAGATTTATGATCCGTTTTCGCCAACAGCGTCAGCAGCACCTCCACATCAGGGAACCAATAATCCTGCCAATATTAAAAAACCAGAGACAGATGCTGAATATGAAGATCTAATGGCCTCTGTCGGTGTGAAGTGATGCAGTCCGAAACTCGAACTAGAGCATGTCTAAGACATTACAACAGAAGTAGGATATTGTGTCACGAGTACTGTATCTGTGCTTCAAACTGTTTTGGTTGAACTGGGTGGGAAACTCTCTTTTTTCTTGTTTTAAAAACTTTCATCGACAGGCAGCTAATATTCTGTTGCTGATTAGAGAAAGATTCATGGCTTATTGCAGATTTCATTCACTTTGAACAAACTTAATACAAGTATTAAGGTAAAACAATTAGGGTTGAAATGCCAGTTGCTATTTTGAAACTTAAATTTTCATTTACGAATCTTATCTGCTTCAACTGAGGCAACTGCTGGTTTAAGATATCTGGTATAAGCAGGAGCTGCACATATTCTTCTAGACTCTTTTAAGTTAGTGGAGAGCTGCTTTGAGTATTCTGCTTCAGTGATAATAGCTGACAGTTTAATTATAGAAACACAAAGGTATTCTAGGTTATGGTTGATTCAATAGCTTTATAGTTTTTAATTGTCAGAATTAAATTGCTTTGTTTTTAATAAAAATTTAGTTTTTCTAATATTACTCATTTGAAATTATATTTTAAGCTTCAGATATATAAATTTATAACTAATAAGATGTTTTTATCTCCTCAATTTGTCACAATAGCTCAATCTATCTTCCCACTAACCCCTCAAGTCATATTCTAATTAAATGGGATTATTATCATCACATGAGAAAGAATGGCCATATTATCTAAATTAATAATCATTATCATTTTGATTTATGCAAGCAAAAGTTAAACTGATTTTTTTTTTAACATTTAATATTACTATTAATCTCCAAGCTATTTTTTGTTCATGTGATATTTTAATTTCATCTGTTAAACTTACATGCCCAAGTGTTTTAAGAGAATTTTACATATGTACCCAATAATTTTTGTATAAAAAAGATGTATATTACTTTTTGAAAAATTTGAGTGATAAATAGCTATTAAAGTTAGGATTTATCTGGGACGGTTATAGTTCATTAAAAAATAATTGTGAAACTGTTGGAAAATAATCTTATGTTCAAAAAATTACGGTGGTAATTATAATTTTTTTTTGAAAAAAATAATTTTTAGCTGTCACCGCATCTAATTAGGACCTGTGGTAAAACATAGATTTCATCCGTAGCTTTTAAAAAAGTAGTTAAAATACAGTTTATTCAAACGAATAAAATTGGTGCCGCATCGTTGCCCGAGAATGAACTTTTAATTATGAATATTTAAAAATTATGTAGAGTTATATAAATGCCCCATTTTTTAATACTGTAAACTTCCTAATATATTAATATCATAGTAATAATAAGCTCTAAATATTCTATTAAATTTATTGAATTTAAAATCTTAATTATAATGTTTATGCACGTGAAAGTGAAGCTAGCGATACGTAAATGGTGAAAGTAGGAGGAACCAAATAGAAGGAACGGCTAGGTTTTTGTTCTTCAATAATTTTATCCCAGCTCCTAGTGGCCGCCCCTCACCTTCTTTCACCAATCTTCTTTGCAGTTCTTTTCGGGTGACCATCTCTGGTGTCCATTATTCCATATCGTCTGCCTCCTAACCCTAAACCCTTTATCCTCACTCCTTAGATTCAAGGAAGAAAAATTACAGTTTAACATGTATTCTTCTTTTAGGTCTAAAAGTGTTGTGCTTCTCTAGTCTTACGCTGGTACCATCGATTGCGTGCATTTCTATTCTCAATAAACCATCCACGTCTGTATCTTATTTCTTCTCCTTCTTCTTCTTCTTTATACTTCACTTCATCTAGTGGTAATTTGGATTTTACCTGATGGGTGTTCGATTCTTTCTACTATTAGCTGAAATCACTTTCTTACTTTCGAAGAAGGCTTTACTTGATGAGAAGAGCGGGTTTAGGTTTATTGCATGCCACAGTTTTGAGGAAAAAACGATCTTTGATCCATTATTCTACTGCTTCCTCATTGTTATGTTACGATCACCACCTTGTTTTTTCAAATTCAACCAGTCAATTGAGTTCCAGCGATGGAGCTGAGGAAAAAGATTGCAGTTTTTATTTCAGCAGGCAGCCAACTTTTCTTCCCTATGTGACCATTGTTGTGCACACCTTAGATTGGAGTTTGGTGAAGGAAAAAAAGTTTACTGAGATTGTGAATCTGTATGGTTTATCTCATTCGTTAGAATCATTTGCAATTCTCATTGGAATATTTTTCTTATCGGGAATGCATGGCAAGGCTCGTTTCTTAATTAGAAGCATTGTGGATTACTACAGTAATTATAAGTATAGTATCCATTACCTTGATTTGTTTCATTTGTTGTCTTTATTGGTCAGTTTTTCGAATGGTTCTATTAACTTGTTGGAAGCCTATCGATCCGTCGTCTTGGTTTTATGTGAGAACTTCATGTTTGATGATGCACTCATGGCTTATTTGGAAGTTAAGAAGATTGGATTGGAAATTGATGTCAAGTTATGCAATTTCTTGCTTAAAAGTTTGGTTGATAAGAATGAGATTAAACATGCAAGGAGTTTGTTTTATGAGATGAAGAAATCTGGCCCGACGCCTAATGTCTATACTTACACGATTATCATGGATTTGTCTATGAAAAATGACACTTTTGACGTGCAGGAAGCTAGTGATATTTTATTGGAGATGGAGAGGAATGGTGTGAGACCAAATGAAGTTACCTATGCTACATATATTCGAGGCCTTTGTATTGTCGGAGATGTAGAATTCGCTTGGAACTTTCTCCAGGACTTGAAGCGTAGACGACTTTCATGTAATACTTACAGTTATAACGCCATTATTTACGGCTTCTCTTCTAATGGCAATGTAGAGAAATCTCTAATGGTATTTAATGAAATGAAGGAATTTGGAATTCATCCTGATCTTCATACCTATAGCATTTTGATAGATGCATTATGCAAAAAAGGTTGCATTGCAGAAGTCGACAACTTGTTTACAGAAATGATAAACAACAGAATTATGCCTACCATTGTTAGTTATAGTTCACTTATATATGGTTTATGTTCATCCGGTAAAGTTAAAGATGCATGCTTAATTTTTAATCAGCTACGAGAACACGGACATGCATTCGACCTTATCGCTTATACTATCCTTACTCGTGGATGCTCTCGAAACGGAGATATAAATGGTGCTCTGATGCTATGGGGGGATATGATCAAAAGGAATCATGTTCCAGATGTTTATTATTACACCATTCTTATTCATAGTTACTGTAGAATTGGATTGATAGAAGAGTCGCTCATTTTTTTCAGAAGCATGTGCTGTAACGGTGTGATGCCCACTATTGTTACTTGCACTGTAGTCATTGATGGGCTTCTCAGAGAAGGATTCATGGTAGAAGCATTGAAGTTTTTGAATGACATGGATGAGCTTGGAATTGTTCCAAACTTGTATACGTTTACTGTTATTATTAATGCTTTTTGCAAAGCACAATTGGATGATGTGGCGTGGGGGTATTTTGGAGCGGTGATAAAGAGAGGCTTCGTTCCTGATGTTGTTTTGTATAGCACCCTTATTGATGGACTTGTTAGTAAATCAAGCTTGGAACAAGCTTTGAAACTGTTTGGTAAAGTGATGAAGGAGGGCATTGCTCCGAATATGTTCACGTATACAAGCCTTATAAGTGGACTCTGTCGTGAAGGTAGCTTTCATAGAGCGTGGTTATTGTTCGAAGATATGGTTAAGAATGGATTGGTTCCTGATAGGATTGTTTATACATCCCTGATATCAGGCTATTGTAAGCATAAGAATATGATGAAAGCAGAGGAAGTCTTTAACACAATGCAGGAAAATGGTATAGCAGCAGATGTTTATTTATACAATTGCCTGATTGATGGATACTGTAATCTGTTTCTAATGGATGCTGCTATATTAAAAATAGATAGAATGATCCAATGTGATCTTGTCCCTGATGTTGTCACCTATACCATTCTCATTAATGGATACTCGAAGATGGGTGATAAACATAAAGCACAGAATATGTTTATGTTAATGTTGAAACAGGGGATATTACCAGATACTCTGTGTTACTTGTCACTAGGCTTGGATAATTGCCTAGAGGATAAAGGTTGAGTGCTGAAAGGATTACTTTCTTTCGCTGCCACTGTTCAATGATTGTGTGTTCTCCATCAATCTTCTCCAGCTATTCTGGTAAAGTTGATACTACCGAGTTCTTTTATCATTATTACTTTCTTGCTACTAGTTTATGGTTGGAAATGATGGCTTTATGCATTGATTTACTCGTAAGTTCATCTATTTATTTTTACTGGTCCTAATATAAGGGATTGTTGGTATAAAAGTTTAAGGGATACGATATTAGTGTGTTGAAAAACACATGCGCCATTGTGTAGTACAAGCCAAAGCTGATTAAGGTCAGCAACGGGGATTGAGGTAAATTTAATGTGGATCAACTATAATTGAAGTTGCTTAAACTTTATAAATGTGAGCCAGATGTCGAAGCTTTGAAGAAAGGAGGGCAACACAGTCAATTCAATTGAAAATGTTGTTCATGAACAATGGATGCAACAATGCACAAACTAGGTAGAAGTCACTTTAATCATCGTCGATGCTATTCAAATGATGTCTTTTAGCAAAACAGATTGTACTAAGTTGTCCATAGAATCAAAATTACCTATTTAGGGATCTCTTATGATCGATTCGATCAATTATGATGAAAATGATAGAGTACAGATGCGACATAGCATAAAATGAGCTTGAATTTTCTTGATTGTTTTAGAAATTGTTCAAACATCGTTCGTTCAAAAATGAATAGCACAAATATTGAAATATGTGAAATAGACAGACGTTACCTAGCTTTTAGCTTGTAATATCAATGCAAAATTTAAAGCGACATGTGAATCAATGTGCATGAAAGGTAGCGTTGCATAAGGAGCAATTAATATACACAGATGTCTTGGTTATGTGTGCATATATAATTAATGTAATATGAATGCTATTCATATTGATATAAAAAATACATATTTTTTTACCAAAATTAAATCTTGGGGCTCCTAACAACACCATATCTAGCACCCATCCCTTATCGCCACTGCACCTGTCCCATCCCCACTAGTTAAAAAAGTAGTTAAAACTATACCCTAGTTTACCAACTGTAATCACAGGCAGTACATTGAATACTACAACACGCATTGTTGTCTCCATTTCGCCTTTCTCTGTGGCTTTTTCACACAAAATTATTGTGGTACTCGTCCTTATCATCTCACCAAGCGTATAAACTCCATTTTTTTAAATTTCTTTTCTCAACCTCTTAGCTTCATACAACCTCTCACCCCATGTGTTTCACGTACTCCTGAGAACTCCCAGTTTCTCTTCTCCTGCCCAATTCTCTTTCTTGATTTGCATACACAATGGAGCCTAGCCCGTCTTCCATTACCACGATCTAATCACACTGTTACTGGCTTGGCTTTTCCCTGGCATAATTGCTTCTCCTCTTCTTCCTGAACCACCGCAGGTATCATTAACCCTCTCCAAGGTCAAGCATATTAAGCACCGCTCACTTTGACAATCACTGTCAATTCCCTTGCATAGTCCTCAAGCTACTAGCCTATTCTCTAACTTGTCGTAAGTCTACGAATTAGAGTATCCGCTCTCAGCTTACCAAGTTTCCACAATTTCAACTTTACTGTCAACCTCTAAACAGCTGCATTTCTTTCAATATATCCCTGTCTAGCATTATCTCTCTAAATTGAGAGATAATATTTTATCTCACTAAACACTTATCTCTCTCTAAAACGACAAAATATGGGGAATAAAAATAAAATAAAAGGAGAAAGTAAAGTTAGCTTATGTTTAACTTCATTGCAAGACTCATTACTCGTTGAAACATTCATCATTTGGCATGCAAATATATAACGATAAAGATCTTGTTATCACATTGTAAATATTTTGTACTCGTTTGCATTATCATGACTCAATTGGAAATATTATTGTGTATAAACGGTCATGCATGTTTTGAAGTCGTTTGCATATTTTTCTTAATCATGGCCGACCCCACTTAGTGGGATAAAAGCTTGTTCTTGTTGTTGTGTGCTGACTTTTGTGTAGGCTCCTAAAGCCTATTGCATGATTCTTAAGCTTTGTGGGTTAAACACTTGAGCTAACCATGTTGACACACATGATTTTAAGCCTATTGCACGTTTTTTTAAATCCTCAGGCCGCGATGTCACAAAACACTGATCATACATGTTTTCTAAGCTTGGTGGGAAGACCTACCACTTCATATAGATACCCCATTCATGAGAGATACATCAAGAGTCTGCCAACATTATGATTAGAGTTGGTAAAACATAATAAAATAAAGAATAAATTTATTTTTTTACATACAACTAAATGAAAAAATAAATTGCGAAAAGAATGATAAAATGAATACTACAATCATAATCTAATAAATTTGAAAATAATAAAATTGAACACAAATTGGTTATAGTTTACAGGAGACAAATTTTATTCACAAGGGACGAGCAGAACCTCGTTATACTCAAATTTTTAGAACACAGAAAAAATTGAATACAAAATTGAATAAAAATGAAATAAATATCGCTCCTATTTATAAGCAGGAAAAGAATTATTTGTGAGGCATATTTAATTAAAATAAATCATATGTTGATGAATCTTGTTTCTAGCAAAAGCCAAAATGTAAAATTACATCCAATAAAAAAATTACATCTAATCTAAGATACAAAATAACTTCCAATTTGCTAAGTTCTATTACCGGATCCACAATACATACTTGCAAGCAGACATAATTAGGTCATTAGGGGCTCGAAAGGGAAATTACAAACTTCTTAATGACAATTATTTGCACAAATACTCAAAACATAGATAATTGACATGCGTCACGAGGCATCTTTAATTGTTTAAAAAACATACAATTGCATTCGCGTGGTTGTGTTATTAAAGTGCAAAAAAAAAAAAAAAGAAGAAAAAAGAAAACACAACTGAGTTGTGCAGGTGGATTGAGATTTGTGCATGTCATGATAATAAAAGCTTTCAATGTGATCGAGCCAACATGATGACTAATTAATTAATATGTATGAGAATGCTTTGCAAGTTAAGCATGAACAGACAAACATGTAAGTGTACACATTTCACGTAAGTAGGCATTAAATTTGAATTTAAGCTTCTTTTTGGTTTGCCCAACATGGTCATAGTTTATGTTTACGTGTTCATCACATTGGACAAAGCACATACATGCTTTAATTTTGATGATTTGCACACTGTTGAAAAATAAACTTTGGGAGGAAAAATTTATTGCTTTTATTATTTACATATATAGAGAATCATTCCTTTCTAATTTACAAAGTTATTAAATATATCTAATTGAATTTTGAGAAGGAAATAATTCTGAACTAAACACAAATAATATAAATAGAAAGAGTACAAACCAATCAAGGGGTTTCCAAAGTTGTCTCCAATTAAATTCTATAATATCTTTGAGGTGGCTGGTCGACAAACCAAGAAAAGGATGTTGGAACCTTCCTAACTTTCACACTCCAAGTTTAGTCATAGATGTTGTAGAGACCAAGCTTGGTATTGAACTCTGAGAAGGTACTTAAAGGAAGAGTTTTGGTGAAAACATTAACAACTTATTGGTGTGTCGGAATGTAGTTTAGCTATAGAATTTCGCTATTAACCTTTTCAGAGATAAATTGCCTTTAAATTTTAATATGTTTGGGCCTGTTATGATGCTATGGATTGTCGGCACTACTGATGGATGGATACTTGGTTGTCACAAAACATCTCTATAGTCCTATTGGAGGTATGCTCCAATTCTCTTAAGAATTACTGAATCCAGATCTCCTCACATATTCTCAAGGCAAGTACCCCTATAGTCTGATTCTGCACTATTATTGAGAAACAACGACTTGCTTCTTACTTCTCCATGTCGCCAGATTTTCATGCACGTAAAAGTCGTAAATTGCGGCGGATCTTTTGTCAGTGATTTCTCAGCCCAACTTGCATCGGTGTAGATTTATCTTTGTTTTTGATTTTCTTAAAAATTAATTTATAACCAGGAGTCTTCTTAAAAAACCTCAGAATCATGTATATCGTCTCCAAATGCTCTTCATTTGGCTTATTTATGTGTTGGTTCACAATACCAATAGTATATGTAATATCTGACTTAGTATGTGACATGTAGATGCGTTTTTCTACCAATCTTTGATATCTTCTTTTATCCACATATACTTTATCGCTATTAGATTTATTGTTGGGATCCATTGGAGTATCAATCGGTGTGCATCCAATCATCCATATCTCCTTTAGTAGATCTATGATGTATATCATTTGTAATATAATGATATCTTTATTAAACTTTGTTATATTCATACTTAGACAATATCTCATGGATCATTGGTTCTTGATTTCAAACTCAGTGATAAGCACTTGATCTTAAAAATTTATTTTTCATTATCACCAGAAAGAATTCATATCATCCACATATACTATTAGTGCATCAATCTCACATGTTTGAGTGTTTTTTATGAATAATTTATGATCAAATTGACCTTGAATATATCCATTAAATCTCATAGTTTTAGGAAATCTTTCAAACTATGCTTTTGTTAATTGCTTAAGCCCATAGAGAGACTTCTTGAGTTTACATATTATGTGTTTGTTGGAAACATTCTCAAGTCTGGGTGGTATCTCCATGCACAAATCTTTCAGATCATCATTTAGGAAGACATTTTCTTATGTAAAGTTGATGCAATTCTCATTCCGTGTTAACTGCTACTGAATGAAAGCTTTGATAGCATTCAGTTAAGCAACTGGTGCGAAGATCTCATGATAGTCAATACCATAGTCTTTAGTGGAACTTTTTGCAACTATTCAGGCCTTGAATCTCTCAAGACCCTCATCAACTTTGTCTTTTATGTTGAATACCCATTTGCATCCAACTAGTTTCTTATCTCGAGGGAGTTTAGTAAGATTTTATGTCATTATGCTTTAGTGCTTGAATTTCCTCATCAATTGCTTCGTTTATTTTGAACTTTCAAGTGCTTCATCAATTAATTTAGGAATCTACACATCATCAAGGTTGGACATAAAATATCTATATGATGAGGATAGCCTCCCATAAGCTACATACTTCTGAATTGGGTATCTAGTACAGCTTTGTCATCAACACCAGAAGAGGAAGGAGATAACTCATGAGTATTGGATTTCTCACCTGAAATTTCAGGTGATTGTGGACGCAAGTGGTTTGAGTGATTATGTCTTTGTAGGTTGGCTTCCACTCGCTCAAGATTTTTTTCTTCATTGTGTACACACATAGCTCTTTGTTATAGACTTTAAGTTGGGTTGGTTGGACATCCTCAACAATGATAGGAGGGCTAGGTGGAAGAATAGGTTATGAGGCCATGTAGGTGTCATCAATCGACCCTAAAATTAGTGTTCATTTGCACTCTCCTCTTGAACATCAGATTTGGGATAGTATAATTAATTTTTAAAAAATGTGACATCCATCGTAGATTTAAAGTCAAGTTTGTGCAATTTGGGAAATAGATGTGAACAAAAGATTCACACCCAAAGATTTTAATTTGTTAAATTATATATGACTTTTACTTGAAGTGTTAATTTTGTTCATTTTGAATTATTAATTAAAGTTCATTTTTATCTTAAGTTCATTTGCTTAATATTTATTCACTTTAACTCAAAGCTGGGGTTGTTATGAGCATTTCAGTGATTTAGCTTTGAGTTAATAATGGATTAATAAGAAAGTAATATGAATATCAAATAGATTAATTTGTGTTTATGTCATAGTGACAATTATATCTTTTTTTATTACAAAAAAATTGCAGATTAGCTTGGCATATTCTGATTTCATCATGACCATCTTGGACGCTACATAGATGTTCGGTAATGGAAGTTAAACTGAAATTTTCAAATAACATAAAAAGTGACCAACCAATTTGATAAAATTGGTAACATTTGGTGGGATTTAGTTTTTCATGAATGCAGGCATTATTTCTTTATGACTCGTATTTCTGCTTTCAATTTTATCTGATATCTGCGATATATGAAATTGTTGTGTTATTAAAATTCACAACTGAACTGTTTAAAGCATTAGATTTCTCTTTGTTGAGGTCAATTATCACTGATGTGCATGCTATGCGTGGTACTAATTTGCATTGGAAATCTTATTTCTGTTGTTGCAGGTATGGAAGAGTAAAATTTTGCTGCAGACAACGGACTGCAGCAGGCCAGGGGACTAATGCGTTAAATTATTGGAATATTTTTTGCTGGAGTGAAAACTATCAAAATTTGACATCAATGAGGTATTTTAGTCTTTCTCTGCATGATGATTTTTTTTTAATCTTTTTTTGCAGTATATTTTCATATATTGTGATTCCTTTTTATTAGTGACTTTTTTTGTAATCATTTTGCTTTTAAAAAGTCCTTTATTACATTTTTTGCTTCAAAAAAAAAAAAGCTCCATGAAAGCATTGCAGAACAAAGATCAGGAGAAAGACATAAGTCGGTTCTTCTATTTAACAAGAAAGAACAGTTACCATAGGAATCTTTGGTTGTTGGTCAATATGAAGTCTAGAAGGGCTGAGTTTCATACATTTTTATGGCATTAGTGCAAAATTCATTTGACGAAGTACTATTGCTTGTTTTCCTTTTCTTTTATTGGCTTCTCTGCAAAATGGTATTATTAAAGTGCTCCGAAGTAAACTTTGGAAGAGAGGGTCTTCTTTAATTAGATATGCTCATAAAGAACATGCCTTAGTATAGAAAAGTAAGCGCTATTCAGAAAAGCTAACTTTGATGCTTTTAATTAAGCAATTTTTTTTCCCTTTTACTTTTTCCTGTGTTTGATTTTTTCAATTTTTTCTGGTAAATTCTATGCTCATGCTCATTTGTCATCTTATCTCTTCTTATTCTCTGGTATTAACCATTTAGTACACTTGTTGGGTAGTATTCTTTTTGTTTTGTAAATTTCTTTATATAGAAGTGTATGATATGCAATTGGAACTAGCCCTATTTACTGAATATATAGTTCTTATGTCTTTGGTTTTGATTATTTTTGTGCTACATTTGCTTTGATGTCCTTTTTTTTTCATTTTTCTATACATATGGTTTACTGCACCACTTTACAAAGCAAAGTTATTTAACTTGCGTGTTAATTTAGTCTTGCTTTGCGCTTGTTTCCTTTAATTGGCCTGCATCTTGACAGTTTACACATTTATTTATTTCTTTTTTTACACATTTAGTCTGACTTGGACAGTCTTTCTTCTTGTTTGATAGCATTTTTCATTATTAAGATGTCTCATTGAAGGAGGGGGAGGAGGCTATAACCCCACATGGAGTGATCCACCCACCCAAGTTGGATCTTAGGATGCTCAATCAATAACAAATAATCAGATTTTATTTATTATCTGTTGTGGAAGACTTACAAGGAAAACTAATTCAATAGATTTGAAGCAAAACTTAGAACATAATCTTACAAAACAAGAAATCACATAAAATACAAAGAACACCAAGATTTAATGTAAAAAAATTCGATAACGAGAAAAAACTACGGAGGCACACCACACCAAGAAATCCACTATGAAAATTGAGGAGATCTGTACAAATTACAACACACTCAAGCCTCTCCAATCTTTTCAAGAATACTCTTAGCACAAAAGAAATTGAAGTCAAACTTCAATACACATAGGTCACGCCGCGATGACGTAATTTTAAGCCTTGAACTGCTTGAATATAGTTACTGCACCGGGGCACCGTGATTGGGCACTGTGGTGCCCCCTCTAGTGTTGGGATGTCGAGCGCTCTATAATGGACTTGTATATGGACCAGTAGGTTTGGCGCCCCCTCTGGCGCAGGAGTGTCGAGCGCTGGATTCCAAGTGCTAGGGCGTTGTGGCACTCGGTGTGGAAAAAAAAAATTTCGGGGCATTTCATGGGGTCTCCCCCTCGTACCCCCCGAATAAACTCACTGTCAAGCTTGATCGGCGAAATTGAGAGCTTTGAGTGACCAATTGATCAACACGATCAAACTCCACATCATAACACTATCAATCAATGATAATCTCTTTACTTGTCATCAATCCTAATTCATAGAAATAGGATTGCACGGATAAGAAGCAAATTTTAATTCAAATCTAATTATATTTTGAGACTAAGTCAATTTATCCAAAGTTTCAAGCCATGCTTTATCCACGTATATTAATTAAGCCAAATAGAAACAAGTTAAAGTAATAAGAAATCGTCCATAATTAAATGTTGTACTAAAAAGGTTTAATATTAGTTTGGTTCAACTTTATTTTAGCTTATTTCTTTTGCTTTTTGATCGGCCTATAGAAATTTATTTTTTTCCTCTGTTCATTTAGCTAATCTTTATTGCATCAAAGTATAAATATGAATAACAATAGCGTTAGGCTTTGCTTCGCACTTTTCACTTCACCTTAGGTATCATATGGTTGCTTTAAGAAATAGTAATTTCAGTTTCACTCATTTCTACTTTAAAATAAAATCATTGCATCTTGAGAATTTTGAGATCTGTTGAGTTTGAGCAAATATTTATTTCTTTGTACAATCAAATAGTGTAATTATCAAAATTGATTATTTTTTAAAAGGGGCTTTTACGTATATATTAAACAATTCTTATGTATTTGCATATCTAACACCTAAACTTTCATATTTACGTAGATACATAACAGTAATCTTTAATATCACGTCAACAATATGATTACTAACTTTTTAAAAGTGAAGTACACATTTTCATGCATAGGTTCATGACACCAAGCTTTATAAAATGTAAATATCAAACTTTAGCTGATTGATATGTAAATATAAAGGAATTGGGTGGACTGCCTGTAAAATGTTACTTTTTAAAATATATTTTCTAATTTCAAGCGACCCAACACTGAGATGATCTCATTATTGCTAGTTCTGTAAAATCTTCTTGAATGTTCTGAACACCTCATGTTACCTCATCTGAGTATTGTCTATGCTATAATATAGCTGTTAAAGTATTTGCAGAAATACCCATTTCGTTTTGTTTGATGGGTGATTACAACTGCATATTTCCTCATCTGCAGCTATATTCCTGTTTTCAGCTTCCTTGCTGGTTGATTGGTTATTGTTACTGGTGAAGAGAGACACAGAATGAGTTATTATATTAGTGGAAGATTTACATGCATATACTCAATTCCTCTGTATTTACATATCTAACACCTAAACTTCAATTTTTACATGCATGCCACCTTACGTATGCATGAAAACAGTGTATTTTTCTTTTTAAAAGTTAAAATGATTGTATTTTTTATGTGATAATGAAAGATCTGAGTGATATAAGTGTAAGAAGTAAGGTTTGGGTGTTTGATACGTAAAACATAGGAATTTGGTGGTGTGTATGTAAATGCCCCATTATTATTTTTATGCAGGAGTGTGACTTGCATGTTATACGTGGGCCTAGTGAGCTGAGGAGCATTGAATGCAGGAATGTGTTATCTGGATGGAATGAGGTTTGGATTCTGGAACAAGAGGAGCTGCAGAAGTTGGAGGATATTCTTACAATGATTTTGAATGATGTGCAATCACAAGATAGAATGGATGGCCACATCTTGTATATTTCATGGTAATGTGTAAATTACATAAATGATCTTTGTTGAGATTGTGTGCAAAATGTTAACTTTACTATAAATATAATATTGTATTGATTCACCTTAAACCCTAAAACCAAAAACTAGCTGCATTGAGTTTACTGTTCTCAAGTCTTGAGCCAGTATGACTAACTCTCTCCTTTTTATATTTTTTTTAGTAATTGGGCATGTTTTGCACAGGATGTTTAAAGCTAATAATGAAGGCTGCAGTGGTGTCAAAAGGGGTATCTTTGTCAATAGCAATTAATGTTTGGATGATATTATCTAAATTGTTTCTCATATTAAAGCGATCATTTTTAGAAGTAGTTTGTTTCTTCTTGAAGATGCATTGTGCTTTAGACATAATTTCTTAAAATTCTTTCTGGTTTACTTGGTAGGATAAAGGATTATAGAGTATGTTTAATATTATAGGCTATACTAATGAGTTTTTTCCCTGATTTAAGTAGACAAAGTTATATCATCTCATTGTACCATATACTCTATAAATTTATAGTATCTCCTCTAGGAAAATTATTTTATGAATAAGACAATTGATTACTATTCATTTATTTTTGTCTCTCTCTCTCTCTCTCTCTCTCTCTCTCTCTCTCTCTTTTCTTATTCACACTCTATTTTGGGTGTGATTCATAGACAAATCTAGATTCTATATATAATATACACACACATTAAATAAAGTTAAGAAAAACTACTAATCATCATAATCATCATGGTCATCAACATCATCATTGTTATCACCATCATCGTTTTCATTATCATCCTGAAATTCATTTAGAAACACTATATTGTCACAGCTCTGCCAACATGGATTGCGTGACTTCTCTGACCTCCTGCCATGTATTCAGTTGACCTTTAACACTGTCTATAGCTCTCTTTTAGTCCTTTTCGTGTCAATTGTTATCAGCTTCTATACTTAAAATAGCCTCCAAAGTGATATATGCGGCCCTTGGTATTTGATAAGCCTCTTATGGGTTATAGCTTTCATCCATTCGTCAAGGTCAAATTCATCCTTGGCAGCACCTCCAGTATTTAATTTCTTCTGGCTTGCATTTTCTTATTGTTCTGAAAAATTTCAAATTTTGTTGGTGCATGCTTGTGTAGTTATCGTAATAAGGAAAAAATATTATGTTCAGATAATCGGATGTGAGAACTAAGGAACCTTGTCACAGTATGTGACATAAATCGAAGAAATTAGAAAGGAAGATGGGGCAAAGGAGCATAGAAAACTCCACGAAGAAAGAAATGTAATATTTTATATTATATCTCTATTACATAGACCACAACTTGTATTTATAAGATGTTTTACGCAAAGGTATTTCTGTCATTATACATTGGATATACTAGAGCCTTAAATACATAGAGAGTCCTAACCAATAATACATGGGACTGAGACAATTCTGAAGGAGAGCAAGCACGAAAACGCAAGAGAAGGCTACTTCGAATCAAGACAGGTCTGATCTCTTTGGTAGACGGTAGCGTGGGTCGTGGGTCATGGGTCATGGGTTGCACCACATCGTGTACACAACGGCGTGATGTGATTCATGCATCGTTCGCAGGTCCAAACAACAGACATAATATTCTCCTTAATAATCAAATGCTCATTTTCATATTTTTTATATTCACAATAATTCAAAACTTAATTTTTCTTAAAATATCTTGTGATGCTCCCACTCATTGCAATTTCTTGCGAATTCTTTTTTGTAGAGATAAATCATGTCATCTCATTTGACTTTATTCTTAAAATTGTATTTAGTTATCTTTATGAAAATTATATCAGGATAGATTTGGAAATAATTAGATTTGTTTAAAAATTTTATATTGCACTAATCTCTTGGGTATGTGTAATGGTTATTTCTTTTTTCCATTTTAGTTTTTGTAAAATGATTGCAAGTCCATTTCACTATAGTATTATTTTGCTATTCTTCATGTATTGTAGTTCCAATAAAATTATTATCGTGCTGGAGAGAAGGTTGAAATCTATAATTTTGAATTTGACTTGATGTGGAAAATAGATTTGCAGGAACAAAATTGAAATTAATAAAGTTTGTATTAGAAAAATGAATTAACAGTGAAACATCTATTAGAATAATAGAATAATTTTTTTTTATATATAATTCACCTCTCAAAAAACTTTGTGAAAAATAGAACACAGAAGTATTCATGAAGCCTGATTTACAGCCCTCAAAATATTACAAATGAACATATAAGAACGTTCCATTAAACTTCTTTATAAGACCAAATGTTCTATAAGGAGTCATATATCATTGAATAAATAAAACAAATGATAACTAAGGGAACATTTACATACATACCAACCAAATCTTATGCATTTACATACCAACACCTAAATTTTACTTCCTTACGTTTATACTACCCAAAGTTTTCATGTCGCAAAAGAAGTATCACCATTTCAATTTTTGAAAACTGAAATGCAACTTTTCATTCATAGGTAAGGCAGCATGTATGTAAAAATTGATGTTTTAGTTGTTAGATTCGTAAATACATAGAAATTGAGTGGTTTGTATGTAAATCTTTCAAAATCAATATTCAATGTTGATTCTGTAGATACCCACTCAACCATAGCATATTACCATCCATTAAATGAGCCTCTTTTAGAAAAAAACTCCCATTTCCAGATGAAACAGAGAGTCAATGTATGAGACAGTCACCTTGCCCGTACTCTTTCAATTTCATAAGCACAGTTAAGCCATCAATAGTTTCATATATGCCCTCAGCATCAACATGAGATCCGTCAGAGGCAAGGAACTCATGCAATACACCATTCAGCTCCAGCCAACTGCATCCTGCAACTTTCTCCACCTTTCTTCCCCTCATCGCCATCCTCATCCTCGCTGCTTCCTTCCACCTCTTCGATACAGAATACATGTTGGCCAAGAACAGGTATCCGCCGCTGTGCTCCGGCCTCATTCCCACTATATGCTTTCCCACCTTCTCCCCCAAATCCAAATGTCCATGAGTCATACAGGCACCAAATAAAGCTCCCCAGATGCTAACATTTGGTTCTATAGGCATGCTTTTAATAAAACGCAATGCCTCTTCCAAATGCCCAGCTCTACCTAAGAGATCCACCATGCAGCCATAATGCTCTAACTTTGGCTTTATTCCATGAACATTCAGCATCCTATCGAAATATCTTTTACCTTCCTGCACAAGCCCACTGTGACAACAAGCACCTAGAACACCTACGAAGGTGACCTCATTGGGCTGAACTCCTTCCTGCAACATTTGAGAGAAATGATGAAGGCACTCTGAGCCAAGCCCATGCATTGCCAATCCATTAATCAAGGCAGTCCAAGAGTATACATCTTTGTTTGGCAGTCTATGAAACACAGAGAAGGCATCATCAATCCGTCCACACTTCGCATACATATCGATCAATGAAGCTCCCACAACGAAGTTCAATTCCATGCCAATTCTGTTCATGTAGCTATGAATCCATATCCCCTGTTCCACTGCTCCCAGATGAGCACAGGAGATCAAAACGCTCGAGAGAGTGAGTTGATTTGGATCAGGACCTTCCACAAGCATGCTGTGGAAAATTGCCAAAGCTTCTCTGAATCTGTTGGATTGGACATGGCCAGATATCAGAGAGGTCCAAGTTACCACATTTCTTACCGGCATTTCATCAAATGCTTTTCTTGCATCACCGCAGCAGCCGCACTTGGCATACATATCTACAAGTGCAGAGCCAACAAAGACGTCTCTTTTCACCCTTCCACATTCCACATAGAAGGCTTGGATGCTTCTCCCAAGCCAAATATTACTTGCCATTGTGCTGCCATTGAGTACGCTGACAATTATCACCTCATCAATTTCAAACCCCAAAGCTCTCATCTTGATGAAGTAATCTAAACCTAGTTCTGGTTGATTGTTCTTCGCATGCAGTTGAATCATGGCATTCCAAGAGATGGCGTCCCTGTGCGCCATTTCATCAAAAATCTTGCAAGCGGACTCCAAGAAGCGGCCTTTGGCATAGCACCACAGGAGGGAATTCTGCGCAAAGGCATCAAATTCCAGCCCGAATTTGACAATCTGGGCGTGAATCTGTATGGGATTTCCGGAACCAGAGTTCGAGATGGATTTAAGAAGAACAGGAAAAGTGTGCTTGTTGGGAGCCAAACCATGTCGGAACATTTCGGTGAATTCAGAGACGGTTGCATCGTGCTGGGAACGCAAGGAGTAACCTTGGAGCATGGCATTCCAGAGCGAGACGTCTGGGTTTTCGATTCGATGGAACAGTAAAGAAGCGTATTTGATGTCGCCGGGAAGAGAGAGCGCTGCGGAACGGAGGATTCTGGCGAGAGCATTGGCATCGTCGGAGAAACCAGAGGTGATAAGGAGGGCGTGGATTTGCTTCGGAAGGGGAAGGGTCGTCCGTGATCTAAGCTTCAAGAGGGCGTGGTTGATTGGAGGGGGGAGCTTCGCGCGCATTGGAGTGTGGCTTCTCCATGAAGAGCAGCAGTTTATCAGAATGACGATTTCATGGAGGAAAGGGTGGTATTGAATCAGAGGTAAACTCAAATATTTATTATTTATAAAAGTAGCGCCTGGTTCAAAAATTTTTCGACAGCAACTGTGAAGAATTGAAAAAATAATTTAATATTCAAAAAATAAAGATGATTATTATTATTATTATTTTTTTTTTTTGAAAAAATCAGACCGCAGCTTGGTTTTTTGAAAATGTCCGTACGCACTTCTACACCTACTCAAGACGCGGTGAAAAAATGTAAGTTTCAGCAGTAACTTTTTGAAAAAGCTGTTAAAATACAGTTTTGTCAAAATGTAGTTTTGTCAAACAGATAAAATTACTGTGCGGTGTCACACTACAACCGCACCGCCGTCCCAAACGGACCCTAAATCAATAGGAGTTTGATGAAATTGAATAATAAGCTGAAATTTTGTTGTGAATTTTGATATTAAAGTCAAAATTTTAAAAAAATCAATGAAAGTGGATATCGATGTTTTGTAAATAGCAAGATTTAGTGTTATGTAATTTTACAGTTGATTTGAAGAATCGGTCATTTTTAATAATAAACAAAAATGATTTTTTTTTCTTCAATTTTATGGGTCTAGAAATAAAACAAATAAATTTGATTAAAGCTTAAGAAAATGTTGTATCTCACAATTTTAATTTGGAATCACAATTAGAAGATTTAAGCATCTTAAATTAAAATGTTTTATATTGAATTAGTAAAAATATTTGTATATTGTTATTAAATCATTTAAATTAAATTAAAATAATATTAATATTTATTATGTCTTTTGATTCCAATTTAATCCTAATTGAAATATTGAACCTTGAATCCCTTTTGTTCTAGTCATACATAGTTGGAAATTTACATACATATGACAAAATTTTTATGTATACTAGAGTTGTTATTTGTGTTCGAACACAAAGAGGATTGAATAATTATTTTTCTATTTGAGTTGGATTACATTAGGGCTAGACATTAAGTCCATATCTTTTTTGCTTTTGTTATGATTGCTCTTACTGGACATTTGCGAAAGGATGTACATTGGTATATGCTTTTCGTTTATGATCTTCTTCTTGTGGATAAGACAGGAAGAGAGTTCAAGAAAAACTTGAATTATGGAGGTCAACTTTAGAGTCCAAAAGTTTTCGTTTGTGTAAAACAGAATAGATGAAATATAATTTTAGTATTGGTAGATCTAGTGGCGATGTTAAAACAATGGGTGATCAAGTCATTAAATGGAGTGAACGTTTTAGATATCCCAATTCTATTGTTCAAGGCGATGGTGATATAGATGGGAATGTTATAAGTTAAAAAGTGGCATTCCATTTTATAAATTGTTATGTCTAAGAATATCTGAGGAGGCATTTCATGGGTGAGTTTATTTTCTTAATGTTAATGTGAAAAATTGACACACACAAGTAGATTGTTGCACATAAAGACATGACATGACAATTGAAATGATTTTGTTATTTAGGTTGCAACATATCCCAATAACAGAAAAAGACGGTCAAAGACTACATAAGTACATGTTTGGTCTTAATTCTATACATAAATAAGATTTAGAAGTATGTACGAAAGATGAGCAAGCAGCTTATGGTTTCGTCACATGGTTTTGCCGGTCTAGCACCTCAGAACCCTTGCCCATACTTTATTTCTAATACAAGACTCCCCTAAACTCTAAAAATACAAATAGGAAAGTTAAAAAAAAAAAAAAGTATTCGACATGCATGAAAATAAGGTTAACTTAACAAAGTTGTCTACATGCAATGCAAATGAGTCATGTCTGGCAGGAGGAGCTTAGTTGCACCTGCAAAAGAGAGCTAGCCATTCAAATCATTACTCGCTCATCCATGTTACATGTGTGTGTGTGTTTTGGGCATAACTCCCTACAAGAAGACCACCTCTAACATACTAGTGCGCACGTCTCACACCCAGTAAGCACATAAACAAAGTAAAACAGAAGTAATGCGTGACTTGGGCAACTAAACCAGCATAGAACTATAGTTAGGACATCGAAAAAGGCTAGCACACCATCTAACCTAAATTGCCATATCACAACATCTAAGTGAGTGCAGACTTAAGTTTGAAAGCTGGTGTTTGTTTTGATAGGCTCGTCGTATTCGGCCCCATCCTAAGGATCCGTGGATTATAAGGTATCACTAGATTCAAGTTTTGAAAAAATCTTGTTTTGAAGGGCTAACCTTACATATGGTCTAAGCTAGGAATGCAAGTAATTTCAAAGTATATTTTGAAAATATATTGCATAAAGTAATAAAAATATGTAAATTTTAATACTTTTAAAATACTTTCTAATAGAAGGAAAAGCCTAGTGACACCTACCTCTCGGAAACTTAGCACAACATGCACATGCTAGTCACGGTGTGATAGCAAATATTGTCCACGACTAGGGAGCAATATTCGCTATCGTGTCATGACCCACAAAGGGTCACTCAACTAACGGAGCGGATTCATCGTTGAGACAACCAGAAATGTACATGCAAATGCAAAGTTGTTTAATGCATCATGATCGCTCCATCGGGGCGGGAGTGATCACGAGATAGCAAACATTCATCACGAGTATATGGTGGCATATACCTGTGACAAATGAGCCGCTATTGTTGAAATGTAAATGCAAAACTAAAAACATATGACACACATGACATATCGTAGGTGGTGCCATGGACGACATGTCTTGAACACCAAATGAAGTCAGATGCCATTGTAGCATGATTCATACTAGATGGTAGTTATGTGCCCAAATGAACACACATCACATACTTGGAGGAGTCAGAGGCTTTTAGAGCATGATTGATGTCAAGTGATTCGATGTGACATTCCTATGGTAAGTGTGAGTGACGTCATAGGAGAAGAGATTATGCTCATGCAAGATGCACAACGAGAGTGAAGTGTTGTATTTCTCACTAGAGAGAAACACACGCGGGGTAGGCTTGATGTGTAATTTTTCCCTTATCAGGATATGTGAATATCCAAGATGAGTGTGCGTAGAGCAGTATACCTCGTGAATTTCCCACTGTGTGCCGAGAACGCTTGATTCATCAACCTCATGATTATGTGGGTGCATTAGACAATCCAAAAGGCACAAGTTTCCACTTGTATAATCCATTCCAAGTCTTAAAAGCCGTCTTCCACTTGTCCTCAGCCTCATTCAAATCTAGTGGTATCCACTGCATAAAGTCGATTTTGGAAAAAGAGAACGATTTCGTGCAACTGATCCAAGAGATTGTTCAGGCAATATACGTGGAACCAATATTCTGATATCCAGTTGATGGCCCTGTTGTCAATTCACATGTGTTACAAATCGTCTGTATTAAATACCATCAGGGTAGGGATAATACACGGACTGGTGCTCTCTCTGACCAATCTCATACTATGCAAACCTCAATATGCATGGAAGAGTGGACTACTGTGCTCACCATTCATTGTGGATTATTTCGATTTGACTAGTCCCCTTGGTTTTTCCCATTTCTATGGTTTTCCACACAAAAAAATCAAAGTATCCCCTCCTGCTTATTTCTTTTTTTATTATCTAAGTCTGTTCTAGACTCTCGTATAATGTTAAGACGCTAAATAATCACTCTTATCACTATAAACCTTCCAACATGCATCGCTTCTTTATCTCTCTCAACTAAAATTAATAAATATTGAAAAATTATATATCAAATTTTATCTTATAAAAAACTCAAGGAATTGTATTATAGTTTCTTAGTAAAATATTTATAAAATTTCTCAAACACTAAATAAATTAAAATTACATTTTATTAATCATATTAGAAAATCACATTTATTAATCTATTAAATACAATACTAACACTAACAAATATTATGAACGAGTTCTTAAACAGGACCACACCATTGAATATTATCACATTGCATCCCCAACAAATCACATGCCCAATATTAACACCAATCATGTTGCCCATTGCCACATTAAGGCCAATGATAGCCTCTTTCAAGTCATTGATATCTTATCCTTTAAAAAGACTTAATGAAGGTCAAATTAGTGATCTATTAAAATTAATTTTAAAATTAAAAATATCTTATGCTTTAATATAAATGTTTATAAACGACGAAGAAAATATCTTCTTAGAAAGATACGATGAAAATTATAATTATATATATTTTTTTCTAAAAGATCAAACAGTCATTTTTATTGCATCCACCGCACTTTAACATGTCAGGTTCACACCATAAAAAATTTATAAGATTTAGTTGTTCGCGAGCAAATCGTATTCGGCTCGTTAAGAAGCTCGTGTTTGGCTCTTTCTCTAAGTTAACGAGTCGAACACGACAAAGATTTGTTCGTTCGTGTTCGGCTCGTTTTGGCTTGAAATATTACTCATCAATTATATATATATATAAATATATATATATATATATATATATATATATATATATATATATATATATATATATATATATATATATGATATTCTAATGAGTAGTATTTTAAAAAATTTAATTGACTAAAGGTTACAATGATTTATAATCAATTAAAAATATTACTTATAAAAATATAGTAAAAATTATTAAATTAGATTCAAACGATATTTTAATATAAACAATAATTTTTAAATCTTATCACAATCCTTAACATCTTATGAGTACGTGATTAGAATTGTCAAAACAACTCTTTGTTCGTGATCGGCTCATTTGCTTAGCGAGCCGAATACGAACACACTTTTTGAGCTCAGAATTTAAGCGAGCCGAACACGAGTTGAGTCTGATTAGTACCCCTAGTTCTAAAATGCAAAACATCACAAATGAACTTTAAATAGTAATATATATTTTTAATTATTTTATAAATATATTACTACTTGTATAGAAATAGTAAATATTACAAAATTAAACCAATGGAGTGTTTTCTTGAAGAACCCTACGCAGGAGCAGTGCTTCTACTCCGCAGCGAGATGCAGAGTGGGAATGGATTCACCCCACCGAAGCTCTGTACCGTTCACGATTTCTGTTGGTTTCTTCTTCTCCAAGGGACCGCAAGATGAGATATGAGCTTTTCTCGGTTAGCAGATGTCAACTCCAATGGCCCCTGCTCCCCTTTCCACTCCTCCTCCATCTTCTACATCCTCCCCGGCAGCAGCCGTCTCGGTCGCCGGCGTCCGATCGCCGCCTTCAGTTCTAGCACAGCCCCAACTTCCTTCCTCCCTCTCTTTCAACTTCCTCCTTCCGCCCACACAGCCGTTGCCATCGTGCCTGCCGCCAGATCACCATCCTGAGTCGATTGTACAGGTGGGGAGGGTGCGGCTGTTTGATTTCATGCCTTACGAAGGGGCTCCGAGCGGCACCTATCTTAGGGCTGTGGATGCTTTGTGGCGGTCACTGACGAGGCACAACGCGGTCGTGATCGAGCTGGGGAATGAGGACGAAGTGGTGATGCGATGCGCGCTGGAGTCGGTGCGTATGTTTTTCAAGGCTCGAGCGCAATGTGGGAGCGGCGGGGGAGGTGGGAACTGGGGGAAGTCGGGGCGGGGCTTCTACACTTACCGCGCTGGAAGGTAATACTTGGTGAGGAAGTTGTTCCAACTTCACCAATTCTGCACGTTTTAGTGCGTGAATTCAATCTGTGAATGACAATTGATATTGATTTTTCCATTATTTTCACCGTCTTTTTCATTCGCATGTTTTAAATTCATTAGATCTTTTGATCTCAGTAGAATAAGAATTTTTTCCTTTATTCATTTTAATCATACTCATAGTTCGTAATTCTATATTCTTATTTCGATCTACTTATATTATTATGTGATTTATCATATATCTCGCTTATTTTGGGCTACTCATAACATATGAGGTTTGTAAATCATCACCAGAAGTGTAATCTTCACTGCATTAAATTTTTCTGAATGACAAATACTGAATTCTTTTCTTTGCCACGTTAACAAACATTTTCCTAATTAAATTGCGCTACCTTCTTTTCAATATTAGTTAAATTATTGTTCCCGTGTGAGTATTAAGATCACATAGTTTAAATTGTCCACTGTTTTATTTCCTTCTACTTTTCTAGTGGAAATCCTTCTTGTTCCACGCAATATCGTGTGAAAACAACTCTATGTTTAAATCTGCATGGCCTTTTCCTTTTTTTTTGATATTTCAGTTAATTTTTTCTGCAGTCAATTTGTTAGCATTGCTGCTGCTATTTATCGCTTGGGAAAATCACTACTAACCAATTTTTACTGGGAATTGAAAACATGCCATTGAGATGAATAAATGTGAATTTTATTCTCATACAAATTCCTACTGTATTTTTTGTCATCTTTTCTACCGAAACAGTTTCAAGTTCTTTGTTTTCAATTAATTCTCTACGCCAACGGCAACAGACTTCTGATTAACATATAGCCAACTCAAATAGATTTGGTTTTTAATTATTTACAAAGAAAAACGTATCAAATTTTTACTGCAGCCTATCATCACTGTCATTGCATCAACAATAGCTTCTATAATGGTCGCTGTACTTACGATCTTTGTTCCAGCTTACTTTAATGAAGATGCTACCATTTATGATTTGATAATATATTTGTAATTTGGTTCCAATTTGAAGCCAGTAAATGTCATCTTTTGATTGTGTCATTGTATTAATAGATGTTATGCATAATCTTTTTACCCTTCCGGTAAGCTGAGTTCTTGGAATGAAAAAAAACAAAATAGTGATATTTCTACCAGAATCATGAATTAATGTTTATTTAAAGAAAATGTATCCATTTTGTCACTTTATCATATCTTTTTTCTTAAAATACTAAAGTAGTGTGCATTGAAGTAGTCAGTGATACATAGGCATAATATCTGAATCACAGATGGCCAGACGTAATTTTGAATTTGAATTCAGACGGATTTAAAAGCTGTTTATCACTTCATGTTATTACATTTAAGCTTACATATGGTACATGCCGCAAATTTGATATAATTATCTAAATTAGTATGTAACAATCACATCATACATGCCATTATTTTCAAATTCATTTTTTATCATTCCTTTAATTTTGATCTGGGAAAAACTTCAGTAATAGAAGAAATCTACGATAAAAAAAATCAAATTGGGTGTTGTAGCCCAAGAAGAGGCAGCTCAATAAAAAAGGGTGTGCTGCATATCCACCTAGGTTCGCGGCATTCCATTTAGGCTTGTATCACAAGCCCCAAAAAATCCCAACATTTTGGAATATTTTTTTGGGAGTAAAGCATTACTTATCGTCTGTTCTGCAAGTTTAAGTTCAGATGTTGTTGCCTAGTTATTGTAAGGCAAAATAAAATAACCAATATAGCTTATAAATAGGATTTTAACTGCTTATGTTTCCTGGCAGATGCTTGAAAGAAGTATATGCATAGCTATTTTATTTTATAATTTATTTTTCAGGGCTTGTACAGTTTTGCCTAAGGTATCAATCCAATTGGACCATCTTGACTCAGTATTTCATTAAGAAAATTTTATAAACTAGCATTCAAGATATGCACCATCTAATATGGATATTTATAAACTCTATTGTTTTTACTTATGAGTGTTATCCTTGAACTCAACATTTTGGTTAATTTCCACTTCTATTTTGCTTTATCCTCTTTAGTTTGTGAGGTTTATAATATGTTGATGTTTTGGTTATAATGGATGTTAGATCCTTGGAAGATGGAGACCTGTCACCTCCTTGCATGAGTGATGCTTTTAGGTGTTTGAGCAGGGCAGCTCGATCATCGCTTTCTTCAATAGCAAAACATCTTCGTCTGCGAAGCGAGTAATATTGCTATCGCTCACTGGAGTTAATTTGATTATTTGCATTTAGTTTGCTTTTATTATCTGTTTCTTAACTTCTAAGTTGTGGCAGTGTTTTCAACCATTTGCTTGATGATACGCCATTGCCTGTCAACGAGGTCTCATCATCAGTATTGGTCGCAACCTATTCTCATCCCTCATTACTGAATTGTAAGGGGTCTGTAGGAGGAAAATCTTTAGTCAGCGAAGTCGAGAAAGGATTGTTAACAGTTATTGCTTCTGACCATCCTGGCATCCAGGTTTGAAACTGCTGTCGTCTAACTCGTGGTTATTTTATTTTATTTTAGGGGCATTTATATACATTGCACAGAATTCTTATGTAGTTACATATCTCACTTCTAAATTTTATCTTTACACATGTAGCACTTAAATCTTTAATATCCGATCAAATGTAGTAGTATTATCACTTCTATGCATCGATTTAAAGTGCCAATGTACTATGTTTGTAAAGAAGGAATGAGATATGTAAATACATAAAAGTTCTGTGCTATGTATGTAAATTTCCCTTGATTTTATTTTTTTTTCGTATGAGCTAGTCCCCTAACTACTGGTTTCGTTATTAGTAATGCACACATCTCTGTAACTGGGTGTTGTTGTTGCTGTACATTTTTATAATTCTTTTCTTTAGGTCAAGGCGGTCCGCTCCCTACTGCTATATTGTATTTAAGGAAAATCATGGTGCTTTTGTGAATATTTTGCTACTTTTAATTGTTTAAACGATTTAGTTATGTTGACAGGTTTGTGACCCAAATGGCCATTGGTACCTAGCAGATAAAGGTTCTACTCCTTCGGACTTGTTACTACTTACTGGAAAGGCACTAAGTTATGCTACTGCTGGCCTTCGTGCAGCAGCTTCTTATAGAGCTGTTTCTGACTACAGCTCTGTTGGAAGGTTTGGATTCTTCTAGTTCTGCTTTATCAGAACTTTTCATTCATAATGTGTTTCCAGGATATTTATTTGGAAGATTCGGATACATACAACTCAACTTTTATGTATTTACATATCACACACCTAAAATCAATTTTTACATACATACCACCTTGGCTATGCATGAGGTTTATTCAACTTTTTAAAAGTTAAAATGGTGGTATTTTTGATGTGATATGAAAGATTTGGGTGGTATAAATGTAAAATTAAAGTTTAGGTGTCAGATATGAAAATGCATAAGAATTGAGTGGTTTGTATGTGAATGCCCCTATTTCTTTTGGCATCTGATGAAGGTTTCCTTTGTTATCTCAGGGCATCATTGACATTTAGACTAATGCCTCAAGCCAATGCTATCCTAGACTGTTCTAGAATAGCTGCAGCTGGTCATGCGATTCCACAGGGTTACCAACCCATATCTGTGAGCCAGTTTATGGATGACTTATCTGCAGAGGAAGATATCATGTATAACCCTCCTGATAGTGCATGTGTAAGTAAATGTCAAAGGTTATCAATGATTGAAAACATAAAAACAGTGCTATTTTCAATTTGAATATATTTTTATTTTTAAAGATTTCTCACCAGCCAGTAATATTTCTGACTATTTTCCTTCATAGGAAGTTCAGAATAGCCTTGCATGTGAGCCTTCATTAAGAAGTGTCCTTTCGGATCCCTTATCGTAAGTGTTATTTATAATTTTATTTACTTTTATTTACATTTATTTTGTATGAAATACTTTGTGAAGGTGTTAATAATAGAGAAATCAAAGCTTTGAGTTGATTGCTCGGAAAAAGTCATCCCCTTTTTCAAGCCACTTCAATATGATGAGAATCTATAGAGCAACTTTTTTAAGATAGATTGTATTTGTTCTAACTAGATTTATTTTGTTCTTTGATCAAAATTTATTTAGATCTGGGGTTGAGACTTCTTTTAGGCCCAAGATCCCATAATTAATTATCTTTCCTGATTCTGGGAAAATACCCTTGTAAGTTACTCAGGCTCATTTTTTGGCCCTAATTTGGTACTTGAGAATTTAATTGTGTGGGGAAATGATTAGGGGAATGTTGCTTAATAGTCAAGGACACACAAAGTGTTCGTTTGGAGTGGTTGTGCGGCACTGCACGACAGTTTATCCTATTTGGTAGAATTGCGTTTTGCCCTCGTTCTAAAAAGGTTGCAGCTAAAAGCTGTGTTTTCCCACTATATTTGGCTGTCTGCGATGGCTACTAGAAAGCTACGGTGGCTTCTAGTAACATCACCATCTATATCACCATCACTTTGAACAATAGACTCGAGATATATGAAATTTTCACACCTTTTAATGATTTGATCACCCATAGTTATAACTCAGCCACTAGAGCTACTACTGCTAAAATTACATTCCATGTATTTAGTTTTAGTTCTATACAAATGAAGGCTTTTAAACTCTTATGTAGATCTCCATAACTTAAGTATTTTCAGATTTCTTTAGCTATTCTTATCCACAAGAAGGATATCGTCAGCGAAAAACATACACCAAGGTACATCCTCCTATAAATATCCAGCAAGAGCATCCATAACTAAAGCAAAAGGATATTGGCTTAAAGCTGACACTGATGTAATCCAACTGAAATAGGAAAATATTTGGTCAATCGTCATTTTTAATACACCTATGTTGAATATCTTTTCTAAGAAAAATATTTTTTGATTTCCATCTTTAATACACTTTACTTGAGTTAAATCTTTACTTTTCTTTTTTTTTATTTGACTAGTTTATACATATATTTTTCACCCTATTTAGTACTTAATTTATTATAAAAATCACTAAAAGTATATTTTTTAGCGTCAAATTGTTATCTTAGATTCCTATGGGCCATTTTATATTTTTCTCAGTTTTTTAGGCTTTTATATTTAAACTAATTTTTATAACACAAATTTTTATATTTTATCTTTTTCTTGCATATTATTATACAAACTATTTTTATTTATAAAATTTTTTCTTTTTGATTCTCCAATTACATCTTTTGTCATTTTTTTAATAGTTTTTGTTACTTTTTCCCACATAAAATTTGCTTCTTTATGAACATCCCAAATCTTAATATTTTGAAGTTTGCTCATAAAAATAAATCTTATTTGTGTTTTTTAGGTGCCTCCCATCTAATTCTATGTTAATAATTTCTAGTATTTTTTATTTTACAACTCTTTATTTTAAAATCCATAACTAATAATGAATGTTGAGTACGTAAAATAATCAATTTTTGTTTTATCAGATCATTTCTTATAAGTAATAATATGTTCATCTATTTTCTTGAATAAAATATTAGTAATAACAAATCATACAATAAATTAAAATCTAATATGACTCAACCTTCTTCATTAAATCTCCAAAACCTTAACCACCATGATTATTTTAAAAATCTTTTATTACTCTACTGGCATGTCCTTTAAAATCTCCTCGAATAATTTTTGTTTTTTTCGAGGTATTATTTATTCTAATTCTTCTAGGTTATTCTAGAATTTTCTTTCGAACCTATATTTAAAGCTACTTGAGACGCGTATATTAAAAATCTTAGTATCGACAACAATCTTAAAGACTATAATTCTATCTCCAAATCTATTAATTTTTACAACATTATATTTCAAACTCTTATCTATAATTACACCTACACTATTTCTAGGGCAACTCTTACCTGAATACCAAAGTTTAAAACTGAAGCTATCAATCTCCTTAGCCTTTTCTCCAACCCATCTAGTTTTTTAAATACATAAGATATTTATCTTTCTACGAACTATAGTATCAACTAATTTCATTAATTTATCTGTGAAAGTACTTATATTCCAAGATTCTATTCTAATATTAGTTTCATGGACTAAATTTTTTACCTACATCCACTCGTAGTGTGAGAACATTTGCTTATTGGACACTACACTCGAGTGTCAGTATAACGACGCTTACACACTTTTCACTGTATTCAGATCATACAACACGTCTCTTTCAGGAGACACCTTAGCATATATAAAGGATTAAAAGGATTCATGTCACGATTTTTTTAAAAATTTTACGCTAGCTGTCAACTACCTAACACACTATTCACTTTTACATCTGGGGCTTGGGTCCCGGCACTGACAGTGTTATAATAAGCGTAGATTTGTCTTCAAGCTACAAAGGTTTTCTATAATTTGGTTGAACAAAGCCTTGTCGAAAATGAAGAGGCAAGTGAGGTGAAATTGATGGATGCAATCCCATGTCTGAACGAGCATCTATGACTTGCAAAATTGCAAGGGGCAAGAGTCGCAAGCTGATGAAATGTGAGCCACCAAAGGAGCCTCCAGGACGGACCTTTTTGATCTTTTGCAGCATTGTGAACTCAAGCAGGTGATGGTAATGAGTGTAGAAGTTAAAAGGTTTGAAGTTACGAAATAATAGTAGTTAGATTAATGAAGAATGGCTTATCATAGCACCATGGTAAACTGGGAAGCACAAATACTTCTAGGTTGGCATGTGTTAAACACGCAAGCTATTGGCACTCTAGGACACAATATTGAGCATGCCATTTTCTCTTTTTTTTTTTCTATTTCTTTCTTGAGAACTTTCACTATTTTTGAACGCCTAGACTTCTTGGGACATCGAGTATGTATTGGAATCCTCCCATGGCATCATGTAAACTTTGCTTACAATTCTGCTTGAATTATGAATAAATTTTTAGTTTTAATAAATTAATTTCATGTATTTTATTTGTCTTGTCAACTTATGCTTTGTCCAATAATTTTCAGCGTTTCCGAGTCCTTTGTCCATATTTTGTCATTCCTAGGCTTTAGTATACTTGTCTGTGCGTCATAGCTAGTGATGAAACAATGATTCGAGCTTTGAAGATAGTTACTGTCGTTAGGCAGTCTCTTGACTTAGTATCTGTTGTTAAAACCCCAATTTAATAAACATGGTTAAAAGGAAGCTACAGCTTTTGTTCTTGAGGAACTTTTTTATTAAAGTATTATTAAAAAATTTGAGGCATGCTTATTATTTGACTAGACATGTTTTATGTATTACATACAAAATTTTGAATTAGTTGAAAATTTCAATTTCATGCAAATTATCCAAATTAATATTAAACAGCGATTTTAACCATGAGTTGATTTTGAATATCATTTGAAAAGTCAAAAGGACTAAATTGGACACTTCAAATGGTCTGTAAGGTAGGATAATTCTCCATGCTTTTGGAGTTGAAACCAGACTGGCTTGAAGACACGCTTAAAGGCACTTCAGTTCACTTTATGCAGCAAACTTCTAAAATCCCTGATGCATTTTATTAATTATGTGGGTATGCCAAAAAAAAAAAAAAAAAAAAAAAAAAAAATCAGAACTTTAGGGCTCATGGCTTCATTGCAACAGTCATAATTTTGTCTCCTGTCCTAACTAAAGAAAGAAAAAAAAAATTGCTTCTTGGATTCAAGTGACATTTGGCAGGTCAGATGGCTTTGTGGCATACAATTTTATGTTAGGGGCATTTACTTACATGCCACCCAATTCCTATGCATTTTCATATCTAACACCTAAAATTTTCCTTTTACAATTATGGCACACAAATCTTTCATGTCAAATAAAAAGACCACCATTTTAAATTTTAAAAAGTGAAATACACCCTTTAATGCATAGGTTTATGTAAAATTGAAGTTCAGGTGTTATGTTTATGCATAGAACTCGAATGTTATGCATGTAAATCTTCCTTTATGTTGTTTATTTTCTTTTTTTCATATTTTGAGAAATTAATCTTGCCACTTTTCTTGCCTTGGCCGGTTCTGGCATGGTTTGGAATTATATATATTCCTTGATGAAATATGTTTGGCTTCTTGTTATTTGCATGGTGCGACAATCAAATTTTGATGAAATTTATCTTGGCATTATAAGTCATTCTGCTGCTGTAGCACTTTATTATCCTCTTAGATCTGTTTCATGCCATTCTGTTCTTGCAGTGGGGCGTTCCTTGAAGATGCTGTAGTTGTTTCCTGTGGACATTCATTTGGTGGCCACATGCTGAAGAAAGTCTTGGAAATGGTACTTTCATATCCTTTCATTTTCGCTTGTACTAGCTCTCTGCCAATTGATATTTTTGTCACTAATGCCTTTAAATTAAAACTACAATTTTTATTATCAACCAAAAAGTATTAATATTTTTACTACTTAGTTTTTATAATCTGTCAATTTTGAAATGGATTCAGAAGGCCCTGGAAGTGCATGAAATGCAAGGTAAATTTCTATTAAAATTTGGATTTTACAAAAAGGTTTTTTGTCTTCTATGATTGAGAATTTTCATTTGTATCAACATTCAAAAACTAATTTTTTTTCATCAAATAGGTTACAAATAAATCATAAGGAACTCCTACGTCTGTATTTTGCCATGGAGGGATGCCTAGGCAGTTTTAAAAGAGAGTCTCTGTTTCTGGTAGTTGATTTAGAATTTGTTTCTTATTGAAGGCATATATTTCCTTTTTTGTTTTGTAGTGGTTCACTTAGCTATTGAGCTAAAGATTCTACCTAGATAATTGTTCAGATAAAATACATAATTTTTATATCTTAATTTTTTGTGATATTATGATGGGAAGAAAAAAAAAAAGTGATATCTTGGTCAATTGCAGCATGTTTTCCATATAGGAACAATTTTATCATACATTTATCATCTTTTATCATCTTTTATCATATTCAGGCAAGATGCACTATTTGCAATGCAGAAATTGATTCTGGGTCCTTGATTCCTAATTATGGTACTTGCTTTTTTTGTATTTTTTATTGTGTTTTTTTTTTTTTTTTTTTTGGAGCTTTCCCCCCCTTTTCAAGTTTGTAAATAATTTTTGAAAGTAATATAATCTTGACAGCTCTTAGAGCAGCAGCAGTAGCAGTGAGAAGTGAAGATGAAAGAAGATTATTTCATAATACTACTCTCAGAAAACGTAGGAAGGAAGGGGGTGAACACATGGACCATCCAACAAAGAAATCAGGAAAGGTCTACATTTTTAACAGATATAGTTTTAATTATAATATTGATTAGTCTTTTAATATTTTTCCTTTTTGTGTCCTTTTAATCAGGAAAATGGTGAGATGAATATTGATGGTCATTCTGCCAGGCATTTGAAAGGCGTTCAGTTTCCTTTTGCAGTTAATGAGAAAGTTCTTATTAAGGTAAGCAAAATAACAAAAAAAAATAATAATAAAATAATAAAGAAAAGAAAACTTTGAGCTTCTCTTTGTGCTTGAATGTATAGCATATTAGTTGAAAATAAAATGAAGAATCTTAACGGGTTGGAACCGAGGGCTCACCTTGCCCAAAAATAATACAATAAAATAAAGAAACTTGCTATTTACAAATTAACCACCCTCTTTCATCAAAATTTCAAATTCTCACTCAAATATCAAAATTCATGGCAAAACCCCGACCCATAGTTCTCATTTTTATCAAATTCTCAATAGTTTGATCGTGGCACACGTAAATACCAAGTTTTGGCAGTTCACAAAATCACCTAGGTGGTTAAAATCTAAATATCAATGTTTTGGGTGGTCTGTATGTAATTATCCCTAAAATAAAATAAAATACCGAACTTCTCTTTCAAAATTATTGAACGGGCCAAAAAGGATTAACTTCAAATAAATACATATGCAGGGCAACAGGAGAACACCTGATAAGTTTGTTGGAAGGGAAGCGGTTATTACTTCGCTGTGCTTAAATGGGTGGTAAGCTTTCATTGGTCTACACTTCTATTGCTTATCATTTGGAGTTTTTGAAACTTACAATATAGGTGTGTGGAACGTCAAAGTAGAATTCAAGTGCTAAGAACTATGGATATGCTCAATTTTTTTCTCAGGATGGGTCTTAATTTCATTATATTTACTTTGAGATGTGTGCAATACATATTGAGTCAATCGAATTTTGTATGGCACTCATTTCAAAGCAAATCCTAAGGCGTTGAGACCCATGCATTTCATTGTCAGCCATATTAACATTAAGTGTCTAATATGAAACACCATCAAATAAAATGAATTGAACTCTCCAACAACGAGACACCTTTTGGTGTAATGGTTGAAATGTCATCATGAACTCCGAAGTCAATTGGGCTCGAGTTGGAGCATCTCTGAGATGGGTGACCTTTTGGGAAGTTACACTAATGGGCAAAACTGTGAGGACATTAGGAAAAAGTTGAAAAAACCTTGATGATTGAGAGTTTGGCCGTCACATCTAATATTATAGTAGAAAACTATAGTTTTTATTATTGTAATATAATCATTTTTGATGATATTTTTATTTGTTATAATTTTCCTTATTTCTTTCTTCTCTTACTTATAGGCATTATTGTATCACCATCTTATTTGATTCAATAATAGCCATTATAATTGTAGTTTTCTAACCATCCTGAGCCATTTTGCTCCCTAAAAAATATGGAATATTTGCATACATGCCACACAATTTCTATGTATTTACATATCTAAGACCTAAACTTTAATTTTTGCATACTGAACACCTTACCGATGCATGAAAAGTTGTATTTCACTTTTTAAAGTTAAAATGGTAGTAATTCTTTATGCGATATGAGAGATTTGGGTGGTGTAAATGTAAAAAGTAAAGTTTAGATGTTAGATATGTAAATACGTCGGAATCGGATAATATTGCATGCAAAATGCCCCTAAACATAGACTGGATAACACTCTTAGATGAGTTCGTGAAAAGCAATGCTTGCCTCAAACTAAAATTGACTGCAGGTATCTCCTCAAGATTCTCGACAGTGGAGAGAGTGTTCGACTACAATACCGGTCTCTTCAGAAACTACGAAATCTTCAAGTTGATGATGGCGCACAGCCATTAATGCTGCTTCAGAGTAACAGTTGATAGAAATCCCAAAATCCTTCTTGTTCAGTCTCACACCTATTTCTGTATTTCTGCTTGTAAATGTTGTGATCTTTTGTCCTGTAAATGCAAATGTTTGTTTTAAGGTTCTTTTACCCTTGAGGAAAGAGATGGAACTCAAGAGAAAGTATGGGACTACTCAGAAAGGAAACTCAAGCAGCGAGTTGGTAGGATATTGGAAGAGATGTACAGATCGAATGAATTTCTGTAGGAGATGAAGAAATTACTTTACCTTTGCTGTTGATACAGCCTCTGCTATAAAATATCAAATTATGTAATACAGAAATATGCAATGATGCCTAAAGCAGAGGCATTTGGATTTATGAGGTGCAGGTGAGTGTTTTCTAGATTTTGATCTGCTTTAGTTATGCTTTAATGTTCTATTTTGTTAATATCATATTTGTTAGATGGGAGATTTACATAGATACAATTGAATTATTGTGTCTCTAGAGGCTTGGTTCCTAAAATTTATGGGGAATTTGCATAGATTACCCATAGTTCTTATGGATTTACATTTCTAATTTCTAAATTTTGATGTGTAATGATATTGAGTAGAAAGTGAACTTTGATTGTAGGAGCCTCTTAATACTCGTAATTGGCTTGATATCATCATAGTTTATCTTCTCCAAAAAATACATCTAAATGAAAATAGTATATTAATTCATAATTTTGTTACTTTTAAGATGTGAAGAGAGATTTGGGTATATTTATTACTATTTTGAATAAGAAGAGATTTATTTTATCCATATTAACTATCATTGTTCTTGTTGTATAAAAGCTATTGTGATTAAACTCTGTTTTATAAGAAAATTATTCTGTTGTGATGTAGCTATTATGATTGCAATTTTCTGTGCTGCAATCTATCATTATAGTTTATTCGAAGCCATTTCAAATCATTGTTGAACTAAGGGTTTGTTGGGGCGGCTCTAGCTTATTTAATAAGCTGCTCATAAGTAGTTGATCTAAATAAGATGTTCAACAACTTATCCGTATAAATTGGTTGACTTTTTTGTTTTTGTATTTGGAAACTGTTTATTTGCAGCTGTTTCTGGATAAGTGACAATTTTGCCTTTATGCAGTAGTGTTGTTTACAATAAAACTCTAATAGCTACGTATTTGATATTTTAAAAGCAAAAAATCACTCCATAACAATACTCCCCTCGTAACAATGCTCCAGAATAAATCGATAACCTAATTTCATCTATTCATCAAATTCTCAATAAAACAACCAACCTTAATAATTGCAGGAAGAAAGCCAAAATTGCATGGAAAAAATGAAATTACCATAGCAATAACTACCACACATCGTAAAGGGGAGGAAGAGGAGAAAGGGACTGTATGCGTGAGTGGGATTGAGCGCAACAGGAGAATACCAAGAGCAAACGACGCTATTGGTGCGAGGCGAGAGCAAGAGATTGATGCTAGGGCTCGGGTTGAGGGTAGATGAGATGCGGGGACGGTGGGGTAAAACGCAAGCAAACGAACGTGGGTCTCGGTGTCGATACCCCGGTCGTATTTATTATACAATTGAAACTGTCGTTTCTCAAATACCCTAGACACCTTTATCAAACAGAACAGTGGCGTTTTGAAACGCCGCATGTGATTTTAATTATCCCCAAAAAGGCCCTAAATTTGAATATGAGATAAGAAAAAAATTTAGTGCTTCAAACAATATTCAAGTGTTGATCATACCTTGCTCTCATATGCTTCATTAAAGAAATTCATGCTTCAATCTTTTGGAGTTTCATAAAATATAATACACCGTCATAGCAAAAGCCAGATAACATTTACCAACACTTCCAATATCTTATTGCACACCTTGCCCACTATGTTATATGAATTGACAAAACTTAATTATATTAAATATCAGCTGACAATAACATTTATGAATTCTAAATTACAACATTACAATAATTACCTAAGATATTAATTTTTACTATTCACATAAGAAATTTATAAATCTTAAGATGGGAATATATATATCTCTCGATATAATCTGGTTCTACCCCTACATATATGTATGTTTGTATGTACATATACATGTATTAAAATTTGGGGCGAGTACAAGCAGGGCTCATAAAATATTGCTATTTACAAATCAAACACCTTCTTCCATCCATTTTTCAAATTATTTCCAAAACATCAGAGATCAATATAAAACCCTAACTCCTATTTTTCGTATTTAGCAAATTCACAATTGTTTGACAATGACGCACATAAATGCATTGATTTCATAGTTCAAAAAATCACCAAAATGCTTGATTTGTATATAGCATTGTTTCTCGTGCTCTTTATGTAATTAACTTATATATTAGTTACTTAAATACATAGGAATTGATATTTTATCAATAACATTCAAACATTTATTTAAAGAAAAAAAGTATAGCAAAATATTTAACTAATTACATATTAAGAGGGACAGAAAAATAAAATTTTCCAATAAAAACTTTAAATGGATAAAAGGAGCGCTAGTGTTTTAAATAGCTATGTATGTAATTGCTAAAAAATGTTAATGTTTATTAATTAATTAAATAATTATAAGGACTTTGATAATATATTTATTATTTATTAATCAATTACAGTAAAATGAAAATATCACCCTTATAACCCTATTTTGTCGATCCGCCCCGCGAGTTTCGCCGGCGACCATCACCTTCCTTCCCCTCCCCCCTCTCGACGTACGAAGACCTCTGAAACTCCTATCTTTCTTCTTCAGCTCCGATCTTAACTGAAGCGATTGAGGTTGGTAGCACTCGTATTTCTCTCCCTTTCTTTCGCCCTCTTTCGCGTGCCTCAGTTCATCTGAATCCTCTAAATCTGGATTTAAGGTAAACTGGAGAAGAAAAAGGGTTTTTTTAGGTTAAATCCTGCTCAAGCGGGAGAGAAATGGGGTTTGAGATTCTGAAGTATTTAAAGTTAATTGAGCAATGCATGCATATAGTGCTGTATTGACAAGAACTCTTGCTTAAAGAAGTCAAAATTTCAGTTAAACTTCGGTATTATTTATCATTGCTGGTTATTTAGGATGGAAGAACTATCATTTTCCTTTTGTCAAATATTAGATTACAAAATATTTATTTGTTCAATACATGGGTAATCCTATTATACTCTATGTAATTATAGGCCTAACTGAACCTTGTTGCTTTACTTTTTTTTTTTTTAATTATGAACTTTTTATACTTGAATTTATTTGTTGCCAATGCAACCTCTGATTTACTTTATGAGGAATTCAAATTGTGGTGGATTTCATGAAGTGGCTTTTTCAAGCTTTCATATTTGGTGGTTATTGGATTTAGGTTAATAGTAATGATAGAAAGAAATACGATGGAGAATCGAAAAATGATTAATCTAGTAAAAGATTTGCTTTCCTCATTGTGCTAATTGAAGATGCTGAAGGGATTTGTCTTTGGCTACGAGTTCATACTTATAAATTATACCCCAATATTTTTGACACATCTTCCAAAGATTATATGCTTGCTAGTACTAACATTAACATAATGGAAATGATTTGGTAAAAATAGCTGAGCTGAGATTGTTATTTGAATACATGATATCGTAAATCTCTATAATTGTCCCTTTAATTTTGTGTTAAGGATGGAAAGAAGGTCAAATGTTAGAAAAAAAAGAGTAATTCTTTCACTAAATATTTATTCAATTAAGACCTTCACAAAAGTTGGGTTTTTACCCTGGTGTGAGGAAGAAGAAAACCTAGATTGCAATTTCTTGTATGTGTGGGATGATGAATCTCAAGAAAAGATACGGCTATAAACTTTACATGAAACTCCACAGAGTCAGCAGCAACAAGGTCGGTGAGATGATAAGATGATGAAGGTCGCTAGAGTGGAGAACCTGGACCATGTTTATAGGAGAGAAGGATTTGTAAGTGTTCGGGTGGGTAGAGCCAATGATCTTAACAAAGGATTCTGACATGAGAATAATCCCGTGATTTTTGACGATAATAGAGCCATATATTTGTTTCATTATAATGATTAATGTGTTAGATAAGTAAATTTAATTTTTTAAGTGTTATATATGTAAATATCAAGGATTAGATGGTGTATGTGTAAGTCCTTTTCTCTTCAAGGTTATTTTCCCTATATTTCCTCGGTTGCAAGCTTTGCATCTCGGCAAAATATCCTTCCGATCTTCAACAAAAGTGCATTCATCTTCTCTCTCTCGAAACAATCTCCTTCTGATCCACCATCCCACACAACTGTATGATTGACATCGGGATTCTTTATTGATCCCTCTACATAGTTAGTTCTGATCTTCCGTTGCACGATCCCTCAACACAACGGTTGCTTGTCATCCTGAAGTCCTTGACAAAGCGGATATCTCTCTCTATCTCAAACTGCGAAAACAACTTTGTTTGTCTTGATCTCCTCCTACAAGCAGAAACAGAAGCTATAGTTGTCAATAACTGTAGAACCTGATCTATGATGAATTCCCCATCTCCAAATCTCGAGCTCCCATCGCCAAGCTCTTCCGATGTTACACAACTTCACCCACTCTTGCCTAAACACTTGTGAAGTTGGTACAATTTGCAATATATGATTTCTAACTGGAACAATAATTACTTAACAAGATATTTTTTCTTGCATTTTGAATTACTAAATAATATTTTATTCCATTTAGGGTTTAGTTGTTTTTTATTCCTGAAGTTTGAAATCAAAAGAATAGTAAACTTGACTCCTTTCAAAAAAAAATTTGTGGGCTGTTGTTGAGAAATGTAGCAGCAGTCTTCTGAGACCTATTGTTAGTGACTTGCTAGTTTCAAGAACTTTTTAACAAAGAAATTGTACAACGACTGTTATATATAAGAAACCTACAATTCAGCATGTCTAAAAAATGGTGATTCGCAAAAAATGTATCAAGGTACCTTTGCTTGCTTGTAAACAAAACAGAAAATTTATTTTCTCACATTTATACATGAAAAACAAAATTATGTGTTATAGAGGATTTTGAGGGATTTATGTAGTTTAGAATTAGTTTTGATTACTTCATTTATAGCTTAACTTCCCCTCCTTTTATTTCTCTAGTTAGCTGCTTAAACATTTCGTTAGTATATATCCATTTGCCTTTAGTTAGCATGTCTATGTCCATTAGCATTTTAGAGCTCCCAGTGGATAAAAAATATAAGCTTGAGAATGGCTGATTCTTCTTGCACCCATTTGCATTAATTGAGTTAATTAATAATTCATGTCCCACTCTATTTGAATAATTTGGATGCTCCACATTCTTTTAAGATGTTATTAGCATTTGGTATAGTTGATTTTGCTAATTAACAAAAGCAAACACAAAAATGAAAGAGACTGTCTAGTAAAAGTCCATATTTAATTGAAAACAAGCCAGTCGTTTAAGTCATTGGACCATCATGTCAACGAAAAGCATTGTAAAGATATTCTAAGCGATGTTGAGTCAACAAATATTTGTACCTTTGATCTTTGTGAAATTTACGTAGAATTCATCAATTTTTTTTTTTATAAATTTTATATTATTAACTTTGAAAGCACTTGGAGCTTTAATTGCATTTCCTTGAACTGGATTGATTAAGATTTTGGCCATCTCCCTTGAGTATTGAAAGTTCTTCTCTGGATATGGGTATGTGGGGAACTTCTTTTAATTACTGCTTACAAATGGGTTGTCAGCACATTTTTATCATCTCCGACCATCAGTTCACAGTGCATTAGAATCCTTGATCGAAATAAATTTTTTTGTTAGCCTCTGTCATTTAAGTCATATGACCTTAATTCTTCTCCACAGGCTTCATAATCTCCAATGTAAGAATGAATTTTGGCAGAATTTAAGGATATTTAGGGATTCGATTTAATCACCACAAACATAATTTACAATGTTTATTAGGAAGATTTACAAGCATGCCATTTAATTCCATTTTATTTACATATATAACATCTAAACCTTAAGTTTCATCGTGATAGTCATGGAAAAGTTGCTTATAATTCAGCCTCAATTCATACCATAAAATCCACTAATCAACATTGTGGTCAACTAGATGGAATTAAGACCTAAGCGATAAGAATTGTGTGGTATGTATGTAAATGTCTCTAAATTTTTCGCTCTAATTATCTTGGGGTATTTATTAATTTTATTTTTTAACATGATTTCCTTTTATGAATTACGAATTTCTTTTATCAGGTGGTTGATCGGATATTCTATCCAGTCCTTTAACTCCAAAATTGTAATGGAAGGAGCACGCATTCACCTGAAAGTGTGGCAAAGAGCTGCGGTTGCTGTTGGCTCAGCTCTAGGTGCTCTAATGGATCCCAGAAGAGCAGATCTAATCGCCGCACTAGGTGAAACTACTGGTATGCCTGCTTTCCAGAGGTTGCTTGCCCGGATGAAGAATAATCCTGAAGGCAGGGTAAGTTTATGATTTTTAGGACCTTTTCCAAGAAAGAATCTGATGTTTTGTAATTATCATTTAGCAAAATTTATCCCCTGCAAAGTTTTGGTTATGTTTTGTGGGAGTTTTTTGGTCTTGTTGTTGAGTAAAGTGTTACCTTCTAATATGGTGCTGCTTGCTTTGCATTTAGGATTCTCCATTTAATGAAAGAATGAAGAGAGTTTTCAACCCGTTGCATTGTCTTTGAAAGTTTCTGAAGCTGAAGTTCTCTAAACCTTGAACATTTTCTTTAAGAGAAATTTACAAATATACCGCACAATTCTAATGTATCTACATATCTGACACCCAAAGTTTGATATTAACACTCACAACACCAGGTGTCATCAACCTATGTATGAAAAGGTGTATTTCATTTTTAAGAAGATAGTGATGGTCATGTTTTTGATGTGATGTTAAGGATTTGAGTGTCATGCATGTAAATATGAATGTTTAGTGTTAGATATGTATATACAAGAATTATGTGGTATGTATGCCCCTTTCTTTAAAGTAAAATCAGGAAATTATAATGCTTTCTCTTAAGGGCTGAATAATAAATTTTGTTCTGAATGATTGTCTTTCTAAAACCAATTCAACATGCTTGTTTGGAAATGAACTTCATGTACACTGTTTTGCTGTTAGGTAATTTTAACATGATTGATGGTTTTTTTTTCCCACTTATTTTATGAATGAGAATGAAATCCCTACATTTAAGGATTTTGTGGAGCTGAAAGCTCATGTTTTTCTAATTATATCCAATCATGGTAAAAGCTAGCAGTTTTATTGTTCTGTAAAGAATCTTTTTTTATTTACAAATTGAGCAAATGGATCCTAAATACTGTTCTTAAAAGAATCCTCTTCCCTATTGTATCTCCCTTTACACTTTAGCTTGTATGTTCTTGCTTTGGGAATCATATAATAGTTGGATGTAACTTAGCGGATATTTAGGTATCCTTCTCTTGACATAATTTGAGAAGCTGTTTAGATATAGAAATTTGCACTGAAGTGTCTGAAAATGTGCATTTGATGTTTGGGACATTTACATTCGTACCACCACCTAAATCCTATATATTTACATATATAACACCTAAACTTTACTTTTTACCTTTATACAACCCTAAATCTTTCATATTACATTAAAAATACCATTATTTTTACTTTTGAAATGTGAAAGACACATCCTCATGCATAAGGTGTAATAAATAAATATTCTGATGCATAAGCTCTGAAACAAATTAAGTTCATTATTGGAATAAGTTTTGGAATGACATATTTGCAGGAGAGATTTCAAACAAAGGAGAAATTCGTGCTTGATACCGGAGTAAACCCAGACGACAACAACAAAAAAAAAAATAAAAAATGGAATGATTAAAGAGTCTGCTAGAGTGACTAATCACACTGAATATATCTCATTACACGAAATAATTCTCTATTTTCATTCATATGGTTCTCTCAACGTTGTTTATAATAAGGGTCTCTTCTGTCTAACAGGTCATACTTACCGAGCGCCCAAGGGTAATATCATCAAGAGTCTCTCATGCATGGGATCTACCACAAAACACATTTGGAGCAGCATATGCCAGCTTCATGGGATCCAGAAACTTCTCTCCAGATGATCGGCCACCCGTTCGATTTATGAACACAGATGAGTTGGCATATGTGGCGACGCGCGCTCGTGAAGTCCATGATTTCTGGCACGTGCTTTTCGGCCTCCCGACGAACTTGATCGGCGAGTCGGCTCTCAAGGTGATTGAATTCGAGCAGATGTTTCTTCCTATGTGCATGCTGTCTGTGATTGGGGGCACCGCGAGGTTCAGTGAGAAGCAAAGATCTCTCTTTTTTGGCCATTACTTACCCTGGGCAACTAGAGCTGGAATGAAGTGCACTGATTTGATTAGTGTGTATTATGAGAATTATTTTCATGAGGATCTGGAGGATGTGAGGAGGAAATGGGGGATAGAAGTCTGCCCAGATTTAAGAGCTAAAAGCTGAGGATTTTTGTTGTAATGTATTCGATTGGCTTATTTAATACATGTTGAAGATATAGGGTTATACTCTGCAACTATATGCTGCTGCTGTTGGTTTGTATATGATTTTTATTTGATGGTAATTTTAACAAGTTGTTCCATATCAACTGCCCAACATTTTAAATATAGCAGGTTGACTGCCCAAATTTAAATTTTACATATCAACCACCCAAAAAATTACCCAAAACTTTAAATATAATCAAATAATGGCTACATATTTGACTTTTGCAATGGACTTTGCCACCAATACCTGTCACAAAAATAATGGCTGGCCTCCCACACAAAACACCCTCCTTTTTTGCAGCTAGAATGCAATATATATATATATATATATATATATATATATATATATATATATATATATATATATATATATATATATCTGTGTGTGTGTGTGTGTGTGTGTGTGTGTGTGTGTGTTATCCAGTCATAAATATTTTGTGACAAGAACAACTTTGTAACAATCAATACGATCACAAAAATTAAGCATTTTCTTTGTTAGATTAATGACAAAATTATTGGATTGGTTTGAAATGACAATAATATATGACTAATAAATGAACATTATGTTACACTTATCTTAAACTGAATTTAATAAATTTAATGAATTTAAAAATCACATCTAGAAAAATTTGTAATTAAAGGTACTATTCGACTCTATGTTGCAGGCCTTTATAAATTATTAGAGTATGTTTGGAGCAGCTGCAACTTATTGAATAATTTGCTGATAAGATATGTGCGGTGGTTATTACAAAATTTTATTTTTTTTTGGAAAAGTCGCAAAGAGAAAGCTCCCACCGCACATAGGTATGAGCGGTGTGAAAACGTTGTTTTCAGCGTTTTGAAAACGCATAAGCTGCTAAAACGCAGTTTGCCCAAACATGACGGGTGCGTTTTCAAAACGCTACCGCACCAAATAAGCTGTCCCAAACAGGCTCATTTTTACATAGTAGCCTATTATGATAGAATGACTGTAAGTACTTACAATTAAAAAACAATTATCTAACCACAACATTAATGATTACACTTCTAAGAAAAAAAAAAATTATTTCCAATGATATCACTTCTAAATAATTTTTATAAAACCGTTACAAAAAAAAAAATCCAACATTTAATCATATTTTCAAAATTATCCAGCTGAATTATACAATAGCGAGATATGTTAAATTAATAAGAATGTTGTCAACAATAAGTTAATCTTCACCAAACTATATATATATATATATATGTTTGCTCTATCACACAACGTGCAAGGATCTACTGTACCAACCTCAACGTGCAAGACATAACACTACTAAGCTCCTCTTCCTCCTTCACCTCTACGAGTCTCTGAGGCTCTAACATACAATCTGAAAGAAAGAATAATGTGTCCATTCTCCTTCATTCTCTTTATAAAACGGCAACATACTCAGCCAAACCAATCTCCACCCCGCAGCTAACTCAATATATATATTCTGCCCTCTTCCAGCTTAGTTTAGAGCCACAAACCATGGCCTGTCGTCGCCTTCCTCTGGCCATAGCTTCTTTTCTGTTATCTGCGTCGACCTTATTTTCAGTAGCTGCAGGATTCGACTATGGAGATGCTCTCAGCAAGAGCTTGCTGTTCTTCGAGGCTCAGAGGTCTGGTAAGCTTCCAGCAGACCAGCGAGTGAAGTGGCGTGGTGATTCTGGCCTTAAAGATGGCTTCCAGCAAGGAGTAAGCAATGCACTTTTCTCTTAGCTCACTTTCTATTAGATATTCAAAGATATATTCAATTTGGCTACCTTTTATTTGATATTTGATTGCATAAATGGTTCAAAATTAAAATACTTTGATCAATTTGAGTACACATGCGTACAACAGTTCAAATTGTACACTGTTATACCATGTTATACTCATAAGTATAACAATATACAACATTGTTATACAAGATGTTAGCATGCATGCAGGCTCCACACCTAATATTCTTAAACTCACCCATAATCTTCCTCTAATCCACACTTACTCATTAATTGTGTGAATTGGAATATGGTTGGGTCAGGTGGACTTGGTGGGAGGCTATTATGACTCAGGCGACCATGTGAAATTTGGGCTGCCAATGGCGTATACATTGACAATGCTGTCATGGAGTTTGATTGAGTTCGAGAAGGAGATTGCAGCAGCTAACCAGCTGGAGTATGCTCTTAATGCTATCAGGTGGGGTACCGATTACTTCCTCAAGGCTCACAGGCAGCCCAATCTCTTATGGGCTCAGGTACTGTAATCTCAAGACTTCATTTTTGTTTTTTTCTAATTTGCAACCAATTGCATATTATTTATGATTTGGAAAGCATATATGAACTCATTTTAGTTTGAACTCATTTTATTTGATCTTGATCCATGCTATGTTTGACTATAGGGTGACTTGACCCAATCGTGATCGGAGCTTGAAATAACTATGCATGAAAAGAAGTGTATTTCACTTTTAGAAAGTTGAAATAGTGATATGAAAGATATGGGTGATGTAAACGTTAAAAATAACATAGTATTTAGGTGTTAGATATGTATATACATAGGAATTGGGCAGTATGATATATTCATGCATTCCTATAGTTGCGCACATAAATTTCATTAGTTTTGTTCTTTATTGCTGACGAATTGAGTGAAATAACTTAAGGTTGGAGATGGCAATAGTGACCATTACTGCTGGGAGAGGGCAGAGGACATGACAACTCCAAGAACTGCTTATAAGGTTGATACTGAAAATCCAGGTTCGGATGTTGCTGCTGAGACCGCTGCTGCATTGGCTGCTGCTTCAATCGCTTTCAGGCCTTACAATTCATCTTACTCTCAGCTCCTACTGCTTCATGCCAGACAAGTAAGAAATCATCATCAGTCTCTTGGTTTTCTCAATCCAAAAAGCTTGATTTCATTCATTTTTTTGTCAGTTTACTGAAAAGATTTGATTTTTATGTTGTTGCAGCTATTTGTTTTTGCTGACACATTTAGAGGAAAATATGATGAATCCATTCCAGTTGTTAAGGAATTCTACCCTTCTTCCGGATATGATGTAAGGGGGCTTCAATTCTTATTTTAAAAAATGAAGTATTGGGGTTATATATGTAAATGCATAGGAATTGACTGGTATGCATGTAAATGCCCTTAGCTACAATAACCGTATGAAATTTGTATTAAAAAAAAATGCAGATAGTCTCCTACTATTAAAAGATGAGTAGTTGGTATAGTAGTAATATAGCATAACAAAAGGGATGGTATTGTAATAATCTATTAGTTTACTTCATGCAGGATGAGCTTCTTTGGGCTGCTGCTTGGCTTTTGGAGGCCACGGATGAACAAGAATACCTCAACTATGTGGTCGAGAATTCTGGCTCCTTAGGAGGCACTGAATGGGCAGTCAAAGAGTTCTCATGGGATAACAAATACGCAGGGCTGCAAATCCTTATGGCAAAGGTTAATATAGCTCTAATTCTTTCAACCTTTTAGTTACAGTTTTTGGAGAAAAAATGAATTTACTCATCTTAAGGGTCAATTCTTTCAGGTTTTAATCCAAGGAGGCGCTGAATCATACACGGCGACGTTGAAGCAGTACCAGGCCAAGGCTGAGTTCTTCCTCTGTGCTTCACTTCAAAAGAACAATGGCTATAATGTTGGCTTGACGCCAGGTTCTCTTCATTCTTTCAGCCAGTATTAGTAATTTATTTACTATTAGAATTTGTCAAATATATTCTTATATTCATGCGCAGTATATAATGTCTGGCTTAGTTACTTTGGTGCTTAACAGCAATTTTTACATGTGTTCAGGAGGCCTATTATATATTGATGAGTGGAACAACATGCAATATGTTTCATCTTCTGCATTTTTAATGGCTGTTTATGCTGAGTATTTATCTCCAAACAACTCCAATCTCCACTGCCCTGATGGCCAAGTCACTCCTAATCAAATTCTTCAGTTTGCTCAATCTCAGGTATGCCTCCATTCTTCAAAATCAAAATTTCTGTATATATATATATACATATATAGTCAATGTAGTGTTATAACTCTACCAAACCTCATAGATTTTTGGCAAAACTCTTGAGTTTTGGCCTAGTTCGAATCTCATTCAATTGAAACCAATTTGAAACAATGAAAACAATACTGAAATAACTACTCAAAAAAAAAAAAAAATCTTAAATATTACCCAAAAAATGCAGGCTGATTACATTCTTGGGAAGAATCCAAAACTGATGAGCTATCTGGTTGGGTACCAAGAGCGTTATCCAATAAATGTGCACCATAGAGGCGCTTCGATTCAATCAAAATCTACTCTTTCTGCTGTGGTGGGATGCATACAAGGCTTTGAGCAATGGTATGATAGTAAGAAGGGAAATCCAAACGTTATCTCGGGAGCTCTTGTGGGAGGCCCTGATCATCAAGACCAGTTTGTTGATCAACGCTCCAATTATGAGCAGACTGAGCCAGCCATTGTTGGAAATGCTCCCCTTGTTGGCCTATTTGCTAAGCTTCATACGCTTTCAAAAGGTCCAGGTAATTTAATTCTCATGATATAAATTTATTGGACATTTGTGAAAATCTTTTCATAGTTTGATTTTCAGTGAAAAAGTCCATATGTTTGATACTCTGTAAGAAATAGATTAAGCTATTGTACTTAGCAGGATTTTGATTGAAGAAAGCTAAATGTATGAATTGAATTGTAGGCTATGTTCCCAAAGAGACAAAACCATACATCATCCCTTCCACAGCAACTGGTAAGTTTCTCTTGTCTTTAATATTTTTTTTGGTATGAAAATTTTCTCATTATAAATAATAATATCCAGTACTTCTTATCATGTAACTTATTAGTTATTCAAGAAAATTTCATACAATTTTTGGACATTTTATTAACATGATAGAGACAGTCTGAGAAATAAAACTTTAGTGTTATGTGCGTAAATATGAAAGCTTAGGTGTGATATTTGTAAATACATAAAAATTATGTGCTATGTGAATGTCTTTAATTTTTTTTTTGGCAAGTAGCCAAACCAAAACCAACATCAACTTCCTCTTATAAATCACTGTGGGAGGAGCATCATTTTTTCTTTTATTTATTTTGAAGATCTGCAAACTTACCAGACAATTCTTCTATTGCAGAGAATCCAGTAGCCTTCTTCCATTCAATTACCAACACATGGTCAGACAAAGGAGTGGAATACTACAGGCACAAGGTAACTGTCATAAACAAAAGTGGAAAGCCAATCACAAATCTAAAGCTTGCAGTAGAGAACCTTTCAGGTCCTCTCTGGGGGCTCTCACCAACACAAGAGAAGAACACATATGCTCTTCCAGCATGGCTCAAGGTTTTTAACCCAAACAAACAGTTCATTTTTGTTTATGTTCAAGGAGGACTACAAGCCAAGGTTTCAGTTATTAGCCATGACTGAGGTGAAGGATCAGTGATCTCATAATGATCATCAAGAAATAGCTATTTGTGTCTAAATTTGTAATACATTTTGATCCCTTTTCTTGTTCTTCTCCGTTTTTTAATTTATTTCTGAGAGTATTTATTTCATTTTCAAGCAATTTTTGCTAAGAAAATGAGAAAGTTTGTGATGAATCTAAAAAAAATTCCCTCATCTTCAACATTACTCGCATTTCTAAATATTGTTCGAGTTGATCTTGATCGACTTGCTGTGAACTAATCTTTATCCTATTAGTTAGAACCAATTTGCTTCTGCTCAAAATATTAAAATTTCAATGCGCACAAATTATATTTAATTATATTTGTTTGGAGCTTGCATTATCTTTCAGATACTTACTAATAATTTGACTAATTTACGCATGTAAAAATAAAGCTGAGGTTAAACATCAAAATCAAGACTGGTATCTATGAGGAAGTGTAACATAGTTCCCTTAATCAATTTTGAGTTCTTTCATATTAGAAAATTAACAGCAAAGTAATAATAACAGTATTATATGCATATGAAATAATAATTTCATAATGAAAATGAATCTTCAGAGTTGGTTGACAATCAAAAACAAAGTTTAGTATCTAATTTTATGTTTAAATGTCTCCCTTCATAATTAAAAATTATAGCATCACATAATTAAATTAAAACATCTATATTCATGATACTTTTTCTCTGCACACATTAACAAAGCTCCTACATCAAATGACTTGAGAAACAGCCGAAACCAGAACAAATTAACAGGTAAAAATTGACAGGTTAACAACTATAGCAATTGGGGGGTAAAACGAATTATCTGTAAAGTTGATCTCACCCCACCGATGATTGTTGCCGTCAAGTTCAACTATATGCCTAGACATGATAAAAAGTTGCATGACATGATATAAAACTGTTGAACATGATATAAAATTGCAATACATGACAAAAAAAATGTATAAAATGATAAAAAACTGTTGAACATGACATAAATTTATTGAAAATGACATAAAATTGTTGGATATGAGATAACTTTATGTACTTTTATATATATTTTTATACCATGATAAGACGACACTCAAAGGCACATAAATATGGGTCAATAGATATGAGGAAGGAAACGTAGCCCTCTCTCTCTTCCCACAGATTGTTTCTGCTCTTTCTTTTGTTTCTTTTTTCTATTCAATCCTAGTATGACTTGAACATAACCCACAGACATTAGGAGACCCTACATCTTAAAAAGTTTTGACACACACAAAAGCACATATATGTATGTTTATGGTTTAGGATTAGGTGTCAGTCGGCATTTGAAATCTGTCAGTTGCTTTTTAAAATGTTTTAATTTAATACACATCATTTTTAATTTAAAAAATTTTGTTTTAATTTTAGAAAATGATACTGAATAGACCTCATATATTTAATAGTTTAAGTAACTGAGCACAACATTACAAGGAATACACTATTCCGAGAGATAGACATGCTACTTAGCGGCAAACTCAATTATATAAACTAAATAATTCATGATATTCGTCTGATCTGCGAACATTTATGTGACTGACAGGTTTCCCTGTCTAATATTGAAGATTAGAAAGAGTTTATTTTATCTGAGTTCCTAATTCTGTATAAAGGCAAGACCCTATAGTTAATTATACATCTTAAAGATCGAAGTCATCTAAGAAATTTCTTAATAATGTTTCGTCTTAAAAAATTCAAATTTTAGGTCTTCAAAGTTGGACACAGAAAAATCAAATGAGAGTGACTCAAATATGAGCAGCTAGGGCTGTTAAAAAAGCTCGTTGTTCGCAAACAGTTCGTGTTCGGTTCGCCAAGAAGTTCGTGTTCTATTCATTCGATAAGCAAACGAGACGAACACGAACAATTTTTTTCGTTCGGTTTGTTAAATGAACCAAACACGAACAGTGATATGTTCGTTCGTGTTCAGTTCGTTATTGTTCGAAATATAAAATAATTTAAAATAGTTATATATAATAAATTTATGATATTTTAAAAATAAGTATATATTATAAAAAATTATCATATTTTAAATAATTAAACTTCTATAAATTATAATATATGATAAATTATTAATAACAATAATAATATTACAGTATTAATTATATTAATATCAATATTATAATATTATAATTAATATACTATACTATATATTAAAATAAAACCCTAAATAAAACCTTAAACGCCTTATTTAGCTTGCTTCATTTTGAGGAAGTATGGATTACGAAATACCTGATCAATTTGCTTCATTTTGGGGAAGTATGTTTTCAAAGCTAGGGCTGCCAAAAAAGCTCATTGTTCGCGAACAGTTCGTATTCGGTTAGCCAAGAAGTTCGTGTTCGATTCGTTCGATAAGCAAACAAGACGAACACAAACAATTTTTTTTTCGTTCGGTTTGTTAAACAAACCAAACACGAACAGTGATGCGTTCGAACATTTCGAACACGAACACTAGCTCTGTTCGTTCGTGTTTGATTCGTTTACACCCCTATGAGCAGCTATTTTTGGAGCCTAAATGAGAGAGGTGGGGGGTTTCACGGATCTCAAGCCTCGATGACTTCCCAAACTATCATACATTTGACTTTTCATTTTATAAGTAAAAAAATTTTATGTTTTACTCTTGTCAATTATTTAAAATTTTAAGACTTACACTCACATAATATATGATCATACAAGTAACCTAGGAAGATAGGAGGGTTTATGTCATATCGAATGACAACCTCGGAACCCTAAAAGAATTATGACTTATACTGCACAACATGATTGTGCAAAAAGCCTAAGAGATGAGGTGAAGATTTATGTCGCTCTAGGCGGACAACCTCGAAGACCTTTGGATTTATATTATTTAATACCAAGGAAAGTTTTGCTAAAGCTGATCTGTTTCATTGTTGAATCTTGATCGTCGTCTGAAGCCGTCATCCATCTGCTTGCAGCTTGCTTCTGAACTTCTTTCCGTGATGATTAAAGGTTTTTTTTTAGGTTTTAGGGTTTAGGGGGTTTAAGGTTAGGGTTTAGGGTTATGCCACTCAATTTTTTAACATCACATAAAAAATATTATTATTATAACATTTTTTTTATGTGAAATATTAATTTTTACGCATAATCTATATTGCAAGTAAATGCCCCTAAATCAAATATGTAAATACATAAAAAGTAGGTGGTATGTATGTAAATGTTGCTTTACCTTTTTTTGTCTGTTGGGAAATTTAACGGCCACGCCACCTTTAAAGCCAACGTGAGTACGTTTTCGATCTTTCTGCCGTACAAACAAAAGCAATTGCCAAAATATCTTCCGACTTCCTTCACAGTCCACCGATCACCTATTCAACGACCAGTACTGAAAGAAAGAATACCAAGCGAACATGGCCTACGCTGTTCCTCCTCTGAACATTATAAGGGCCTCTCCATGGGCTCCTGCCAGCAGAAACAAGAAGCCATGGAAGAATCAGAGAAGCAGCCGGAAGGATCCCCGCTGCGAGGTTGGAAATGGCGGCGGCGGCGGAGGCGGCGGCAGGCGCCGATCGGCGGTGGTTTCGTGGGCGGGGGAATATGACCTCTACTCGCTGCTTGGTGTAGGGAGGACCTCGGAGGCGGCGGAAATAAGAACGGCGTATCGTGCGCTGCAAAAACGGTGCCATCCGGATATAGCCGGACCGGCGGGTCACGACATGGCCATTCTCCTCAACCAAATTTATTCGATCCTCTCAGATCCAGCTTCGCGCGATGCCTACGATCGGGTTTGGCTCTGCTTCTTCTCCTTCCTCTATTTCTATGATGTATGCAGCATGATGGATAGTGTTTGTTTGATTTTGTATTGTTAAGGAGATAAGTTTCTTAAAAATCCCTCGATGATTCAATCATGTCTCGTCAATTGAGGGAGACACTGAAAGTATCTAACCGATCAGAAATGACTCTACCCGATCAGAAATATTTAACCAGGATTTACGCAGGATTTAAGCGGAATTCAGCTAGATGATCATTTTGGACAAAACAAATTCCTCCATGCCATAATTCCTGATTCCACGGATTTCAGATTTAAATCTTGAATTTACTAAATCCTAAGAATAGATGGATTTAACTTCGCAGGGTTCAGGCTGTGTAACAGCTATTACGACTTCTTAAATCTTTACAGAAATCGCCAAAACGGTTTTACGGGATTTACGTGATTTACTAAATGCGTTGCCAGACAGTTTTCCGGATCTTACTCATTCAGGATTTAGTAAATTTGGATTTACGGGATTTACAAAATCCTAATATCTTAAATCTCATCTATAACCAGACAGCTAAACGATCCATGATAAAGGCCATGGCCTAGTAATTTTGTTGTGCTCTTTGAGATTTGACATTTTATAAACAAGATTTTACGACAATATAGAAATCTAAGCATTGGCCGTTGAAGTTTAAGAAGATCGGTAGACTAATAGTATTTAGATTGACTAAGTTAACAACTCGTACAACATTAAATAGGAATGATGTTGATTTTCACTATCTTAAATTTTCAAGGAAAACTTCTACCACAGTCCTCATCGCCTTATTCTCTGTGTAGAATTTCTGATCCAATCCTTCTTTGTGCTTTTTGAACTAATTGATCTCAATCTCATAATAAGATCACATTTAATGAATCAATTAGTTATGTAGCTATGCACGACATCTGTAACCATAAGCAATCAAATTACACAATGACAATAAACTGCTTTACACATCTGTAACTCTCTAATCTTGCTCATGCAGGAGAGATCAAAACACTTCGACTTCCATGGCTACACTGGTAAACCTATTTACTCCAGATGGCTCGGACACGAGGCCGAACAACGAGCGGTATTTGTCGATGAGGTCAAGTGCATTGGATGCTTGAAATGTGCTCTCCATGCACACAACACATTTGCCATCGAATCGGTTTACGGCCGTGCAAGAGTAGTGGCGCAGTGGGCTGACTCGGAGGACCAGATCTTCGACGCAATCAAAACCTGTCCTGTGGATTGCATCTCGTAAATACACCAACCTTTTGTTCCATAGAATTTGTTTCAATTCTGAAACATGGTTTTAATATATTATTGTTTTTTGTTTCTATAAATAAAAACATATTTTTGAAAACACTATCATATCGTAATGAAATATATCAAATATATTTTGTTTCAAATCAAAATATAAACTAAAAGAAATAAAGACAAATATAGAGAACAAAAGTTAAAATTGATCCCAATTCCCAAATGGCCTCTATATAAGCTAAAAGTATGAACTGAGGGATAATGCTTTGTTCTTGAGTGTAGGGTTGTGGAGAGATCAGATCTTGCCGCCCTTGAATTCCTTATGTCGAAGCAGCCGCGTGGCAATGTGAGGATGACCGGAGGCAACACTGTAGGGGTACGGGTGGCCAACGTGTTTGATGAGGTGAGGAAGTTTCAGAAGAAGTTTGATGAGATGAATGGTCAAGCATCAGCCAGCAATTCGCAAGTTAGTAAGCAAAATTTCTTGTTTAGGAACTTTTACTGCAGATATATTCTAAATTAGGAACGTAAACTGAAAAGTCTCATAACCAGGGAGTTAAAAACTTTCTGCTTGAATGATTACTTTGTAATTGAGTAAAAAATGGGGCATTTACATATATACCGCCCTATTCCTATGTATTTACATATATTTAACACCTTAACTTTACCTGTTGGGGCATTTACATACATACCACTCAATTATTATATATTTACATATGTAGCTGCTAAACTTTACTTTTTTTTTTAGTTATATAACAGCCAAATCTTTCGTATCACATATAAAATACCACTCTTTTAACTTTTATAATGTAAAATATACCTTATCATGCATACGCAAAGTGGCATATATGTAAAAATTGAAGTTTAGGTGTTATATGCAAATACATAAGAATCAAGTGGTATGTACGTAAATCTCTCTTTTTTTTATTAACATTTATATCACCCAAAACTTTTGCATCACATAAAAAAATGAACAAACTGCCAAAAATAGTCCTTTGACTAATTATATGGGTCCATTTTAGTCCCAAAATTTATAGAAGTGTCAAATAAATCCTCAATCTCTTTAAACTGGGGCTAAAGTAGTCCCAATGGAGGACTACTATTTTAGCCCCAATTTAAAGAGTTTAGAGACCAATTTGACACTTCTATAAATTCTGGGACTAAAATAGTCACATGTAAATAGTTGTGAACTATTTTGACACTTTTTGTACCCATTTTAACTTTTAAAAGTGAAAAACACCTTTTCATACATAAGGTGACACATATGTAAGTGGTATGCATGTAAATCTTCCAAAAAACCGAACTTGATTGATTCCGCCTGACATCTTCGCAGGAGGCTGATCTCCAGAGAAAATCAAGAGCTTCAGCAATGGATGCAGTCAGGTCCATTTCAAACTGGCTGCATCGGCAGAAGTTCAGCTCAGGGGAAACTCAATTAAGCCTTACGGACTCCTCAACAAAATCATTACCTCCGAACTCCGAAAAACTGCAAGAAGCTGCAGCCAAACTGAAAGCCAGAGCAGCTGCAGGGTTCTCTAACTGGGCTACATCCAGCCATGAACATGAAGAAGAATACTGGAAGCCATTGCTCACCCTTCCAACCCAATCAACCAGAAGCTCAAACAACTCACCGGAATTTCACAAACCACACCCTCCAACAAGCATTATAAATGAAAAGAAGAAGGAAATGAGCAGCCAAGACAAAACAAAACCTATGGATTTTGGAATTCCATTATCAATGGCGCTGGTATCAGTGATTGTTAATGGATCGAAAGGCGGAGATTCGAGCTTGGGCCATGGCTTGGAACAACATATTGGTGGGTCTTTGGCTTTGGCAATTGTCAACAGTTTTGAGCTTCGGGTTTTGCTGGCAGGTATTACTTGGTTTTTTGTTGGGTTGGTGGTTGTGACAGTAGCTGGGTTTTTTGGACAGAAGGATATCTTTAGAAGATGAATGCGATTTGGTTTTTACTAGTGTAGGGTTATAGAATTATACAGGAATATGTCAAAAGTATATATTATTTGATACTGTATTTATGTATTTTAGTAAAAGTTAAGTAAGATAAACGATTTCTGTTTTGTTGATAATCTTGAAGATCCTTGCAATAAAGTACTGAAAAATGGTGCTATTTATATTTTTAATGGCTTACTAAGTGTAGGACTGATACTTATTCGCTGTATAAAAGTCGTATAAGCTGAGCGAAGGCCTTTAATAGTTTTTTTTTTATTATTTCAATTTTACCATCCATATTTAAACACGATTATGCACCCCTAATTGCTTTTTTTTTTTAAAATTCATTACTGTAAGTATCCTTTATAACGTATTTTAAACATCCATTTTCATTTTTGGCTCTACTTTGTTCTTTCCTTTTGTGATTCAGCATTTTTTAACTGTATATGCTTTATTCAAACAATATAATATTTCAGCCCTTCACAAACAATCAAGGCTATAAAGATTTGTAATTTAAATATTATAGCACCATAAAACACTTATAATCATCTCAAGAACAAATAGGGAAGATGATTCAGAGCATAATTATTTAAGCACAAATTGTCGAAAGAAAAAGTTTCTTACCAATTTTCATTAATGCTAAATTTGCATATTTTACCGTAAAAAGTTGAAAAGAACAAGTAATCAGCCAAATATGAATAAAGTGTCAAAATAGCCTTTCACATAGGACCATTTTAATGCAAAAATTTATAAAAGTATCAAATTAATCTCCTACTATTTTAAAATTAAACTCTAATAATCCTCATGAAAATTTTTACAACCCAATATTGAAGAGTCAGTCGACTATTTTATCACTTTTATAAACTCAGATACTAACACTTCTACAAACTCAAATACTAAAACAGAACCCCATATACAGTCTGGATTATTTTGAAGTTTACCTCAATATGAATATATAAGCTGCCTTTCCTAACAATATTAATAAGTAAATTGCATCATGTAAAACAACTACTCATAAAAACTTGTTTCACCACAAAATTAGTTCTAAGAAGCAAAAATAAAAATACAAAAAAAAAAAACATACAAAAACAAAAGAGGCATTTACATATATAGCACCAAAATTTTATTATATAAATTTCCATCACAAAAATTATTTTATTTCACATCAAAAGTACCATCTTATTAACTTTTAAAATGTAAAATGAATATTTTCATGCATAGGTTAAAAGGCATGTATGTAAAAAATTGAAGTTTTGCATGTTACATAAAAGATGAGTGGCATGCATGTAAATCTTTCACAAAACAAAATACATAGAATCATACCGGACGAAAACACTTCAGAAAAAAATAAAAAAGAAAATTGGTCCATGTATGCTTCTCCTTAAAAGTCCTCCATCTGCAAAAGTTAAATTAGCTTCTGATTTCAATATGAAAATTTTGTTTTCTAAATAGCAATAACTCAAAGCAGGCAATTTGGGCCACATCTTTTTAACAAGAAAAATCTCCCTCTTCTAAGAAAATTTGATCCCACTTAATAAAATTAAATCTGCATCCTCTGTGTGGGGGTGAAAAACAGCCACTTGGAATTTGTAACACTTCAGGTTTCATCTCGGCAGATCGGAGAACTCACCACCGATTTTTGGGGGGCTTCACTTTGTATATGCGAATTATCCAATTTGACGTTGTGAAAGCCTCTTCCAGATACTCAAGCTTCACGTCTTTATTCCCAATTTCCACACCCCTTGCACGATCATAACTGCAAATCGGGGTCAAATAAATAACAAATGAACCAAAAAAAACAAAGAAGCTAAGAATTAAGAAAATTTGTTTTAATACGAAATTCAGTATGTAGCTTGTTTTGTGTCGTATTCACGTATATGAGCAACAGAAGATACTGAAATTCAACTGATTAAAGCGACGCTAACGTAAAGATGAGGTTAAAATACCGAGCAGCACTGAATATTACAACTTGTCTTGTGCTTGTGTATGTGAACGTGGCATTGAAATGTGCACAATATTCTAATCCTAATAAAAAAATGCGTCTTTTGATGAAAATTACAAAACAAGACTTGAAAAAAAAAAATGACGGCCAATCTCTAGTTCTCTAGTTGACAAGTAACTATCAAAAAACTATAAAAAATTAAATGTTAAGAAAGAAAAAAGTCCTTATCAACAATGTAATTTAGCAGCTTTAAGCAAATTCCTGGAAAGAGGGGGTCAGCAGGTATAGAGAATATTACATGCAGAGTCACAATGTATCCGGATTTCATATACAACATGGTTGTACATGTGCCGCAAGCCGTGGCCTGTTGGTTGGCGAGGTTCTCTGTAAGTACCCACAGGTCACGGGTTCGATCCCCCTGGTGTGAGGTTCTCGAATATATACACACATAGCGTCAAACCTTTATCATAGAGCTGTAGCACATAAGGAAATCAGTATTTGGGCCTCTGCCAAATACCGATTTTTATTTTAAAAAATGGTTGTACATATGTAGATTATTGTTTGTGTACAACCTCGCTGTATACAAATTCTGGATGTATTCTGACTCCGCAAGTAATATTTTTTTCCTATCAAATGAGTCCATTACAGTTGATTGAAATTTTGCATTAGCTTTTGTAGCTTCATAGAAGTTCAAAATAGGACTTGAGGTGCAGTCTTAAGGTTTGTGGACTATGGTTTTACAGGTAATAATTTTAAAGTTCTTATTTTTTATTATTATTTTTTTCGTTTAAGATATAATTAGTCATTAACAAGTAAAACCCAAGCCTGAAATTTTATCCAATAAATAAAGAAGCAGAATCAAAGAAAAAAGAAAGTACCCTTGCAAGGTAAACCCTATATTTAATGGCTGCTATTAAATGCCATGAAATGTAACAAAGAACCTTACCCTGGAGGCTTTCCATACTCTGTTGTGACCTCTCCAAACCTATAGTAAGAAAGCTTGTACCTGCCAATCACCAGAATCAAATTGATTGTCAAATATAAAAATATAGTTTTCATTTGAGGACAGCACATAAGGATACCTGCTAAAAATTACAACATGCATCCCAATCATCTACTTGACAACTTGTGAATGAAATATTTACTTCAACAACTTGTGAATGAAATATGAGGTTTTACATTCATGTGGGAATCATTTTACTGTTGAATATTGTAAATGCTTCCGTCATCTACTCCAACAAGCCTATCACCTGGGAGAATGTATTGGGAGCTTTATAGCAGACAATATTTTTTCTGGCATACGTTTTCTTTATTACAATTGCTTCATCATGGCTGTTGTAATGTCTTCTAGATTTAATAAAAAAAATGGAAGATTTACATACATACCACTCAATTCTTATGTACTTACATATCATACCGAAACATCAATTTACATACATGCCACCTTACCTATGGATGAAATGTGTATTTGACTTCTTAAGAGTTCAAATGGTGGTATTTTTTATGTGATATATGGAAGATTTAGGTGGGTTATAAATGTACAGTTTAGGTGTTAGATGTGCAAATACATGGGGAATTAGGTGGATTGTGTGTAAATACCCTTAAAAAATAAATAGTTTCTTAGACATTCCAGAAGTTCAATTCTATTAAGCCACTGTTCCATTCCAACCAAAAACTGCTCACTACTCCAATGGCCACATTAATGTTTACAAAAGTCATCAGTATGTCAAATGAAATTCAAAAAATCATAGTAACAAGCTTACATGAGACAATTCAGCATTTTTGGCGCAGCCCCTTTATCAACTCGGTATTCACCATTCACTAGGTAATCGGGTTCTTTGATTACAGGAAAGACCCCACCACCAATACGCACCATCCAGAGAAACCTACATGATTTATCAGCGGTTTCAAAACGAAAACAACATAAACATACAAAATGCTACCTAAATTGGAATTATGTCATAACACATACTTGTTAATGTCGTCTGAAGAATAACCTGTAACACCTCCAAATACAACAAGCACATAATCCACATCCAACGATTTCATAATCACATATGCCTCGTCTTCGTATGACGACATAGCACGACCAACTGTAGCAATATGGGTGTTATTCCAAGTATTATTATCAACAATCACAGTTCTATTTCCCATTGCGGTAATCTGATATCCATAATCCCACCAGGACATAATTTTAGCATCCTGGGGTGTATTTTTTCTGAGCCAAAAATAGGCCTCACGGTAATCATCAAAAATAACTCGGCCACCATGGGAACCCCTTGCAGCCAAAACAATTGAAGGAGAAGAATAGGCCTCGGATGTGACCCAAGTGCAGTGAATGGCATATCTACTTAACAGATAAAAAGCACCAAATAGCAAAGCGATGGCCACATTTCTTTGATAAGGGAGAGGTTGGTCAAAAGATGATGCCTGCAAATACACAATAATAAGCTATCTCAATAATAGTTCATTTTCGAAACTGTGAAGTGTGAAGTTACTATTGCCTAAATATGATAATAATTATACGCGACAACTCTAAACTTAGTAAACACCTACACAGGAAGGCTTCAACTCTATTTTACATCCATTATTTACAATTTGAAATGACTTCTTAGTAGCAAACGGTCTACAACATTTATGACATCAGAACAGATAAAAAAGTTATGCTCCATTTATGGCCAATTATGACAAACGAATCAATGTCAAATTTAACAATAGCCAAGTTCATTTGGTCCAGCAGAACAAGTGAGTTGTTATATTGACAATAAGAATTTAAATATTTGATCGGAATTTATAATACAGGCATTTAAATATATGCCACACAATTCCTATGGATTTACATATCTAATAACTAAACTTTGTGCTTCTACATTTAAACCACCCAAATCCCATTTCACATAAAAATCCCGCTATTTTAAATTTTAAGAGTGAATACACCTTTTATTGCAAAGGTAAGATGGTATGTATGAGTAAAAATTGAACTTTAGGTGTTAGATATGTAAATACATAGGAATTGCGTGGCATGCATGTTAATCTTCCTCGTAAATATATATCAAGAATTGACCAAAAAGAACAAACAATAAAAAATATCAGATTGTGGATGCAATGTATGTAGCAGATTATCATCCCTTTACCTTAGCTGATGCCTTCAAGCTAGCTGCTCCCTTGCCGGACCCTATTTGAGGAGTATTATTCTTCGCACGAATCAACATTGTTAAATTTTTCAAGGTAGCGGAAACCGCAATAGAGCTAATAAGACATACAGCAGGTGCAGCAACCAGTATCAAACGAACCATTACACCAGCAAAATACATGCTTGTGAGACCATACATAACAATAAAAATAGTGGCATCTGATAGCCGCTTAAAACAGAAATACAGGCCAGCAGGAAACAGGAAAAGAAGAATATGAAAGTCAAACATGAAGGAAGACCATGCTGTTGGTTGATGCTCTGAGACTGATGCAATAATTGGTATATGGTCCTTTGCATACGTCGGATCAAGCAGAGAATAAAAACGACCCGTCCAAGGAGAGATATAACCCGTGGCAGTGCCGACTCCAAGAGCAAGAGCACCCACACTTATGGCGCACGTCAAAGTTATCCGCAAGAAGGAACGAAATAATTTGGGATCATTTAACGTGAACTTCACCCAGTCTAGAAAGTAAAATACCTGCAGGAAACAACAAAATTAGAAGCGGAGCCAAAATTCTTAAAAAATAGAAAGAAAATGTTTAACATGGCCTCCACAAAATTAGCATATATTTGAAAGACGGGCATGAACATTTACAAATGTGAATACACAATCCTAAACAACAAAAGACCATATTGAAATCGTAGAAAATATTAAACTTTTATTTTGATTATTACGATTACAAATCATGTGACTAAATAATGATCATATGTGACATAAAAGTGGCATTTAAAAGAGCAAGCATCAAACCACACCTTAGCAAAATGCTCTAACATGGAGTCTTGCCGTGTCACACAACTATGCAGCACTCTACAGTGCAAAGCATGTGCACTAGTTCTTTGCAGCACTTCGCAACGCTCGACACAGTGCTGGAGTTGCACATTTTCAATTCATTGCTAGTTGAACTCATAAACCACTCTACGCAAAGCAATTCATATTTCACCAAACTCTAGAACATTTGGTCTCAAAACTCATCTCTAATTATTCTTCTCTGACAATTCTTCCCCTTCCATACTTTCTCATCAGGGATTGTGGGGTTTAACAGGTGTCATTAGAATTTATAATGTAGCACCAATCCCAACTACATGTCTTTTTAGCAACCTCTAGTGCCCATAAATTACCTTGACTGCACTCTCCCTCTTGATTTTTATTTCTTCCTGGAGTTTGAGGGTCCATGATTCAAAGAAATTATTGCGTGTGGATAATAAATCTAATGCTACATATTTTAAAAGAGTTCATAGTTGTGACTCACCCAGAAAAAAGCATCCTGGCGTAGTACAAGTACACATCTATGTGCTACTAAACAGATATACATAGTGCAAGAACATTGTCTCATCCTTAGCATGCAATAATTTCTCCACGATTCATGATTTTTCTAGCATGGTTACCTTTTCCTCTGCCAGTGAATACCTTCTTGCGAGTTTTCTGTATGCCCTTGAATGGTTTGAATTGTGTTATGATGTAATTACTTTTTTCTACCCAACAGATGCATTTCCTTTGGATGGATTTTGATGACGAGTGAAGTGTATGCCAATCCATGATGGACTTCTTTAACTGTTCAATATGCATGTTAACACTATTGTTAGTGTTCTTGGACCGCACTTTAAAGTATATAGCTATTGATGAAGCTTGAAATGATGAATGATGAATTGATGATGACTGATATGTTGGAGCTTAAGTTGCTATTCTTTATGAGTGGAGCAATGAGTGATAAAAAATAGCTAACCTTGTTAAGCATATCTGTTTCATTCCATATGTACTTTTATTATTCATTATCTTTTAAAATTAAAAAATTCACTATCTAATGGTTAGATAATTTTCATCATTATCATTATCCTTATCCCAACTATCCAACTATTTGTGATAGCTTTATCAATCATCATTTTTTATTCATTATTGTTGTGTTCTAATTGTGTTAATAAATATACTATTCAAAAATCATATTGAATAACTTTTATCCACAAAACAAATAGTTCTATGCCTTCCCAATAGTTCACAATAGTTTTATCTACTCATCTAATGGGCACATTTTCTATCTCACATTATACATGACAAAATCCCCCAAGTATACTTGGAATTGCCTTGTCCACAAAAATATATCGCTCCCCTCGTTCCTCTAATAATAAAATTCTTTAATTTATTCTTCTTAGTTTTGCCACACAGCCACCTTAACATTCTACAATTCTAAAATATCAACAATTATAGATAATGCAGATCCATCTCTCTCTCTCATAGCTATGACAGAATATATAACGAGCTTTGTACTCCAACAACGACATAAAAAGAGTTGTTAGCCATAAAGATATAGGTCAAGTAAGAGATTAACAATGTCATCTTGAGCACTAGTAGCCAAAAGAATCTTATTTCTATCAATTTAATGGAAAAATTAGCAATTAGATGTGACACATCATAATACTTATTTTTTCTAAAGGGTTGGAAATGAAGATGATTAAAAATGCCTCTTGAAGTTTGTCATAACCAAGAAATATAACAAAGAATGGTTTGTAAAGTGATACTAGGTGGCATCTGTCAAATCGTCTTAAACATTTCATGTCTTCATAATAGGTAATATGTACTACATCAATGACCTTATCAACCTTAGCTCACAAAGTAAAGATATTTCTACAAAAAATAAAATACGACATCAAAATCATACATAATAAAAGCAGGGCGAATAGGCAAACTTAATAATGTAAGCTAAAAATGCCAATTTGCTCTACTGAAAAAAAGAATAGCATTTCTCTCTACCTTGAGCAAAAAAGGTAACTTGAAGATGCAGAAGTTGACTTGGAGCAAGACATAAAAACTATCTCAGATACATTGTTCCCAAGTTTATCAATGTACTGAAACTAGACAATCGAGATCGACTCTTAGTGAAAGCTATCAAGGAATCAAGCTCGTGTGAAGTTATATAGTCTATCTTCAATTAATCAAAGACATTCAAAAGGAAGTGCAACATAGTCTAAATAACAATGGAGCGGGATCTTCCGCAAAAAGAGAAGTCTCCATCATAAGAGGAGATTAAAAGTTACCCTCTTAACAATTTAAGCAATATAAATATATATATATCATCAATTTCGGAAAGCTGCAAACAGGAGACATTATCATATAAACAAGTCAAACCAATTAGAACACTGAAAATATCACTCTGGACATTCACAATAGGATCCAAAATATTAAATTCTACTCCAACTACATGAGAAAAAAATTTCAAAATAGATTTCTAGAATATACAAGAAGCTTCCTATAAGATTAGTTAACAGAACAAACTAGTTTAGTTAAGAGGTTGAAAGGTCAGCCTCTCAAGACTAAAATTGTGTTTTCGCAAGAGTGAAATCCAGTTGAAAGGTGTATCCGTGATTATAATTCAATTCATAAATGGGTTCTCTTAATATAGCCGAATAATTCAAGAAAGACTAAACTACTTAATTGAATTAGAATGTATTTAAAATCAAAATAAGATAATTTATATACGAATTATCTGATAGTTTGAAATTATTTAGTTTATTATTGCATATAAGATACAGTATTTTTCCACGGAGTTTGTTTAGAATTAGATAGACTAGTCCCTATTGTTTGAATCTATAAATAGGTTAATTTTCTGTAAGAAATCAAACCAAAGTCAAAATTTTGAAAAAAATCCCTTCTTTTGCATTTCCTTCTTTCCCCCATAGAGCTGCCAAAGCCACAAATAAAGTAACGGGGTTGCTGTACTATGCTTGATATTGTAGTGTGCTTGTAGTTGTAAAACCTGCCAAAGACAGTCACCAGCTGCTGAAATTACAGAAAAACCAAAAGATGGTTGAAGATCGAGTGTCTTACAGTAGAGAAGAAGTTTCAAATTGCTAATTGTAGCACCGTAATGGTAAAAATACATTAACTGATTGTTGTATAGAAAAGAACAAAGAGTTATTGCTTTCCAGAACAGAGAGAGAAGAAAACATCGTCAACAAGAAGTGGACAATAATGAGGTTCTCTCAAGTCATTAAAAAGTTCAGAAAAACCAAGCCTCCCTTTCCATCCTAGCCTCTTGATTGCCAACATAGGCCATATATTGAGAGGTTGGCAATGAATCATGTTCCCAATTTCCATCTTAAGTTAACAACTAGCCTACCACTATCAAATTGCCTACAGTCTCATCAGGAGGATCTTTGACAACTATGGTTCTTATTAAGCATATGCTCATAAGCTTTCTGTGCAATCATGCTATGATTTTTATTTATGCCCTAAATAGAAGACATATATATTTTAAAGCATCTTAGGAAATGCCATAAACAATTTCAATGGCATGTAAAATATAAAAAATCTAAGATGTCATATTGCAACTTTTTAACATATTATTCCGGGAAAATTCACAAATAAACACTCTTTTTACTGCTACAAAAATCTACTATACATGACAAAGTAATCTGGATCGTGATTTGAAAAAGACATAATAAAGTTTTAATCCAAGGTAGCTTTTTCTAAAAATGTCAACAAAATATCCTAGCTAGTTAGATTTTCTTACAACCCCGCTTATCATAAAACGGTAGAAAAAGCAACAAATGTATGGATCCCATTTTATGCAAAAATCATCAGATGTATGAAAGATGTGAGTTGCAAAAATTCAAAATCAAAATCTCCACAATAATCAAATTTAAAATAGAAACAACTCATTTTCATAGGATTAATAGCTTCACCATTTTCATTAGAGGAACATATATTTCATTTTAGAGCAAACTGAGCCACTTTTCTTTTAATCATTATAATAAATGGATTCATATTAATGTAACATCCAAAATATATGTTTTCAGGATACTTGAACTATATCTCATTAATAAGAGAAAAGTTTAGAAACAAGCACATTTTTAGATTTGTATAGAAGTGGGATTATATAAAAATTAATAGGAACAATAGAACCATTCATGATGTCTCACATTTCAATGGAGCCCAAACATAACTTTTCTTCATGCAAGTTATAAAACAGATCTTTAGCCTCTCAACAATTAAAAGCAAGGCATGATTGAAATCTAACTCAAGGAAATCAGCTTGGGAGAAGTTCAACATAAAATTAGAAAAAATAAGGCTATGGTCAGCTCCCAAAGCTCAAAGAAATAGTTACGTAAGGGCACCTTGGAGAATTGTTTTGGTTTTTACTTTCATCAAATAGTTTAAAAGTCATTTATTAATTAATTATATATAATTTATTATGCTAGTTCAAGATACTTAAGCATGTTTTCTCTTAACTTGTAATAAAAATTGTTATATTAAAAATGTAATATAGACAATATCCAGATAAATTCAAATAACAGATTTCTACAAGTAAATATAAATAATACAAAAAAAACAAAATCACCCCTGACACAAGAAAATTAATAAAAAAAAATCAGCCTGTCATCCAAGGGACACTGGGACTTGTCTGTTTAACAGATGACATCAGAAGTCACCCAAGCAAAGAGCTCTTACTCTTAACAAATTTGAACGGTGCTCCTATCTAAACTTTAACCGTCTTAACAAAATGTCAGTCATTCAATTCTGATCACAAGTTCAACCATAGATGATTTAATTAGAGCTAGGGAACAAATTCAATGGGCAACCTAGGGAAAATACACCTATTACTGACCTGGCATAATTATCAACACTAGTCCTAGCTCCAGCGGCATCTCACTTGTTGCAAAACAAAAATCAGAATGCCGTAGAGTAGTTGACAAGGCAGCAGGAAGGTTTGTTTCATAATTAGAATAATCTTAAGGTCTATCTACTAAGAGATTAAATCTTTCACATTAATAACAAAAAGTTAAGGAGCACTTTTATAAGAGTAAAATAGCTAAATAAGTAGAGTATGGCAATCATAGAAAATATTATAGGATAATGATGATGACAACTTAATACTGCCAATAAATTTGTAGAACATCAGTAGATAGCATCAAGAACCAAATGAGGCTTGATTACACCAGATGTTTTTGTTATAAGGTGCTACATAATACAAAAGGATATCTTCATCTGAAAACAATTTAAAATCTTTTTGGTCAGGTAAGTGGCAGAAAAAAACTAAGCCAAAATATTGACCTCCGTCAAAGGAATTTTTATTGCGTCCGGACCGCTGCGTCCGGACGCCAATAATAACGCGCCACGTGGATTTCTGGACCCCACCATGGCACATTTGAAAAAAAAAAAACTTTTTTATCTCCATTCTGCCGACTCGAGCAGGCTCGAAGCTAAAAAGAATGAAATTTTTACCGTTTTATTTCACCAGAAGGATAAAGGCGTTTTTGTCTCCATTATCTTTAGGATGCGGACATTTAGTGATTTTTGTCGACATACTGTATCGTGGAGTGCGAGATGAAATTTGATTTACGGAGGGACGACGCTAGATTATGAGTGGATTCTTTATTCCTCGAGAAGTGAGATTACCTGGATTAGGGTAAGCTGAGTGAAGATGGATTTTGAAGAAGATTATATAAAGTATTGTTTACGTTCAGCGTTCGCGAAAATTAAGTTTTATTTTCTTATAAGTTCGTTTTATTTAGGGAATTTTGTTTTTGGTATTATTAGAGTTTTATTTAAGTTGTAATTCGATATTATTTGAGTAACATCTGAAAGTCGACACTGTAAACGTTTTCACGGTTTTAATTTAATTTAGGGGTTAGCAAGCTTTTGATTTGATTTTAATGACATTGTGGTTTGTATTGCGGATTATATTTACGTTCGCTTACGTAACATTTAGGCTTTATTTTCTTATTATCTCTGTTTTATCATGGGGTTATATTTTCGACGAAAAATACGATTCTAAAACAACTTATAATATTCTAAAATACAACGAGTCGCGAAGAAATGCGGACGTTAAGCTGATTAGTATTGGAATATTCCGCTTACACGCAGAATACAACCATAAAACTATTGTAAAAAATATTCTACTATAAAATGTCCGACTCGAAACCACAAAACTATTGTAGTTTATTTTGCTCATGCGATGTATTGGATGATTTTTTACGTGTTTATGACGAGTTTATTCCAAATTACCGCGAGCGTTTAACGATACAAATCGAAATGCTTCTAAGAGTGTTTTTGCGTTTGATCATCGTGAAAATGCTTTATTACGGTTTATTTGAAAATCGAATATTATCATTAATAGAGTATGAAGGCGAAAATACGATTAGAATAAAAAGACAATAATACAAAAATATAACAAAAATAAAAGCTGAATTGGTGGGATCGTTAACGGTCACGAAATACTAACTCCGAAAATACTTAGAATACATCCACAATCTATTAGAGATATGTAATACATCAATCTTTACGATTTAAGCTTTGTTGTATTTGAAAAATATCTCTGTTGTTTTATGGTCGTATTCGATAACGTGCGGCCTGGATTGTTGGAATAAAACGCGGAATATTCCAATACAACCTAGCAGCGAGTAGTATTAGAGATATTCCGCTTTCATATCTAATACAACGGTTCGACCTAACTCGTTGTATTTGAACAATATATTTGTTGTTTTAGGGTTGTATTTAGTGATGCGCCGCTAAGTGGTTTGAATAAAACGCAGAATATTCCAATACAACCAGCATATATTCCAAATGAGCCGCGGTTTCGACTTGAAGAATACGAATTTCTAAAACACTTGTAATTTTTTTAATACAACGGCAGCAGAAGAAATGCGGACGTTTAACTGGTTGTATTGGAATATAAGTTTTATTTTCCTATTATCTCTGTTTTATTAGGGGGATTATATTTTTCGTATTATTAGAGTATTATTTAGGTTGTAATTCAGTATTATTTCGGTAATACTGAAAGGGGCATTTTAAGCGTTTATTATAATTTTAATTTTATACATCTTGTTAGCGAATGTTTGGTTTGATTTTAATGAAATTGAGATTTTTATTGCGGTATTACGGTGGTATTGCTGGAATAACACGAGAATACTAACCTTAAAACGATCGTAATATGAGAAAAATACGTCTCAATAGAGCTGGTTGTATTGAAATATTCCGCAATACATTCAATTGAAACGGCGGTTTAATTTGAAAGAATACATAGGCTAAAAACAATCGAAATATTTCTTAAAAACAATGACGACGATAAGAAATGCAGACGTTAAACTGGTCGTATTGGAATATAATACAGTTGTAAAATACTTGTAATATTTCTTAAATACAACGGCAGCATAAGAAACACGGACGTTAAACTGGTTGTATTGGAATATAATACAGCGGTAAAACACTTGTAATATTTCTTAAATACAACGACAGTAGAAGAAATGCGGACGTTAAACTTGTTGTATTGGAATATAATACAGCTATAAAACACTTAGTAATATTTCTTAAATACAACGGCAGCAGAAGAAATGCGGTCGTTAAACTGGTTGTATTGGAATATAGTACAGCTCTAAAACGCTCATAATATTCTTAAATACTGACGACGTAGAAGAAATGCGGACGTTAAAGCTAGTTGTATTGGAATATTCAGTTTACACGAGAATCACAATGAAAACTATTGTAAAATATATTTATTATAAAATGTCTTGCCTTTTGAAATTCGCGTCGATGCCAGAAATACAACCGGAAGCGAAACGTCTCGTCGAGTACTTTGCTCGGGAGGAAAACTACGCACTCATTACCGCTCCCAAATTTTTAGGGTTTCGGAGCGATTGCGTTTTCTAATCGAGTAGAGAACAACATTATCCATCTCACGAAATTTACATCGATGGAAGCGGAGAACACCCGATGGAAGCGGAAGATATGATGGAAACGGAGGTTCGAGCTGAATGAGCAAGCAATAGCCGATCAGCTCTACGCAGAAGACCAAGACAAAAAAAGAAGAAGGGGACTAGCGACGAAATGGTCGCCGGCGACAGGTTCGTCGAGGTAATAGTCTTAATCTACATTCGTATTTTTAATAGGAGATAGCATTCTTATACTTAAACTCCGAATAATGTCGAAGTACAAGCCGAATATCCTAATATGATCAGAAGACGACCCGAATAAAATCGGCACACTTCCGATGTATAGCACTAACCGCGATCCAAAACGTATAACAACAATAATACTCGTATAAGACACAAATACTCCGGATTAAAACTAAGTCCATTAAAAGTACAATAGGTATACACCTTACAAAATAAAACGGAAATATTACATTACGCACCTTACGGAGAACATACAACCACAATAATATTCATATAAACAATAAATATTACCAAAATAAAATTGAGTCTAGAAATAAAATTGAAATAAAACCAAAATACTATTAGAATAAAACTCAACAAACTCTTAAAACTTTAATAATACAATTAAGACTTTTATTTATATTTTTGTTCTACAGGTCTCTTAACTCAAGAAACATGTAGTCGTAGATGTCGGCACGTCCGTTGTGAGGAGCTACTTGATGTAGTCGAGCCTACTGATCTCGAAGCTATCATGAGTAATCTCGATCGAATGAATATTCACCAGTTCTTTGATTTGCCTCCGTATCCCAGGGATAATATTCTCGCCTTCAAATTCTACAATGTTGGAGACATGACAAAATGTTGTTCGAATTGGGTGGGAAAGAGCTTAGATATCGTCGATGAAATTACAGCTATTAATTGGGATGCCGAACGAGGAGCAATGCCGAAGTGGAAGCTACGTCCATCGGCCACGATGAATGTTGTTAACATAAGGAACGGGATATTAGCGTTTGCGAGTGGGGATACTTCGATCCCATCGGAGAACCTTTACATAAAATATCCGTTGTCAAACTTATTCTTTCCATCGTAATTTCGGTTTCCTTCGAACTTGATGCATACGGTGATAATTTAGAGACATTCGTCATCTAGTAGCCATGCTGCGCTCTATGTGAATATCTTATAGATGCGATCAACGCAGTTAACATTAAAATTAGATTCGCATCGATCAATTGGTTACATAAATGGGTTTCGTTTTTATTAACGGTTAGTATCTTATTTAATCATTCTAGATTCTTTATTGATTGATCGGTAATGATAATATTATATTGATTCCACGCGAGCTTTGGTTTTTGAGCACACTTCTCAGTTGACTTACGCAGCTCCCGATGCTTGGACCCGGAATGTTGCGGTGGCCGAGGTCCCTTAAGTGGAACGCGTCACAAGCTCGACTTATTCTTGAGCCGCTAAATACCGAGCAAGTGAGTCATGCCCGACTTTCTTACCAAATACCGAGTGTTAAATGGTTAATAAAGCATTTTATACTTTCTTGAAACCGTATTTAGGTGCGAAGACAGATTCAACGATGTAGCTGCTGATGAACTTATGTTGATTGCCAACCCGGACGAGGAGCCTTCCAAGCCGGTCCAAGTTCAACAAACCGAGATTCTATCCCCTCATCACGCTTTATTTTCTATGGGTAGAGTTGCTGCTAGACGATAAGCACCATTTCTTCGATTCTAGTTCACTATGAATCGCGACATGGAAATTATGAATGAATTACTCGGAGGCCGGGATAAATGGTTCAGCGATATCAGAAACTTCGATACGTAAATGTTGGGGTGACGGGGCTGCAGGTGCAAATGTTAGAACTGAGCCAAAAGGTTGATAGGATTGAGCAACATTTATCAATCAAAGAACCAAATTTGGCTGGAGAATTCTACCCAGTGGCCAGCCCACAAGTCCCTACTGCTGAAGACCCTACTTTTGAAGTCCCTACTGCTGAATTTCATTCTTTTGAAGTCCACACTGATGAAGAAATAACGGTTGTACGAAACAACCTGTTGAAGTCCCCACCGATGCGGATGAAAATATCGTAGGAGGTCACACCTCCCAGGCGGAAGAGGGTGAGGAGGACACTCATCATACCGATGTTGCAGCGATGTAGATAATCGAGCCGAGGTAGCACTGTTCATTCTAGCTTGATGCAGAGGGTGAAGCGCCGACGGAGTCGCTCAAGAAGATTGGAAATCACCTTTCACATCGCTTTCGATTCAAAAGGAGGAAGACGGTGAAGGATACAAAAGACCAGCGGACTCCGACCATGAGAGCGAGGAACACGATCATTTGACGAAGAAAGAGCCCTTATCACCGGGAACAAAACCTCTTGCCCAGATATCCGCATTAATTGAGAAGATTATTGAGGATGCTGACGTTAGTTTTGCTGACAACGATGAAGACTTCAAAAGTAGGGTCTTCAGCAGTAGGGACTTGTGGGCTGGCCACTGGGTAGAATTCTCCAGCCAAATTTGGTTCTTTGATTGATAAATGTTGCTCAATCCTATCAACCTTTTAGCTCGGTTCTAACATTTGCACTGCAGCCCCGTCACCCCAACATTTACGGTATCGAAGTTTCTCGATATTCGTTGAACCATTTATCCCGGCCTCGAGTAATTCATTCATAACTTCCATGTTGCGATTCATGGTAGCTAGAATCGAAGAAATGGTCGTTATCGTCTGCAACGAACTCTACCATAGAAAATAAAGGTGATGAGGGGATAGAATCTCGATTTGTTGAACTTGGACCGGGTTTGGAAGGCCCTCGTCCGGGTTGGCAATCAACATAAGTTCATCAGCAGTTACATCAGTGAATTTGTCTTGCACCTAAAGACAGTTTCAAGAAAGTATAAAATGCTTTATTAACCATTTAACAGCTTGGTATTTGGTAAGAAAGTTGGGCATGACTCACTTGTTCGATGTTAGCGCTCGAAGAATAAGTCGAGCTTGTGACGCGTTCCACTCAAGGGACCTCGGCCACCGCAACATTCTGAGTCTAGCATTAGGAGCTGCGGAAGTCACTGGAGAAGTGTGCTCAAAAAACCAAAGCTGCGTGGAATCAATATAATATTACCATTAATGATTAAATAAGATACTAACCGTTAATAAAAACAGAAACTCATTTATGTAACCAATTGATCGATGCAGTCTAATTTTAATGTTAACTGCGTTGATCTGCTCTATAAGATATTCACATAAAGCCGCAGGCCAGTTGTATGACGAGAATGTCTCTAAATTATCACCGTATGCATCAAGTTCGAAGGAAAGCCGAAATTAACTGATGGAAAGAATAAGTTCGACAACGGATATTTTATGTAAAGGTTCTCCAATGGGATCGAAGTATCCCCACTGCAAACGCTAATATCCCGTTCCTTATGTTAACGAGCATTCATTGTGGCCGATGGACGTAGCTTCCACTTCGGCATTGCTCCTCCGTTTGGCATCCCGATTAATAGTGCAATTTCATCGAGCGATAATCTAAGCTCTTTCCCACCGATTTGAGCAACATTTTGTCATGTCTCCGACATTGTAGAATTTGAAGGGTGAGAATATTATCCTGGGATACGGAGGCAAATCAAAGAACTGGTGAATATTCATTCGACTGAGATTACTCATGACAGCTTCAGAGACTGTAGGTGTGACTACATCAAGTAGCTCCCTCACAACGGACGGCCAACATCTACAGCTCATGTTTCTCGAGTTAAGAGACCTGTAGAACAAAAATATAAATAAAAGTCTTAATTGTATTATTAAAGTTTTAAGAGTTTGTTGAGTTTTATTCTAATAGTATTTTGGTTTTATTTCAATTTTATTTCTAGACTCGGCTTTATTTTGGTAATATTTATTGTTTATATGAATATTATTGTGGTTGTATGTTCTCGTAGGTGAGAAGGTAATATTTCCGTTTTATTTTGGTAAGGTGTATACCTATTGTACTTTTAATGGACTTAGTTTTAATCTGGGAGTATTTGTGTCTTATATGAGTATTATTGTTGTTATACGTTTTGGCTTGCGGTTAGGTTATACACTGGAAGTGTGCCGATTTTATTTGGGTCGTCTTCGGATCATATTAGGATATTCGGCTTGTACTTCAGTATTATTCGGAGTTTAAGTATAAGAATGTTATCTCCTATTAAAAATACGAATGTAGATTAAGACTATTACCTCGATGAACTGTCGCCGGTGACCATTTTGCTGCTAGTCCCCTTCTTTTTTTTGTCTTTGGTCTTCTACGTAGGCTGATCGGCTTGTTGCTGCTCATTCAGCCGAACCTCCGTTTCCATCATATCTTCTGCTTCCATCGAGGTGTTCTCTGCTTCCATCGATGTAAATTTCAGGAGATGGATAATGTTGTTCTCTACTCGATTAGAAAATGCAATGCTCTGAAACCCTAAAAATTTGGGAGCGGTAATGAGTGCGTAGTTTTCCTCCGACAAGTATCTCGACGAGACGTTTCGTTTCCGGTTGTATTTTCTGAGCATCGACGCGAATTTCAAAAGGGCAAGACATTTTATAATAAATATATTTTACAATAGTTTTTCGTTGTATTCTCAGTGTAAACGAATATTCCAATACAACTAGTTTAACGTCCGCATTTTTTCATTTACGTTGTATTTAAGAAATATTACGAGTGTTTTAGAACATACTATATTCCAATACAACCAGTTTAACGGCCGCATTTTTTCGTTGCGATTAGTATTTAAGAAATATTACAAGTGTTTTATACTCGTATTATACAACCAGGTTAACGTCAGCATTTCTTCTATTGTCGTTGTATTTAAGAAATATTACGAGTGTTTTATCGCTGTATTATATTCCAATACTAACTGCGTTTAACGTCCGCGTTTCTTATGCTTCGTTAGTATTTAAGGAATATTACGAGTGTTTTACAATCGTATTATATTCCAATACGACCAGGTTAACGTCCGCATTTCTTATCTTCGTTGTTATTTTTAAGAAATATTTCGATTGTTTTAGCCATGTATTCTTTCAGTCGAAACCGTCGTTTCAATTGAATGTATTGCGGAATATTCCAACACAACTAGGTTCATGGAGCGTATTTTTCTCATATTGCGATCGTTTTAAGGTTGTATTCTCGTGTTATTCGAAGTAATACCACCGTAATACCGCAATAAAAACCTCAATTTCATTAAAATCAAACCAAACATTTGCTAACAGGGTATAAAATTAAAATTATAATAAACGCTTAAAATGCCCTTTCAATATTACCGAAATAATACTGAATTACAACCTAAATAATACTTCTAATAATACGAAAAATATAATCCCCTAATAAAACGAGATAATAAGAAAATAAAACTTATATTCCAATACAACGAGTTTAACGTCCGCATTTCTTCATTGTCGTTGTATTAAAAAAATTACAAGTGTTTTAGAGCGAGATTCTTCAGTCGAAACCGCGGCTCATTTGGAATATATGCCGGTTGTATTGGAATATTCGCGTTTTATTCAAACCACTCGGCAGCACATCACTAAATACTGACCCTAAAACAACAAAGATATTGTTCAAATACAACATAGTTAGGTCGAACTGTCGTATTGTATAGTGAAAGCGGAATATCTCTAATACTACCGCGCCGGTTGTATTGGAATATTCCGCGTTTTATTCCAACTTGGCGGCACGTTACTGAATACGACCGTAAAACAACAGAGATATTGTTCAAATACAACAAAGTTAAATCGTAAATATGGATGTATTACATATCTCCAGTTGTATTGTGGATGTATTCTAGTATTTTCGGAGTTATATTTTGTGCACCGTTAACAGTCTCACCAATTCAGTTTTATTTTTGTTATATTTTTGTATTATTGTCTTTTTATTCTAGAGCTGTATTTTCGCCTTCATACTCTATTAATGACAATATTTGATTTTCAAATAAACCGTAATAAAGCATTTTACGATGACAAAATAAACTGCAAAAACACTCTTAGAGCATTTCACGATTTGCCGTTAAACCTCATAGGAGTAATTTGAATAAACCGTCATAAACACTGTGAAAAATCATCCAATACATCGCATGAGCAAAATAAACTACAATAGTTTTGTGGTTTCGAGTCGGACATTTTATAGTAAATATTTTTTACGATAGTTTTGTGGTTGTATTCACGCGTGTAAGCGGAATATTCCAATACTAACCAGCTTAACGTCCGCATTTCTTCTGCGACTCGTTGTATTTTAGAAATATTATATGTGTTTTAGAGCTGTAATTTTTCGTCAGAAAATATAACCACGTAATAAAACAGAGATAATAAGAAAATAAAACTTAAATGTTACAAAGCAGAACGTAAATATAATCTGCAATACAAACCACAATGTCATTAAAATCAAATCAAAAGCTCATTAACCCCTAAATTAAATTAAACTGTAGAAAACGTTTACGATGTCGACTTCAGATGTTACTTCAAATAATACTCGAATTACAACTTAAATAAAACTCTAATAATACCAAAACAAAATTCCCTAAATAAAACGGAACTTATAAGAAAATAAAACCTAATTTTCGCAATGCGAACGTAAACAATATTTTATATAATCATCTTCGAAATCCGATTCACTCGCTCTACCCTAATCCAGGAATCTCGACCCTCAAGAATAAAGAATCCACCTTATAATCAGCGTCGTCCTCCAGTAAATCAATTTCAGCTTCCAGCTCACGACAGGTATGTCAGACAAAAACCTAAATGTCTGCATCCTAAAGATAATGGAGACAAAAACGCCTTTATCCTTCGCTTGGAAATAAAGCGGTAAAAATTTCATTCTTTTTAACTCGGTCGGGTCGGCCTGCAGAATGAGATAAAAAGCTTTTTTTTCAAATGTGTCATGGTGGGATCCAGAAATCCACGTGGCGCGTTATTATTGGTGTCCGGACGCAGCACTGCGTACGCGGTTCGGACGCAATAAAAATTTCAAAAAGACAGGCTGCAATGGAACAAAAAAATTTTATAAATAAAAGAATATAAAACAACACAGACTAAACTAGAACTGAATTGGGTAATCAACATTCCTTAAAATAAAAAATCCGCAACAGTTCAACCATACAAATATAAGCATGATTTTGGATAATAATTTGAAATAATAGTAAAAAGATTTTACTTGTCAATAGTTCATGTCTTATATTTAATCAATTGAGAGGCTATGAACGAAAATAAACAAACCTGAAGCAAGAAAAACACCCCCATCGCAGCCATATGCTCCCCGGACTGTACATGCTGGAAGCCTACAAATCTAATCTGCATGGCTAGCAGCATCCCTAAAACATACATGCAATTGTAAGCAACGTAAAGCCTCATCGAGTACCTCCCAGTCAATAGTAAAACCAACACATAGAGTGGAACCAAATTGATGATAAACACATATCCACCCCATGCCGATACCATATAGAAGTAACCAAATGCAGAAGCGAGAGCCCAAGCGAGCGAGCCGGTGTTGATTGCCTTGACGAACAAGTAAAACGTCAGAAGAAGCGCAAAGATGGCTACTCCCTCGTTATCATAAGAACCGGCGACGGATCTCGATATATAACCAGGGCAGATAGCGATAAGAGCAGCCGCCACCAAGCCAGCACCGGAGTCCCAGATCTCCTTCCCGAAAAAGTAAGCAACGATGGTGGTATTAGAGGCGAAAAAGGGAGCGGTGAGGACGCAGACCTCGCGGATGTGGACAGCAAAGCGCAGGAAATGAAGGGTCCAGTAGATGAGGGCAGCGGTAACCATGAGGCCGGGATAGAGGGTGCCACCAATGATGCGACCGAGAGGGTACCAGCTCTCCGAATCGAACCAGTTCCAGAACTCGTAAAAGCCCTTTTCAGTAAGGAATAGAGTGGTGCGGTAATTAAAGTAAGGATCGAACTCATGGATCATACTTTCGTAGCGGAGAACGCTGAAGAGGCGGATGGCAAAGGCGAGTACATAGACGAGAGCGAGGATGGAGACTCGGATCAAGAGTTCCTGCTGCTTGGTCTTCAGTTTTAGGGTGTTAAGGGAGGGTAGCGGAGCAGCGAAAGTGGTGGACGAGGAGAGCGACACCACTGGCGAGGATGATCCGGTCTTGGCTCCCATAGCGGGGAGTTTAGAAGTTAGGGGGAGGAAGAGAAAGACAGGGGATCGTATTGAGATGGAGATTACTATTTCGAGCGATGCATTTGGTGGGAGTGCAGAAGAAATGAAACCCTAGGATTTTGATCGGAGGAGGGTTTTAGAGAGAGGAGACTAGATCTTGAGCGGAGACCAGCAAGAACGAACAGTGCCGCCGTTCTCCCGTGCAGAATTTGGAGGGATCCAATAAAGATACGGGCGAGCCACAAAATATTGTGCCCGTTTTTGCCCTCTATACGCCCGTTTTCGCCCAACAATTGATCCTTTTTTAGATGCAATATTTTCTTTGGGTGATTTCAGTTATGATGTATTTTTACATCAAAATTTTAATCAGGATCAATTACATGTACAGTCAAGCCTCTCATAGTAAAAAAATTAATTTAGTATTTGGGGATCTGTTTATACACTTCGCAGACCCTAATTAGATTCATGATCCAAAATTGCATCATGTCTCTAATTAGGATCTATCATGTGTACAGTCATGCTCCCTTAGTAAAAAAAAATAATTTAATATATGAGAGAGACTGTCTGTACACGTTGTAGACCAAAATTGAAATCATGATCCAAAACTGTATCAAAACTCCTAATACAATATTTTTTTTCTCTTTGAGATGATTTAGGCCTAGGCTACATTTGGAGCAGTGTTTCCGCTCCATCGCGTTGGAGGAAAATGAAATAAATTGTGATTGTAGTTTGGTGAAATATTTTTTCGCGGGCATCAGTCGACGTTTGTCCCCTAAAACAACATTATTTCATAGTTCTAATAAGCGGATGCTGACCTTCAGTCTGCAACGTCAAGTTTAAAAGAGTTTCACCGAATAACGAAGCTCCCTCAAACGTAGCCCTACTTTGAAGAGGCATGATCTTTTGAGAGAAGTCCGTTTGAAAGCCACGAAGCCCAATTATAAATAGGTGTTTGAAGACAATTTTTGTCATGATGGAAATAAGAGAGAAGCGGCAATAAATAAGCAAATAGAAAGATATTGTGGAACGTCAGTTCGAAAGTGATTCGGATTTTGGCCAAAGTTGATGTCTCGGCGAAGGTTCCCATCCAAACGAGGGTTCTTCCCAAATAAGGCCTTAATTTAAGAGAAATAAAACATATAAATATATAAAAAAAGGAGTATTTAATTACATAGCACACAATTTTAATGTATTTTCATATACCATGAGTGAACTTTCATATTGCACATAAAAAAAATAATATTATCAATTTTTAAAAGTGAAATATGTGCCATTTATATAAATATGAAAGTTTAAGTGTGAGATATATAAATATATAATAATTATGTATTATGTATGTAATTTCCCAAAATTCATCACAAAAGAAATCAAGAAAATCTAAAGCAGGTATGAGCTTAATTTTAAGGAATAATTCTAATTAGTAGAAATTTAATTTAATTATATTTACATCAACTAATAAGATTATTAAAAAAAAATCTAAAAATGTAAAAAAAAATGCATATTAATCTATCCACTAAGATATAAATAAAATATAATATATTACTGAATCAATTAAACAGTTCTTATATTATGATATAATTGTCACAAACAAAACACTTTTACTAAGAAAGGGTACATATAATATCAGGAGTGTGAATAAGTCGAGTAAAGCTCGAGTTACTATTGACTTGAGCTTGAGCTTGATTAATTTATTAAGTTTCAAGCTTGAGTTTACGTCCACGAGTTCGAGCCGGCCCGACTCAGCTTGTTTATTATAAAAAAGAAAAAATAATATTAATTTACGGCAGTGTTATAATAAAATGATAAATATAATGAATAATAAAGATATAAATAATAAAAAATCATTTAATATAAAAAATATTTTTTAAACATTTTTAATACTTTAGAAAAAAACGAATAATTAGTTTATATGTGAAATAATAGATAAACTTCTTATGATTTTTTTTACTATTATAAAAGAATATAATTTGAAATATGTAAGAGATTTTAAGTTAGAAATTTATGCTTATAAGTTTTATATAAGAATTTTAATAATATTGCTTATCTTCATAATATTGAAAATGAAAATATTGTTACATGTTCTTAAAGCTATGAATTATATATATGTGACAACTAGTTTCCTCTTAATTATTTTAATTAACATGTCAGTGAATGAAGATCACAAGCATAGAACTTGCAAAACTTCTCTAAATTATGTGTTATCATCTATGTGAGTGTTCATGAAAAAAAATTTTCTTACATGTTCCAATCCATGCAAGCACTTCCAAATTTTATAAGAATTAAAAAATGCAAATAATTATACACTTGCTCATATATATATATATATATATATATATTTATTTATTTATTTATAAAGTAAATCGATATTTGGCAGATGCCCAAATATCAATTTCTCATGCGCATTCTAGTCTCATGATGAGAGCTGCATCATCTGCCAATAATTTGAAAGACCCCGCGCCACGGTGAGATCAAACTCCTGACCTGAGGGGACTTACAGATGCACACATGCATGCGCACAAAGATATATATATATATATATATATATATATATATATATATATATATATATATATATATATATATATATATATATATATAAGCAATTTGAGGAAATCTAAAAATTCATTATTTCATCTTAATTTGCTTTATTTAACTCTTTATATTCGAATCTTTGAAAAAGTGTTTTCACTCTGCACCTATCTAGGTACAATGACAAGATGCTGAAAAAAGTGTTTTCACTCTGCACCTATCTAGGTACAGTGACAACTTTCTGGCTGTGGTCTGACTTTTTCAAAAAAAATAAAAATTTGTATTAGCAACGGAACTTAGCTCATCAGCTGATTATTCAATGAGCTGCAACTGCCCCAAACATACCCCATCAATTCTGTTTATTGGATATATGCTTCATTGTGCTCTCTCATAGGCAATCTTGGCATCAATAATCTTGGACGTACTTTGAGCTTCTAACGAATGTGATCGGGTCCACAATTGAAGTTGTATTGCCCCCATGATTATGTGCGTTACGCTCATTAACTTAACACAAATATATTATGAAAGCAATATTTTAAAATGGGACAATGCAATACAAATATATTATGAAAGCATTAGCGTTGTGTCAAGGATACGCCACAAATAAATTTTCACAAATTTCCATCATTCGGCACGGATCTTGAGTTATGACACGAATCTCAAGATAATTTTTAAGGAGTAAAGTTTCAAACTTTGATAAAAAAACCATGAAGGAGCCTGATTTCAGCGAATTTATATTCAAACTGACTGGCTTGACGAGACGAACTTAACATCAAAAATTGGTCTGATCCAAGTCAGATCAAGCCCAAATCAATAAGAAAAATCATTTTTGGAAGCTTCACAGACATAATTGGAATGTTAACTGGATGTCAAATATGACATGCTTATAATCAAATCGAGCGTCTCGGCGAGGCGAGTCCAACGAGTCCAAAATTACTCAATTCTGACATCATTAAGATAGTTAAACGTCAATCAAACCCCGTCCGAACAATGGAATCTCTCTTGACCATTCGATCGAGAGTGTTTTGTATTCCTGCATTATTTGCAATTTAGACTATAAATTGAGCCCAAAGCCCCTCATGAAAGGAAAAAAAAAAATTTATATACGGTGTGTGGACGCAGCTCTACATGCAAACTCCAGTAATATGCAACCACGTGTGCAAAACCGAGCCCGTCCCATAAAATATTAAAAAAATGAATTCATTTACGAGGTTACTGAAATGAAACCACAGAAGTTATTGAGGGTTATTTCAGGGTTATTCAGTCATTATTTCAGTATTATTGGGGTATAAATTCCAATAATGCCGCAATAACCCCCCGATAACCCCAATAATCTTCGTTGTTCCCCTTCAGTAACCCCTGCAAAACAATTTTAAAAATTTCTTAAATAACGCCACAATAACCCCAATAACTTCCGCAGTTCCACTTCAATAACCCCCGCAAAATAATTCCAATAATTATTCAATAACGTCGCAATAAACCCCCAATATCGCCGCAATAAACCCCTAATAACCTCTGTGGTTCCACTTCAATAACTCTCCAATAACATCCTGATGTAGCACACGTGGCGGCATATTACAACAGTCCACATGCAGAGCTGTGTCAGCAATCCTTATGGAAAAAAATTTCCATGAAAGGGGACAGAGAGAGACTCAGAGCCAAAAAGAGAGCAGAACCTGCATAAGAGGGAGCTGCAACCCAGCCTCCTACGTCGTCATCTTCAGCCACCGCCAACGCTGTCTCCTGCCTCAACAATTCAACCGTCGCCATCTCTGGACGCAACCGCCTTCCAACCACAGCCACCAGCCTATGGATGTCGCTGCCGTCGCCTTCCTATGACTGCCGCTACCGCTTTCCGACTGCCGCTACCAACCTCGAGCCGTAGCCATCTTGGGTGGCTACCGCCTTCCGACTATTGCCATCTCAAGCCACCACCACCGTCTCGGGCTGCCACTAGGGCCCGCTCCCTACCACATATTTATCCGAATGTGAAAATTAATCCAAGAAATAGTTCAACACTTTCTCACCTGTGAGGCAAGAATGTACCTATAAACGCCAACTTATATTAAAAAATTTCAACTAGGCAAAGCCCTGTTATTTGTTTTTCCTTTTTGAGTTTTTCACGTAAAAACTTGATGTTGTCACTGTTTTCTTACTTCTATCTGATGTTTGTTGGATTGTCGTACTACGCGAAGACAATACTCCTTCACCGCCACAAATCTCCCAGCAAGCATAAGTTATATAATAAATAAAAAATTAAAGAAAAATTTTGATACATACGACACAATTCTTATGCATTTACAAATGACACCAAAAGTTTGATATTAACATGTAAAATATTGATATAAAAAATCAATACATGAAAAATTTTATTTCGTTTTTAATAAGTTAATGGTAGTTTTTTTTTTTTTTTTGTGATGTCCAATATTTCAGTGTTTAGGTATGTAAATATGAAAGTTTAGGTGTTAGATATGTAAATGTACAAGAATTGTGGTGTGCATGTAAATGCCCATGCTAAAACTTACAAGATGACCATCAGAAAAATAAACTTTAGGCAAAACAAGAACTTAAGTTATATATTTATATATATTTAAAGATTGATCAGCAATCGGAGACCGCCGATCAACCTCTATATGTTGAGCTGACCGAGGAGTAGACCCCTCTTCCAGTCCGGTGTTCTATTCGAATCCTCCCGTAAGAGATGGTATTTGAATCCCTGACCCAGGGACTTGTGCCAAAGGCCGTAACCAATGAAACAAGGCTCGCACAAATATATATATATATATATATATATATATATATATATATATATATATATATATGGCAAATCAGAATGATCTTTTCAATCCCAATTAACTGTACATTGAAAAATGGAACAATAATCACAAAGACCAAATGAACAGAATTTCATCGTTAGTTTAAAGGAAACAATTCACCTCTGCCAAATATAAGCAGCATAGTTCACTGATACTATAACCTGGAACAAACTACAAATTCGACTGACCGGTTAGACTACAATATTGAAAAAATAACTACAGGGTCGGCTATGTCAGCAACAGTAATTTATTTTATGATGCAGTACCGCTTCAGTTTTTCACCTAGAAATGAAGAATAAAACAAATAAACTAATCAATATTAATTTCTAATACCTCGTGTACGAGACTTACCCAAAGACAATTACTAAAAAATATGAGAAAATGTCAAAATAAACCCCCACTTTATGTGGCATTAAAAGAATCTGGGGACTAATTCGAAATTTTTATAGATAGTGGGACTAAAATGATCTCATGTAAATAGTCACAAAAGAACTCACTGGATATATCAAGATGGTGCGGTCTAACGATCACCATTTTTCTGCACAAAGCTGTAAGATGATAAAAGATCGGCAAACACAAAGTTCTCTCTCAATAATAATGTATATACGAAGTTCATGCAGAAGTCTCAATGATATCGCCACTACAGAACCTCCATGAACCATCCTCCTGCTTTTTTAACATATATTGGACTTTGTATGTACTGCAGTAAGGTGTTCAACAAGTATAAATTATCAGACAATTCAGAAAAAGGAGGAATTGAAGTAAGATGGCTGCAGAGGTACCTGTAATAGCTTGGTTTTTTGGGCTGATAGTCATTTACAAGCTCAGCAGCTTCTTCTACCAATGCCTCAACTTCAGCAACCTCATCACTAAGCTCATCTACTATTACGTCAGCCCTAAGAATAGACAATTTGAGCAAAACAAACCTCCAAAAGCAAGCTCCATTTTTGGCTGAAGATGCTAAATCCTGCCACTGCCCTTGAAAAATAGCAGAGGTGAAGAAAAACTACAGAGGAAATAGAAGGAACAAGCAAAAATAAAGGTGTAAATGTGTCAAGTTGAGATCGAGCTCGAGCCACCCTCGGCTTCGGAATGAGCTTGATTAACTAATCGAGTTTGAGCTCAAGCTCGAACTGATAGACTTGGAACCGGTTTGTTTATTATAGAAGAGACAAAGATATTTAACTTAAGCTGTATTAATGGGTATTAGGAGATAAATAATAAGAAATCGCTTAATATAAAATATAAAATATAAGATATAAAATATCTTTTTTAAAATATTTTTAATAATTAAATGATAAAGTCTTGAAATGTAATAAAATTTGAATATATTTTATATTAATATTTTTTTAAAACAAAGTAGCTCACGAGCTAACGGGTCGAATTCAGGCTTAAGCTAGGCTTGTCAGCTCATCGAGCTCAACACACGAGCCACTTATCGAACCAAGCTCAAGCCAGCTCACAAGTTGAGTCAGCTTGGCTCACTAACTCTCCTAAAGCAAAACCAAAGGATGCCAGATCAATCAAGAGTGGCGGAACACCAACCTTCAACAGCATTGATTCAGAAAGAATCTCAGGCAGGCTATCTATATGATGATCAGGGCCCAATGCCTGAGCTTTGATATCTTGCCATTGCTTCACCAGTCTTTCTGCTTCTTCGGACGGCATTTGCCTTCTATGAGCAGCATTTCCAGCAACAGCTGATGCCATAGTTAAAGATGAAAGATTATCAATAAGCAAAGGATTTTGTATTATTCTTCTATCTGCTGGATTTCTATAGTAATGTTTGAAAAGTTCCATCAGATTTTTAAGCTGACTGAAAATACTCTTATTCACACCAGGCGTGTAGCCAGATGTCCACATGTAGGCATTGCTGTTCATCCTTGATCGATTAGGCTGCAGTGGATGTGAGATTCTCTGCTGAGTCAATTCAGTGCTTAGCATCTTTAGTACACCTATTATGACACAGCCAACAAAAGTGGTGCAGGCTATCCTTCCTAGAAGATCACCAGTAAGGCTCCAGCCTTCCCAAAATTTAGAATTCTGGAGACTAAGGTTTCTCTTCAATGGAGAATTTGATGTATTGGTGGTCATACTGGGAACCTTCTTCACGCTTGATTGGGTCTGTATGCTCACAGGTGCGAGCTGTTTAACCGCCTCTCCTGTAAGTTTTGTTGATTTTACAGGAGAATGCTCAACATATTTGGCACTGTCACATGGAAGGCCAAACAAAGGTGATCTTTTGTTAGAATAGGAGGAAGTTGAAGTTCCTAATTTTTTATTATAGGCGTTCAGAATCCTCTTTGGCCCACCAAAAAAGTTTGCCTGCAAGATGGCAAAAAATCATTAAGGATATATCAAGAATATTTTTTTTTTCCAGTCTCTGATTAATTGTTAGACTCACCAAAGAGGAAGGGCATTCTCGTGTATCAGGAAACAGAGAAAGGACAGCATCGTTCAGCCATTTTTCCTGCTCAATTTCAGTAGGTCATCTGGCATAAGACAAATTACAACCTAAATGCAAGCCCTGAGAACGAAAAGGCATGCACCAGATAAAACCAAATCTAGCAGTTATCACATGTTCAAACTACACTTCCTGCCAAGAAAAATGGCATGGAGGAACACTATAATGGAATATTTACATACATACCACACAATTCCTATGTATTTACATATCTAACATCAAAATTTAAATTTTTATACTTTAAACACTTCATCAATAGTTCTACACTTAAAAAAAGTATATTTGATTTTTTAAAAGTTAGTAATTGTGGTATTTTTTATGTAATATTAATCATTTGGGTGTTATAAATGTAAAAATATTGAAGTTTAGGTGTTAGATATGTAAATACACAAGAATTATGTGGTCTGAATGTAAATGCCCCTACTATAATTCAAATTCCAACAGGTATTATTCAATGCAGAGAATGCATAAGATTGATCAATCATTCCAATAAAATATTCCAGGGAGAAATCTCCTTTAGGGAGTGCATGACCGATTTCTTCAATAAAGATTACTCACAAGAAATCTCCTTCTCCACCAGAAAATATAAAGAAAAAAAGAGCCTGTTAAACCATAAATTCATCATGGATCTTAAGATCTAGGTCTAATTATTCATGGTAGATTAGTCTAGTTAGACAGAATGTTGCAATAACCATGTCGCCATGCAATCCCAAGACAAGTTTCAGTAGCTTTTTCTTCCTTTTTTTCTATTGACGGGTCAGAAGGATATAGTTGAGCCTTTTTTATAAATGCAAATATGGTAATTAAGAGCTTGCTCCCAGCTTTATTTCATCATCGAATGAGTAAGCAGAGCTATATACATATGAATGCACTTTTGTTTCACAATTATTCCCAGCAATAGAAAATTAAAATGAAACGAATGCAAAAATCAACAAAATTGAAATTTCATCAGATTGACAATTATTAATTGATAATTTTCATCATTAACCAGCAAAGATTTCTCCAGTTTTGACATCTTTCCTTTTTTCTTTAATTACATAAAACTTGCATTAAGTCGACTGGTTCGCTTAATTTATAAAAGGAAAGGAAAGATGTCAAATACAGAAAAATTTTATTAGCAAGTGCCTTTATATAATGCATATCCTTCAAGCAATTCAAGCACCACATTTCTGTAAAGCCTCCATTACTTCAGGAGGATGGAAGAGTTATGTTTTTTGCAAAGAGGGGAGGGTGAGTGGCAGGCAAGATTAGACAAAGATGGTTGGTCGTTGTTCTGTTAAAACTTCATGATCAGAATAAATAAAAAGAAAGTGAGCGTGTGAGTGAGAGAAAGACAAGGGAGGGGGATGTGCCTGTAGAGACAGAAACATGGGTGGCCAATGATATGTGGCAGGACCACATCTAAATTCCATGGTAGGGGAAATTTCAATATGTACTAGAAGAAGAAGATGAAATTCGCATCATTTCTTTAAAAATTGAAAATAAAATTAGTATAATAGCATAAGCAATTGCAAAAATTTTCAAATGATAAAAATAGCCAAATACATCATCAAATATAACCTGATAAAAAAGAAGAAAATCATCCTGACTGATGAAGAAACCCCCAATGATTCTCACTTTAGTCATTTCTTAAAGTATGCTGAACCTTGAGCGTAGACATATTTTCTTTCTGTTTTCACGCCATATGGCAAATGTGATTTTAAAAGTTCTGTCCAGGTGTACTTTGATATTAGGAATATTATCATCAGAGTAATAAGTCTGATCAAATATTGGTGCCAACACCACCTCAAAAGCCCGATAGTTATAGGTAGTGAACACATTTGATTGATTTAGATCAACAACCATGCACCTTGGCCCTTATGACAGCCATGAACGACTCTAACTCCAAGAAAGCTGGTTCTAAATTTTGTCCACAACCAAGATCTAAAATTGTGGGAAGTGTAGCCAGGTAGGTTTTGATCATTTGTATGCTCAATATATCTAACGTGTTAGGATCAATAAAAGATAATTTCCTCAATCTTGTTTGCCACAATCAGAATAGTTATAATAAAAATTTTACATGGATAATATAAAGATATCATTTCAAATTCAACTTTCTGCCAAAATATAACTCAGAAGAAATCAATCCGAAACCCCTTTTTCAAAGGTAAATAACTATTTCAACCACGACCCTAGCCAAGTTTGACCTAGAAAGCTTGGGAGTAACAACATTTACTTATAAACACTATAGCCGAAAATAGAACCAATAGAATACAATTTAAATTGATAGAAGTAAAAGCAACTCAAATTAGAATTATAGGCAATTTCTAGTGTAAAAATCACCTATGCACCCGCATAAAAAAATTATTCGCGTAATGAGATCTCTGTAAGAAAATTCTCGAATACTATGTTTCTAGAGATTATTTTGACAAGGACATGATAAGATTGAGGTAGTCGAATGAAAAAATCTCCAATCATTCACAAGCCAGGCACGAGTGCATGGATAATCACAAGATTGTCATGACCCTAAGAAAACTTGCCAGTTGTACCTAAAGACAAAAATCTAATCTTTAGTAAATATATAGAAAGTTTACCGTGAAAGGTAGAAGATAGCGATAATGAGAAATGAGTGGAATAAGCAAAATGAGAGCATGGACAATTCTTCCCCCAAGCAGTCTCATCGATAACACAAATGCAGAATAGGATCCATAAGGGAAGCATCACATGTTCAGACCAGTAGATTGAAAGCTTCATAGGAAGATTAGATATAGTTAGAAAGGTTACAACCTAAACCTAACAGTGCCATCAAAGACACCATTACAATTAAAGGTAGCACAGATTTCCAAGAAACTGGCAATGTGTAAGTTCAGGTCTTCTACAAGTGAACCTCGAAATTTACTATTCTGAGCCATTTGAATAATTTCAGGTTTAAGCTTAAAAGTGTTTCTCTAATGGTAGGTCTATTGATACTCTGATGAATTTATTTTACCAATGAGTTTGCAAAATCTCTAAATAGTCTGAGTTGATCATTTTTTTTCCAGAGAATTTGTTAAAGTCTCCTTAAATATGTTTGCTCTTTTTATTTTCTAATTTTTCTAGCAGTTTTTCTATTTCTGTGTCCAACAGCACTAAATCAGCGTGTTTGATTCTACGCATACACAAATCTAACTAAGTAGTTTTCAAAATAAATATACACAAATTAGAACAACAGTCAAGTTTTGGTACAATAACAAATAAGTATACAAAGATAATATACATATAACTGAAGCAATTTTTAACAAACGCAAGTCATCGCCGTGGAGTTAAAGCTGGTAGGGCGGCAACATGATAATGGGTAGTGAGGGTGCTGTTAGAAGTAATTAGTATTAAATTATTTTGTTTCTAGTTATTTCATGTTTTTTGTCTTTCCATTTATCTTCAGATAGTTATAAGGAATTGATTAATTGTAATCTTAGAAATATGGGTATCATAATTTTCCTATTTTATAATTCATCTGACATATATTTATACCCCCTTTCATATTAATAAAATTATCCTGCTCAATTCACAAAATCTACATGATCTCTGAGCAACAAAACTTACCCAAGCCACCGTAATCCTTCTACATCCGTCAGAATCTGTCCATGTTGTTCTATAGCAGCCAGACCTTCCCAAAATCAGCAGTCAAACTCCTTTCCTACAACCTGATTTCTTCCGCTCAGGCCTTCTTGAGCTAGGGTCCCTACCTCAAGCCGTCAGACCTCCTTCCAAGAACCGTCGGACTCCTTTCTTGCAACCTAATTTTCATCATGCCTGACCAGATCTCCCTCGCGCTGACTGGAATACATCCCTGTAGGTCTTGTTTATTGGCATTGGTGTAAGGAATAAACTCCTTCCATGAATTAGCATCCAAACTTCTCTTTTGATTCCCTCGGAGTCATGACTGATTCCTCCACCACCGAGTTTCTGTCTGACGATGTTCTTGAGTCCACCGAAGGATCGACATCAACCTCAATCCATCTGCTGACCTGTGACCTGAAAAACAAATGAATTTCTTGATTAAGGCCCCGTTTGGGGCGGTGGGGCGCCTGTGGCGCGGCGGGGGGCTGCAAAAATGCGGTGTTTGGGGTGGCGTGCATCCAAGTTGCGGCGCTATTTTGAGTCAACGCGGGCCGCGGGTCGACCCCGCGGCCTGCATTCTCCCTTCAGCTTTTTAATCGCATACCCGTTCTGTTTCGATTCCGCCCTAACCACTCCCTACCTCCTTTGGCTCTACACAAGAAAGATTCGATCTGCCCCTCCCTCCCATTTGGACCCTAAGAACCAGTCTAGATCCACCTAGCCAACCCTAGGTGAGCCATGGACCAAAGGTCCCCTAATTTGGGGGATTTCCTCCCAAAAATTGCTAAACCAAAAGGATCCTTGCCACCAGCCTTCCCAAGCCCAAGCCCATCACCATTAAACTTCTCTGGCTCCCCTGACCCAGCTAGCCACCAGTTCAGCTCTGGCCGGCAGGCCTAGTTGCTGGGAAATCCAATTGCACCCATCCAATGCGGCTCACCCCCATTGGTCACTTGCGCCGTTCAGCCCTCCACCTCAACATCACCCAACTGACCAACCCAATTGGCCACCCTTTCACCCTCTATTTAAGCGCCACCCCCTCACAGCCAAGTAGAGAGATGATCCAATTCCTTGGGGAGACTGCCAAAATCCTCCCAGAGCTTCTCCAGACCTTTCTGAGTTCAACCCCATTGTTTTCCAGCGACCTCCCCCACTATCTAGCTCAATTTCTCCACCCAAAATAGCCCAGAAACAAAACATTCTCTGTCACTCCACCATACTCTTTAAATCTTCAAATTAAACTGCTCCTAACCTTCCCCAGACCAAACGAAAAAGATCCTCATTGAAACCGCCATCTCCCAAGCTCTGTGAACTAGACTTTGATTAAGGCAGCACCACCTGTTAGAGGAAGTCTTACACAGTTGTAGCCCCTGCTCAAATTGGCACTTGGAGGAGGTTCGCCAGACTCCACTGAAGCTTCTGCATGCATCCAATTGAGGTTACACTCTTGGACTCAGGTATAGTCCTCTCCCCTTCAAATTGAGCTCGGTTTAAGCCTTTGTGAAGAAAGTTTACATTTCATGCATGATCAATCGTATAGATGTGTTCGGCTGGACTAGATAAAGATGTAGGAACAAATCTCATGTGATTTGGTTGAGTATAGGGTGAGATCTTTAAGTCTAGATGGTCGACGATTTATGGGTTAGGTCAGTTGGGGAAGAAAACAAAGGACTGTTGGATCGCGCGTGTATTGCTTGGATGACTGGGATCGCGCCGAACGAACGATCGAAATATAAAGTGCGAGCCGCGTGGCAGCTAATGCGGGAGGCGGCGTCGAGTAGGAGCGCGCCGCATGGGCTTTTGGAGCCGTCCTAAGTTTGTGTGGCGCTGACTGGTTTAAATAAAAAATAACCTATTTTTATTTAATTTCATTCAAAAACATTGAAAATTCAAAACTTTGTGTAAAAAATTCATAAAAACAAAATAAAAATACCCTTTAATAAACAGCGAACAAACTATTTGGCATAAGTTCCTTTAAAAATTTATAAAAATTACAAAAAGATTTTAGAAAATTATGAAAATGGTTTTAGTAGGTTTACCGTGGTCGGAAGAACTTAGGAAAAATAAAAATCAAATTTTAAAATACAAAATCTATTTTTATTATTTTAAATTACGAAAAATTCCAAAAAATGAGAAAATATAAAATAATTAAAATGATAGTCAAATTAGACCAAATTGAAGCCCACCAATTCATAAGGCTTCTGTAAAGATCTCAAGGCTACTAAAAATGTTTTTGATATAAATATGAATTTTTTCAAAGAATAATTATATAAATTAAAAGAAAAATCAGAAAAATATAAAAAGTAGTTTGGAGTGATTCTTGTGAAAATGGGCACTCAAGAAAAATAAAATCACATTTTTAATAAATAGTTCATTTTTGGGCTATTTTCTAATTTTCAAATAATTAAAAATGTCAAAAATCCTAAAAATATAAAAATACACTAAATTGACACAAATCACTCCCTGATCACTTAAAAACACTTAAAATATTTTTCCTAAATTTCTAAATATAGTTATATATTTTTAAATGTCTAAAATGTATGTTCCCCTAAATTATTAAAAACATGAAACAAAAATCACAACAGTATAAATTTTATTTTATTTTAGTTCTTTGAACTCTGAGGGATTAACAAAAAATATAAAAAGCAATTTTCAAGATTAATATATATTTTTCATTTCAATAACCCCTAAAATAAACAAATAATTTTAATAATTAAAATATTACTCAAAAAAATCATGAAAATTATTCCTAGATGTCATCTGACCAAGGTAAACCTCCTAAAATTGTCCTAAGGAAAAATTTAGTTGGTAGATTAAATGAATTAATTTAGAAATTTCTTAATTTTGGATTAAAATGATTATTATAAATAAATTAAAAATCAGAAAATCATAATTTCCTCTCTGATATTTTATTTAACTCATAAGTAGTGTAACATAGAAGTTTTAAAATCATTTGAGTTAAATTTAAGGAATTATGAAGTGGAAAAGTAAAAAAGGCAAAACATTAATTATGAAATTTGAACATTTAATCAATATTTAGGTCAAATTAAAGAGGAAATGAGTAGTGTTGATCTTAATTAGCTCTCTTTGATGATTGAAACATGAGGGATTAAGAGGTAGATACCAACTCATCACTTTTTCATAACAAAGGTAAAATTGTAATTGACTAATTTATCATGACTTGGAAGTTAATTAAAAATCAAATGATCCTGAAGTGAGGGGTTTGGTTTATAAAGATTATAATTCATTAGTTCAAAACCCCTAGTCAATGGTTGAATGCTAATACCTACAGCTATTTGTTTAAGATATATATCTCTTAATATATCTGTTTGTTTGGTTTTCATAAGTTTTTAAGTGCTTGCAAAAGTTCTGTGTGACCCCAAAGCAAGCGATCCATAGCCACTCCGTAACTGATACCAGAGTCATGTTAGGCTAATCTTCTTTAAGTATTCTAGGTAAGCCTACTAAGTTGTACGATGACTTAACTCACTTGGCTCTCTCATGTTATTTGGCTGTTACTTATACTTTTAGGCGTATAATTTCTTAGAAGAAATATCTCTTTCTAATAAATTTCAAACAAGGAATTTATGTTTTTGAATAAATATTTGTGTTATTAAAATCTTATGATTTCTTAAATAAGAAGCTGTAATTTTTTATAATACCAGTTAATAACCTGATTGGGGACGAAGAGATCGCCGAGAATTGTATGCGCACTGTCTTATTGTAAGGTGAAAAGGGTTTATCAGAAACATAACAGGAACTTATTTTTGAAATTAAAAAAAAATCAATAATACAAATATTTGTTTCTAAAATAAAAAAAATTTGTAAAGAATATGTTTAGAAAAATTGATGTTCTTTTCTTTAAAATTATACGTTTAAATATAAAATTACAGAATTTAAGGCATGGACAAGCTCATATGAGATAAATTACCATATTTCCGAACGGTGAACCTAGGATACTTTATTATTCTATCTGGTTTTCCGAACTAGCAGAATTTTTGGTTTTCTTATATGAACGATTGGAAGCTTTCTTCAGCAAGTACAGATTATAAATTTGTTCTTTAGGCTACAGATTTGTTGAAGCCTCCGTCTTTGGGGTTCTTGGATCCGACTGAAGCAAGACAAAGCAGCGCCTCTGCTTTTAGTTCAATTGTTAAACAAAATAATATGATTATTCAGTTATTACTTGTAAACGCTGAACGATTGAGGGTTCTGAACGAAAAGATCCAACTGATCCTCAAAAAACCAACTGAAACTCCTTTAGTTGAAACTTCTCTTGCTTCCTTTCAAGAAAAACTTTCTAATCATTCCCTTGATCATTCTTCAGCTCCACCTAAAATCACCAAGCCTAAAGGACCTCTATTCGTCTTTTGTGATCCGAAAAAGATTTTTCTTTCTGAAAAACAAAAATCTACTTAATGACTCTCACTTTCAGAACTTCTACTTCTTTTACCCCACTTCTTTCTATTCGTAATGCTACTCCTGTTTCTACTTCTACTCCGTCTAACTTGGATGATCAAATACGCGGATACAGAATGTGTTCTCATATTGCGTATGAATTACATCGACGTCTTCCTATAATCGTACTCTAGAAAGTCAGATTGACCCAGAGGCTCAGTTGCAAATGTCTCAGTAACATCATGCTAAACTAGTACCTACTGAGACTCTCTATGAAGATGGCTGGTCTAATACATATCATCGTGTATAACAGCACTACTCAGAAGAAAGAATACTTGCAATTGATGGTGTGCAAGTAAACATGCCATTTATACGACAAGAATCATATTAACGGCTAGTACAAGAAGGTATGCAGCACATTCATTTGGGACTCATAATAGTGCGCATTCGTACTCTGCATCGACGAAATGAAGGAACTACTGCTCTCTTGGTTCTCCGAGATACGCGATGGAGGTCTGATGTGTCCATCCTTGGCACGATGGAAGCATACCTCTCCTCTGGAACTCAATTAGTGTATATTACACCAAACATTATGATTTTATACATAATTTTCTTAATCATGTAGAACTTGTGGTTCTTACGCACGTATATGAGCACTGGACAGGCGGCGAGTCCAATCTTTTAATTACAAAAGCATTAGTTACGCGGCTGACAAATACAAGTCATATTGGATTTCCATATAATGTATCAAGCATCGCGGACTACTTGGCGACGCATGGTAGAACTGTTATTCCTGGTGAACGCTATTCAATCCAGCAACTACAAGGACTGGCTTGGAACCTCAAGCCTTCCGACTAACCATCTGTCCAAATTTCATGCTCTTTGTATACTGTTCAGAGATTAAATTGTATTGTCCGTCTATCATTTTCAGGATATTCTTCATCAGCACCTTCACCATTACTCTATGTTTCATCTTGTGATCGCGAATTATCTGACCTGGATGAGGAACGAACTCATACCGTCCCTATGGCTTATGAAGATGGTCCTATCAGGGACCAAGAAGCTATTTCTGAAACTGAATCTAGAATTCATCCACTCTGGGATGACTCTGTATTTGAATTAGACGATGATCCAGATGACGATTTATCCTTATTTCTTTATATGAACTCTTTAAATACTGAAGTATTCACTTCATCCGCGGATCATGGTGGGGAAAGTACCAATTCCTTTTCTGAAATCTTAGAACCTCCATAAGATGGTTTGAGCCTCAATCTCCATTTGTTTACCCCTCACTCCGTCCTACACCATCACCATCAAAACTCGAACATGAACCTATTAACTCAACCCAGTTCTGCTATACATCCATTGAGGATCAGTTAGCTGACATCAAATACCCTAAATTAAAAAAAAATAGTGACAAAAGTTGATAATTATTGCTCTTCTATTAATTCATGAGTCCGCTTATGTATCCTCCAGCGACATCTGGCTCACAGGCTGGACTTTCATCATCAAGCTCTTATCAGAATTTCAAGTCCAAAACATCTGATTTTAAGAAAACATTCCAACAAAACATGTGGACCTTACCATCGATCCACAATTCACAAGGAGTGTCGCTAATTTTTCCTGATAACTTTTTGCTCTACAATGATGTGATATCTTGCTGGGAGTCGATTACCCTCAATCTTCTCAATGACAAACGGTTCGTAGATAATTAAACGAAGATTTTATTCATCGAAAATATTCCAGGGAAAGTTGAGAAGAATGTCTAGATCCAGTGGAGAATGACTTTCGAATATGAATATGAAGCCTTGGTAAACATTGCAGATGACCCTCAAAATGTCATCTCCAAAATAAGACGCATTATTCTCATGGAAGATCCATACCAAGGCTCTACCGAAGAACAAAATAGAGCTTACTTGGATCTACAGCGATTATCTTGTAATCAAACTAAAAACATGTTCGAATACATGAACGATTACAAGGCTTTGGCGGTCAAGTCTGGTCGCATGTTTATTGATTCTGAATTATCAGACAAATTCTTCCAGATGAAAAACTACGAGAAAAACAAGGGTTAAGGACGTGACTTGGAACCCTCAATTACGCTATAAGTTATATACCCAATTTGGGTACATTAGTTGGATAGGAGGCATTTTGCGGAAGAATTTGTCTGATATTTCAGAATCAATAAACATGTGACCAGACTTGGCCGCCAAAACCTTGTAATCGTTCATGTATTCGAACATGTCTTTAATTTAATTACAAGATAATCGCTCTAGATCCAAGTAAACTCTATTTTATTCTTCGGTAGAGCCTTGGTATGGATCTTCCATGAGAATAATGCATCTTATTTGGGAGATGACATTTTGAGGATCATCTGCAATGTTTACCAAAGCTTCATATTCATCTTCCAAAGTCATTATCCACTGGATTCATACCTTCTTCTCAACTTCCCCTAGAAGATATTCGATGAATAAAACATTCACTTTATTATCTACAAACCGTTTGTCATTGAAAATATTGAGGGTAATTGACTCTCAGCGAGATATCACATAATCGTAGAGCGAAAAGTCATCAGGAAGAATTAGCGACACTCCTTGTGAATTGTGGATCGATGATAAGGCCCACATGTTTTGCTGGAATGTTTTCTTAAAATCAGATGCCTTGGACCTGAAATTCTGATAAGAATTTGATGATGAAGGTCCAGCCTGTGAGTCAGATGTCGCTGGAGGATACATAGGCGGACCCATGATTGGCTCATTGGTGGAAGATATTGGGGAGAGAAATTAACAGAAGCGAAATGATTATCAGCTTTTGTCACCATTTTTTTAAATTTAGGGTATTCGATGTCAGCTAACTGATCCTCAATGGATGTATAGCAGAACTAGGTTGAGTTAATAGGTTCATGTTCGAGTTTTGATGGTGATGGTGTAGGACGGAGTGAGGGGTAAACAAATGGAGATTCAGGCTCAAACCATCTTGTGAAGGTTCTAAAATTTCAGAAAAGAAATTGGTACTTTCCCCACCATGATCCGCGGATAAAGTGAATACTTCATTATTTAAAGAGTTCATATAGAGAAATAAGGAAAAATCGTCAACTAGATCATCGTCTAATTCAAATACAGAGTCATCCAAGAGTGGATGGATTCTGGATTTAGTTTCAGAAATAGTCTTTTGGTCCCAGATAGGACCATCTTCATAAGCCATAGGGACGGTATGACTTCGTTCATCATCCAGGTCAGAGAATTCGCGATCAAAATATGAAACCTGAAGTAATGGTTATCAGCTTTTGTCACCATTTTTTTAAATTTAGGGTATTAGATGTCAGCTAACTGATCCTCAATGGATGTATAACAGAACTAGGTTAAGTTAATAGGTTCATGTTCGAGTTTTGATGGTGATGGTATAGGACGGAGTGAGGGGTAAACAAATGGAGATTCAGGCTCAAACCATCTTGTGAAAGTTCTAAACTTTCAGAAAATGAATTGGTACTTTCCCCACCATGATCCTCGGATGAAGTGAATACTTCATTATTTAAAGAGTTCATATAGAGAAATAAGGAAAAATCGTCAACTAGATCATCGTCTAATTCAGATACAAAGTCATCCCAGAGTGGATGGATTCTGGATTTAGTTTCAGAAATAGTCTTTTGGTCCCAGATAGGATCATCTTCATAAGCCATAGAGACGGTATGACTTCGTTCCTCATCCAGGTCAGAGAATTCGCGATCACAATATGAAACCTGAAGTAATGGTGGAGGTGCTGAGAAAGAATATCCTGAAAATGATAGATGGATAGTATCATCTAATTTCTGAACAACATGAAAAGAGCGTGAAATTTGGACAGATGGTTGGTCGGAAGGCTTGAGGTTCCAAGCCAGTCCTTGCAGTTATTGGATTGAATAGCGTTCACCAGGAATAACAGTTATACCATGCGTCGCCAAGTAGTTCACAATGTTTGATACATTATATTGAAGTCCAGTATGAGTTGTATTTGTCAGCCGTGCAACTAATGCTTTTGTAATTAAAAGATTGGACTCGCTGCTTGTCCAGTGCTCGTATCTGTGCGTAAGAATCACAAATTCTACATGATTAAAAAAATCTTGTATAGAAATCATAATGTTTGGTGTAATATACACCAATTGAGTTCCAGAGGAGATGTCTACTTCCATCATGTCAAGGATGGACACATCAGACCTCCATCGCGTATCTCGGAGAACCAAGAGAGCAGTAGTTCCTGCATTTCGTCGATGCAGAGTACAAATACGCACTATTATGAGTCCCAAAGGGATGTGCTGCATACCTTCTTGTACTAGCCATTGATATGATTCTTGTCGTATAAAAGACATGTTTACTTGCACACCATCAATTGCAAGTATTTTTACTTCTGAGTAGCGCTGGTATACACGATGATATGTATTAGACCAGTCATCTTCATAGAGGGCCTTAGCAGGTACTAGATTAGCACGACGTTGCTGAGACATTTGCGACTGAGCCTCTGGATCAATCTGACTTTCTAGAGTACGATTATAAGTATGACGTCTAGGAAGACGTCGCTGTAATTCATAGGCAATATGAGAACGCATTCTGTATCCGCATATTTGATCATCCAAGTTAGACGGAGCAGAAGTAAAAGCAAGAGTAGAATTACGAACAGAAGAAAGTGGGGTAAGAGAGGTAGAAGTTCTGGAAGTGAGAGCCATTAAGTAGATTTTTGTTTTTCAGAAAGGAAAATGCTTTTCGGATCACGAAAGACAAATAGAGGTCCTTTAAGCTTGGTGATTTTAGGTGGAGCTAAAGAATGGATTAGAAAGTTTTTCTTGAAGGGAAGCAAGAGAAGTTTCAACTAAAGGAGTTTCAGTTGATTTTTTGAGTATCAGTTGGATGTCTAGAACTATTAATCATTCAGCGTTTACAAGTAATAACTGAATAATCGTATTACTCTGTTTAACTATTGAACTAAAAGCAGAGGCGCTGCTTTGCCTTGCTTCAGCCGGATCCAAGAACCCAAAGGCGGAGCTCCAACGAATCTGTGGCCTTAAGAGCAGATTTATAATCTGTAATTGCTAAAGAAAGCTTTCAATCGTTCATATAAGAAACCAGAAATTCTGCTAGTTCGAAAAACCAGATAGAAAAATAAAGTATCCTAGGTTCACCGTTTGGAAATATGATAATTTATCTCATATGAGCTTGTTCATGCCTTAAATTCTGTACTTTTATTTTTAAACGTATATTTTTAAAGAAAAGAACATCAAATTTTCTAAACAAATTCTTTACAGAAAATTTCTTATTTTAGAAACAAATATTTGTATTATTGATTTTTCTAAATTTCAAAAATAAGTTTTTGTTACGTTTCTGATAAACCCTTTTCACCTTACAATAGGACAGTGCGCATACAATTCTCGGCGATCTCGTCGTCCCCAATCAGGTTACTAACTAGTATTATAAAAAATCGCAGCTTCTTATTTAAAAAATCAAAAGAATTTAATAACACAAATATTTATTCAAAAACAGAAATTCCTTGTTTGAAATTTATTAGAAAATAGATATTTCTTCTAAGAAATTATACACCTAAAAGTACAAGTAACAGCGCCAAATAACATGAGAGAGCCAATTAAGTTAAGTCATCATACAACTTAGTAGGCTTATCTAGAATATTTAAAGAAGATTAGCCCAACATGGCTCTGATACCAGTTACGGAGTGGCTATGGATCGCTTACTTGGGGTCACAATTTTTGCAAGCACTTAAAAATTTATGAAAACCAAACAAACAGATATATCATGATATAGATATCCTACAGACTCAGACTTGGAATAAAAGGAAGAAAACTCTCAAGTATTTCCTGGTGTGTTTTCAACCTCAATAAACTCTGCCTTATATAGGCATAACAAAAGCATTTTCATCGACAGTCGGTGGAAATATAGTACAAGCATAAATTATGGGGTGGCATGGCCACTAAATAAAGCATGAGAATAAGTGGCTATTTTAATCGAAAGTAGTCACGATCAGAATAAAGATAATCACGGGTAGAATAAAGTCAGGTTCCATCGATTCTGAAAAGGACGCTTTACAACACAAAAGTACAGATCATTACAGAAAATAAGATAACTGATGAGCCAGCAGTGGCCCGCCATATGCTCCCATAACGGCGTGAATCTAAACATAGTTGTTTAGACTCTTTTCAGTGAAGTCCGTTACTATCTTCAGTAGTCCAGTCATCTGTTGTTCCATCCGAACACAATAAAGCAAAACATCACCCCAACAGTTGTCTCGTGTTCTCTTCATCTGGGTGTAGTGTACTTTATTTCGTAGTATTTCTAATAAAATACGCATCTCATTACGAACTTTCATGACTTGCTTCTTTTCAATGTTTCGAGAGGCTGCCCTGAGCTTGGTCTCAATGTCCATGCGGATTGGGTAACTGCAAGTTTCCCAGAGGCAATTCCAGTGTCGGTCGCACGCCTCCTTAGGTGGTAGATTCGAATGATCTGGTCCAAACAGCTTTTTAAGCTTTGGGTTGCTAGCTTCTCCGCCATTTCCTGGTTCCATTCTTTAATATCAAAAAATAAGAAATTAATGAAGTCTTCTTCGAGATCTGCACATAAAACAAACGTTAGTCTAGAAAGCGTATCGGCTAGAACATTGTTCTTGCCATCGATGTGCTCGAAGTTTACTGTGACACCCAAGCCATTGATGTAATCCGTGAAGGCAATCCATCGCACCCTCGATGGTTTATTTTGAGTCATTTTATGATAAAACGATATAAATGTCTGGCAATCCGTTCTTAATGTAATTTCACGTTTGTCAAAATAATGGATTTTCAAGGCTGAAAGGGTCTCCATGCATGCATAAATCTCAGCATCAATAGTTGATTTAATAGTGTGAAATTTCCCACTTGCATATGCACGGACTCGTTTTGTGCTTCTTGTATCTTCCTTGATCTTCTTCTATTTACAGATTCCGCCTCTTCCTTCCATGCATTCATCTGTTTCTAGCACAATATAAGCATTTTCTGGCGGTATTTCTAGGTCGGAAAGATTTTGAACAAGCTTTTTAATCTTTCTTACTAATTCCCAATCAGTAGTTTAATTTTCCTATAATTAAATTACATGTTTGCTTAACAAAACTGAATTTTGAATTGTGTCCTTTAAATTCCTTACTCGATATGTTGAGTTGTTGATATGACCCCATCTACAACAAGTGGAGCAAGGGGAAACTTTTGAAATTTTTGCATTTTAAAATAAGTGAAGAACGGATTTAAAATTAAAAATTTGATTTTGATTTGGGTTCTCTGTTGAGATGAGCTCAATAACGAAGTCCAAGGAAAGATTGGAACCCAAATGACTAGGACCCTCTCATTGGCATTGACCCAACAATGGAGGCCCAGTCGAAAGATTGTAATGAGCCTAGAGAAACACGACTCGAGGCAACTTGGACCTTTTGTTGAAGTTAGACTCAACAGTGGACCCAGTCAAAGAATTTTGAGTGAAGCATTGATTTTGATTGGCTCGAACCCTTTATTGAGCTTAGCTCAACAAAAAAGATCAAGTCGGGTGACGATTTTGATAGTTGATTTTGAAATTTCAAAAATTTTCTGTAATTAAAAGTCTTTTATAGGATTTTGATCGAAATCGGATCAGTCCATGTTCATACAAAGTTTAATACCATCCGAGAATTTTTTAGAGGGGAATTAGAGGAAATCAACTAAGAGTGAAGTTTTGATGGCGTCACTTTTAAAGAAGAGCCTTAAAACCTTACTAATTAACTAGTGACAAACAATAGATTCTTAGACCCAAAAAAAAAAAAAAGAAGTTAGCAACGCATACCCAAGATCGAAATGGTGGGGATACCAACGAACAAATAGTGGTCTTGGCCTATAAGGAATATAAATACACTACTGATGTGCAGAAATAATAGTCAGATGTTAAAGTTGAAGAGAAAAACCATCCCCAACGACAGAGTCATTAGAAAAAACCCTCTGCATGTGGGAGACCACTCACAAGATATTTAAAATTTCACTTGTGATCAAATATGAGATCGGAGAATAATACATCACGTGATAGATAAAAATACTACCCTACAATAGATCCAATTGCAAAGTAGTTGTTTCACTATTCCGTGGAACTGCATACCATAATTTTTTCCCCAAGTTAAAAGACAAGGTAGATTTATTTTAATCCTGGGGCCTGACATCCCTAAAGATTTAAGTTTCTCTAGTTAATTACATCCTAAAGAGAACAAGTCTCGATTAAAATAGTGGTTATTCATTTCTGCAAATCTCGATGTAGATTTTAAAATTGTTATTTGAAGTTTGAAAATGGAATGGCTTAAACTTTATACGGTTCTTATCGAAACCCAATGAACGAGTAGGATGCTAACATCCCTACAAACGTAACATCCCTAAAAGAAAGAGCAGATTAAATTTAATCCTGGGGTCTAAAATTCCTAAATAAACAAGTCTCTATAGTTAAATACATTTAAAGAAGAGAACTCTGTTAAAACAATATTATTCATTTTTGCATATCTAACTGATAGATTTCAATATTGTTATTTGGAGTTTGAAAATGGAATGGCTTAAGCTTTTAACAAATCTTTCGAAAGCCAACGAATGAGCAGGGAGCAACGCACATTGTCCCAATGATTAATATAGTCTATCATATGGTCTTTTTAGAAATTAAGATTGAAATTTTAGTTTGATTTGACAATTTTTAGAAGATTAGGATTTATATTCGATAGAACGGGCCAAAAAAAAACCTAGAAGGTGTTAGTTGTGTGGTAAGTCCAACATGACTACCTCGGACCCCATACTAAAGTGAGTTCTACTGAAAAAGTAGAGAGACAAACCTAATCTAGAAAAATAAAAATGGGACTTGCGAAGTTCAATCCCACCAAGGAGTGAAATTCAACCCGACTCTCATGAACTTGCTTACAACCCACCTAAAAAGTGTTGTCATCTAACATCTCCTATGAGTAAAACCCATGATGACAATCACATGCTCGCTAAGAGTAATATGTTTTTGTAATTTAAAAAGACTTTCTTGGAAGAATGTTCATTTTTGCAACATGTGACGCCACTTTTCTAACCAAAAATGACCTTCCTTGCGGGCACTCATCTCAACCAAGTGAAGCGACCATCTCCTTTGTTGATTCAAAGCTTGTTTTCCTCATTAGTCTCTCTCTCCATGCACCTATGATGGATGATTTGATTCAACTAGCGTTCATGCCGCCAAACAAGCCTCCTTCTCGACTTCCCTTCCACCAATCTTATCGACGTCTCGACGTCCACTAATTGCTTCGCTCCCGTTGCCCTTTTGATTCCCTTATACACATGCTTTATATTAAATTGATCTGATGTTTTTTTATTTCTTTTCTTGATGTTAGACTTATATATTTGCATTTTCATATTTCTACTTGACGAATTAGTTATAAAATTCTGTTATTTAAGAAATACATTACTAAGATATAAGAAATAATCACAAAGACAGACCTCCAAAGTACAACTAAAGCGCCAGGAGAAATCAGCTCAGACACTAAACTGCATAGCATATCCCTAGAAATGAATACACAAAAATATACTTCAATTTAGTCATAATTCAATCACATAAATTGAGGTTTTGCACAAAGAATAAAACGAAGGAATTTTAGCTATCTGAGAAAGTCAGCTGGCACTTGAATATCATCAGGTTTAGCTCAAGTTAGTTATTCAAACAATAAAAATTCAGGAGATTCACAAGGCAAAGCCTATGACATACTAGTGATTGATACATGGCCTGCTTGTCCTTGACTTGTGCTTTAGGATTATCTGCAGTAGAACTTTGCAAGGAAGAGTTCCCTTTGTTTTCAAGCTGCTGAAGCTTCTCAAAGACTGCTGCTTCACCACCCTAAAGACCTATAATTAGCATTACAAACGTCAGAACTGAAAGCTAAAAAGGGTTAAAATAAAGCACCTGTCCCAAGAGAAAAGAGATAATTGCTTCCTCCAGCTTCAAGTCTACACCTTCTGATGCAATCAAACACTCGCAAATGATTTTAGCTTTGTCAATCTACAGAATACCGGGGAACAAAAAAAGTTTCAAAACCACAACTAGCCAATAAGGCTAAATATAGGATAATAATTCGGGTAAAATATACCAAATCCATCTGCCTTGTTGAAAAACCAAGAGCTAAATGAGCAACCATCGCCAAATAAAAGCAATCAAAATCAATCACAACTCTCTGGTTTTGTGATTCAAGTAATTTCTTATTCATTCGAGAAGAAGCCAAGTTTTCCCACGAAAGAAGATCAACTATTTCAGCAGCCATTAACTTATTTAAGGCTTGGCTTAAGAAGCAATGCCAGTCTTGAACACTACAAGAAGTGTCAACATCAAGACCTTGCTTGAGTAACTCACGCAAGGCTGCAATAGCACCCCTTCTCCGCTCAGCATTATCAGAGATCTGAGGCAAGTCTAACAGCTCCAAAGTACAAGCTGGAGCAAGCCCTTCTAAGGATTCTTCTATCTGGGAGCAAGCCCAATAAATCAAGTCATTTTGAAGAATATGTTGGTATATGCTAGCATAGATGCGTTAACATACTTGCCTGAGATAGCAAAGGCATACTTCCAAGAGAAGCTTTGCTCTTTAGAAGATACTGAGCACGAGCCAAAGCTTCAAATCCTTCATACACTTTGTTTTTCTCAAAAGCAGCCTTAGCAATTGCGCACTAAAAGAATGAAAATATAACTAACATATGAAGCTTTGAAACAATTTGGACATATATGAACATTTAAAAGCAAAGGATAGATCCTTTCACTGTCATATCTTACTTCAGCTAGAGCCATGGAGAGAAGCACATCATGAACATATGGCTTAACATCAGAATGTTCTAAAGCCGCCCTGCCAATTCCTAGTACCATTTTTTCTTCTCCTACCTGTAAAGAAATGAGATACAGATATTCAAATAGTTACAGCAATAAGAATACTTTGCCACATCAAGAATGAGGTGTACGAAAGTGCATAAGCCTTGAAGCTATTTAGGATATCAAGGGAGGAATTGATGCATGCATTTTTAATTCCAAAATTGTAAGTATGGTTTTCTGTGATTCAAATCCTTAAATCAGTCAAAATGGAAGTCACCTAAACATTGCTATAGGCCAACCCTCTTATGTTAAGTCATGATTCATTGTCATCATCAAAGATTATCCGAACGGCCCGGATCATTATTATGAATATTGTTCACTCATTCTTGTCGAGTACAGCATTGAAAAAATGCATTTTTGCGCAAGTTTTTCAAAATAACTTATAATCAACTTATCTTTGATTTATCTCTTTTTCCTTGTCTATCATAACAGTTTTAATAAACTCATTTCAGAGAGCGTCGTCTTTTGATGCTTTAGTCAAGTAAATGTCTACCATCTAATGAGCCGCCTAGGAGAGTAGATGTTTTAAATTTGACTTATGTTAAGAAAGGCAGACGTAGACCTAAGAAGACTTGGGCATGTTGTATAAAAAATTCTCTAAATTTATTAGAATTAAATGAAAATTTGACACAATGGCGAAAAAGGATTCATGTAGCCGGCCCCATTTAGTAGGATAAAGGTTTGTTGTTGTTGTTGTCCTTGCATATTAGGGATGCATCTTTTTACCCACTATTGTACATGCCCAAACTAACTTAACTATTTTTCAACATTTTATCCTAAATAGGTCCTGATCCGATCATCTCTCTCATATAAATAATTCTTCATCAAACCTTCTGATTTAGTTTAATTAACTTTCAATTTATTTGATTTGAAGTTACCTAATTATAGTGAGAAAAGCTCCAAAACTAAAGCTTCACTTCATCATCCATCCGTTAGTCCTAAGATAAGTCCGGCTTAAACTGGTCCTGCTTTAAGAGATGATAAAATGGGATATTTCGTTAGGCTTAGATGCTTAAACTTAACTAAAGCTCCAACCAAATAGCCCTTATGAGTTTTGTTCATTTTGCAAATGAGGTAGACTTAATTAGGGACTTTTGAATTGACTCCTAGGTATAGTTCAAGGGCCCCTAGAAGGTGTTTAGGAAGGGGATTTATGTGGTTGTGGATAGGGTTGTCAAAAAAGTTCGTTGTTCGCGAACAGTTCGTGTTCGGTTCGTCAAGGAAATCGTGTTCAATTCGTTCGATAAGCAAACGATACGAAAATGAACAATTTTTTTTGTTCGGTTTGTTAAACGAACCAAACAAGAACAGCGACGCATTCGTTCGTGTTCGAATCGTTTTTATTCGAAATATAAAATAATTTAAAATAATTATTTATTAAAAATTTATGAAATTTAAAAATAATTATATTATATATATTCTAATAATTTATCAAATTTTCAAAAATTTAATTCTATAAATTATAATATATAATAAATTATTATTAATAATATATCAATAAACTATATTAGTAATATAAATATTATATATTTATATAGTTAATATATTATATTATTTATATATATTAATATATAGAAACTAAATTGTAAAGAGTAAAAACCCTAAGCCCTAACCCCGCGTTTCGCCTGTTTGACACTTCCGCCTTTCACCTCTCGAAAGCTTTCGGCCAGCTCTCATTCTCTTCGTCTCAAAACTGCGAAAAGCTTTGTCTCGTCGAGAGCTTAGGGTTGAAAGTTTGTGTTTATTCTTTAATCTCTGCTCCTATTTGTCTTCCATAGAATATATTTGTCCTCAGTGAGTCGGCGTTGGATCGACCACTCGGTATTCTTGCTTCAGTGCTCGATATTTTTGCTTGGTCGCTTGTAGGCCTACCGAGGCGTCATCTTTGAGTATATTTTCTTTAACATTTCAAATTTATCTTCATGCTTGCCTCGTAGGTTAAATTTTCATAAATTTTTTTAGGTTTTTTTTTTTTAGTGAAACCTAGATTAAATGTAGATTTGTTTGTCTTCATATCGACTATAGATCTTTTTTTTTTTTTTTTGCGCAATAAGCTGATAAGTGAGCTCTGTTTGGGCTATTATGCACTTTTGTTGTGAGTCATACAGGCTTAAGCATTACTTTCAAACAGGTTTCAGCATTTTTGTTGTGACTCGATTGTTGCCTCTAGATCTAATTTTTTTTAAGCCTTGCTGGTATTTCTCTTCAATCATAAATGTTCCATTTATCTTGTAAGTAGGAACAATGATGTTTTAATGTTCTTACTACATTCTTAAAATCAGTAGGCCTTGCTGGTATTTCTTACTACATTCTTAAAATCAGTGTAACATTTCTTACAATACATTATTGATCTTAATGTTTATGAGTTTTGGCAAGAAGAATGATTTGGCAAGAGGTTGCATCTCCTTACTCCTTAGTGGATGTTTCTTTGAGTAGGCCATGGATGATTGTGGTCTATGGTGTATGTGATGACTAACATGTTGGGATCTGTTCGGCTGCTCTCTACTTGTTTTTTTTGCTGAGCATCCTTTGGAGACTCCAAATTGGAGCTGCTGCATCTATAATGGTTAATTTATTTCAGTAGAAGTACCGTTAATGTGGGTATATACTCCGAATAAACATGGTTGGCAGCCTGACACAAATTAATGAGAAAATATAATGTGGGTATACAGTCCAGATGTATGGACGACGATTATCATCAAATTTACGTTATCATTCACACATCTAAATGTTTTTTTTTTTCTCATTAAGGCTGATAAGAAGCTAGTCATGGATTGGTAATTAACTAGATTCTGTGAGAAAGAAAATGGTTTTAAAGCTTTTGTGATTTATGTTACTTATCTGTAGTGAACTTTTTATTACATGAACTTCTTTTGTTTGCTAAAGTAGACACGTTTTGTACTGAGCTTACACAATAATGAACCAATTTTACTATTTTCAAAGATGAAAGATAGATATGTGGGGATGGAGTGATGATTAGATTCTCTTTTTGAGAGCAACGATAAAAACATATTGTTGATTCAATGGGCTCAACTGATTGTTGCTTCTCTCTGTTGATGGTTGTTGTCAGTTGGGTTCAGATTCTTACACTATGGAGACTAAATTTGACCCCGCAGAACTACACCACAATTTTAGCATGTTCTTACAGAGTCTATCATTGATTGTGATGTTATGTCCTATTTCTCTTTGTGATGTGATGATTTTTCGAGCTCTCTTTATACTTTCTTAACGTGTTTGCATGGAGTTTAACTTGGTGCTTTTGGTCATTTCTGATACTAGAGATATTTGGATGTGCCACTAGGGGATTCTTTCGGATCCCCCACTTGCCTGCATTTGTGAGTTGTTCAAAGATGATGTTAATTTATGGCTTGATATTTACTTTATTATGCCCTTTAAAAGCTTTATTTCCTATACATTATAACATTAAAGTTGCAGAGGTTTGGCGTGGCAATGTTTGGGACAGCTTGAAACAATAAAACATATTGGGCAATATGATTGGATGTGCTTCATTCATAGTATCCCTTTTGATAGAGACAAAATAGATTATGCTCAGGTGAAAGAAGAGCAGGGTGGGTTTTATTTCTAAATATATTTCTCAACAAATTCATAATGTTTACTGCTTTTAGTTTCTGGTTAAATGAAAGTTCACATCATGAGTTTTAAATCAGTAAGAAATGTGGGCGCTACATAATGTAGGCATGTTCTTGCTGTTGAGTTTTAAATTGATGATGTTTAATGCTTTTGGTTTCTAGTTAAGTGAAAGTTCTCACTCACTGATGTTCTTTCACCTTACTCTAGTTTTGCCTTCTTACAGCCTGGCTAAGGTATCGCATTTGATGTAAAGCCGGTCCCTGATGTTCTTTCTGGTTAATGAGAGGTACACGCCATTTCTATCACCCATTTGGTGTAAAGCCGAATCCTTTCATGCTGAACAAACTTAAGGAAAGATGGATAAGGATTTAATGCTAGCTGGCCTCTCTCTCTCTCTCTCTCTCTCTCTCTCTCTCTCTCTCTCTCTCTGAGTTCTCCTTCTAGAATTGGAATTGGAACTTGAGCAAAGTCTCACGATTAGGTTGACTTTGCATGTCCTTATCCATGAAGATACATTTTCTTAAATTTTAACTGAAGCACTAGATTTTCCTTGGGCTCACCAAGATCTTTACCAATATTATGGGAAAATATATGTATCCTTTTCTAAGCGAGTTTTATAAAGATTTTTTTAATGATAACCCTAATACTTCTGTTTTAAAGCAATATATATATATATATATATATATATATATATATATATATATATATATATATATATATATATATATATATATATATATATATATATATATATAGGAAAGAAAAAAGTCTTGTTCTTGCTGCTGAGTTTTAAATTTTTTTTTCATTTGAATGATATTTACTTTTAAATATTTGTTTGTTTGTTGTTGCTTACACATCAATGCATGAAATCTCATGTGATATTATATTTTTGTGTATAGATATTTACAAGGTCAAATATTGAACATTCTCAATCTGTATCAAATGACGAAAAATTGCCACTTGCAACACAAAAAAGAATTGATAGTTCTCAATCTGTTGAGCTAACTGTTGGAAGTACTGTAAAAAACAATCCATTGATTCCACCTCATGCAATGAATTCTTGCATGCATAATGCCAAATTCCACAGCTCAAGTAAATAACCAGCCGCTACACAACCTAAAACACATCACAGATTGAAAACACTAGAAATCTTGCAAGCAGAGTTTAGAAGTTTCTTGTTGTTCCGTTGAACAATAATTGCTCCGTATAGGAATACGCTGATAACCCTAATTATGCCTCATTGTGAATCTGTGGTATGATCAATCACTGTGAAATTCCCTAAATAACCAATACTATTTTATGACAACAAAATCTCAAATCATCTCTCCATAAGCATCCTACAATCATTATAAGATCTGGTATGTCTAGTTTCCTGATGTTTTATGCCCCAAGAAATCCAAAGTTAATCATGAAAGTTCTTCAAGATCACAATTTCATGCAGATAAAAAAGCCATATTTACCTCTTGAAGCAGGCACAAAGCACCGGACAACCAAGCCCAAGGAATGCGTAAAGAAGATTTTGGTAGAGTGTTTTCTTTTAAATTGCCAGCATATTCTGGTTCAAAAAGAAGCTTATCTCTGATATCCATTAAAAGATGCTGGAAGCACAAGTTAGGAGAATATCAACATACAATTTTTGTTTAAACAGTTCTCATGTGTTTGATCAACATAAAAAATAAATTAATTGTCCGTCAACCTGCCGTGAAAAAATGGCATCTCCTGAGTAACCAGCCTCAATCTCCGAGCCTTTTAAATCCATCACAGCTTTCACAACCTCATCCTTTTCAGCTTTCAGAGAAAGACCTAAAAGCTGCAAACATATCCAATGTTTGCACCAAAATTAGGAAGAAATCCAAATAGAACTGTAGCGGAATAGTGAAAGCAAAAACACGCATCCATTTATGACGTTCATTCGAACTTCCAACCCACAGAATTAGGATTTAATCTGAAAGCTCAAACTCATTTGAGTTCATGGTCCGAGCAAATGAACAAATTCCAAGTTAAAAGAGACCATACAAATTGCCAAATAAAAAGAATATATGTATGAAAATCCACAACCTGATAACATGTGACTGGAATCTCCACCAGCCCTACGATCTGCCCATTCTCCACCTCCGTAACCTTCAATGTAGACCCTCCTCCGAAGTCCCTCCGACTCAGGCTAGCTCTTGCCTCCGGCGATAACCTCTTCGTTAACCCGGTTGCAGCTATGCGTCCTGAAAAATTTCGGCCGCTTGAAAACTCCGACGAGGGGATAACCCTTCCTCTCTCTTCAACAGCCCCATTCAAAAAGCAACGAGAGTAAGGAGCCAAACTTAGCACCAAGTGAACCAATGCCATCACCAGAAACACAAACTAGTCAGCCAGATCTTCCCTCATCTCGATGGAAAATAGCGACTGAGCTGGATGTGAAGTGAACAGACTGTAGTAAAGATTACGAATGGAGATGGTGCTAGGGTTAGGGCTTCCGCTCTTTACTTCACTCTCGCAGTCATCGGATATCTCGAGCCCGTGGAGAAATTGGAAAGCAAAGCCGGGGAATCAATTCCGCTATGCGAAGAAGTGACGCTGGAGGAGAAGCATTTAATCCAAGAGAAAATTTACAAAAGAATTAACAAGTAAATGGATGATTTACAAGAATACCAGTCAATTCTTACGTATTTGCATATCTGCCACCAAAACTTTAATTTATAAATGTTTAGTTCAACTTAAATAGGTGATTTTTTTATGTGATATGAAAATATCGGCTGATATAAATATATGAAGCAAAGTTTAGCAGTTGTGTGTGAATGCATATGAATTGAGGGTACGGAAAAATGCCCCCCAAATTTACATAAATATAACATAATTGTTATATAATTAATTATAAAAAAAGATTTATTGATTTTATTTAAAAATATGATTATATGTGATCGTGCTAGAAAATTTGTGGTGTAGAGTAATAGATAATCGTCTTAATATTGCACGAGAATTCAACACACACTCGAGTGAAAGAAAACGGCTACTTATGACACCTGAAGTTTTACTCAAAAAAAATTTATAAAGAAAAAAAATTACGGGGTCTCGCCTAATTGTAAAAATCAACTATAAGTAGATGATTACAGAAACCCATTGTCCCACAGATGGGAATGAGTTACTATATTTTCCAAGTTACGATATTGACTGATGGAGTCTAATTGGTGGGGGTTGACGTATATTGGTGGTGATCGACGGTGGTTGGTGGTTGTCGACTGATATCGACTGTGGTCGACGGCGATCGGCACGTGTCGACGATTGTCACCAGTGGTCGACGACAGTGGTCGACGACGGTCACTGGTGGTCGACACTGATCTGTGGTGGTCAATGACGGTCAGATGTGGTCGACGACAATCAACGGTGGTCGATGGCAGTCAACAGTGGTCGACAACGGTCTGTGGTGGTCGACGGTGATCGAATATAGTAAGGATGGTGTTGGACTTCAGCTCCTTCTCAAAGTCTAAAGTTTTCTCTTAAGGCTCAAGCTCCCTCACAATGTGCGGGTGGGGCTTTATTTATTGTATTATCCGTGCAATTAATGCAGGAATACAACTGTTTTGATCAGACTGCATTTGATAAACATTTGAGTGCCTTAACGATAACATAATTGAGCAGTCTTACATTTGTTAGATTTTTCTTGTCAAGACGCTCGATTCGATTATAGACTTATTATATTTGACATTCGTCTGGCTTTCAAAATACGTCTTAAAAACTTCCAAAAGTTGTTTAATGACTTGATCTGAGTGATTTGACTCGGATTAAACTAATTTTGATATCATTCGCTCTGTTTCGTCGAGTCAGTCGGTTTGGGGCAGCCGCTGTTGTTTGAAGAAACAACTATAAAGTCGTCGTTGAAAAAATTATTTTTCAAAAGACTCTGATGACTATTATATATATATATTTTTTTTTTTTTGCAAAAATTTAGACCGCGCATTCTGATGGTCGCCACACTTTAACAGCTCATGTTTAAAAAAACAGTTTTCTATCACAGAAATTTCTAAAAGCAGCAAAATAGTAATTCCCCAAAAACAGAACTATGATGACAGTCTAAAAAATAAAACAAGCAGAGAGCAGTTCCAAACATACCCAAAACAACCCAAAAAAAGAAATTAAATAAAATATCACACAAATGTTATATAATTATTTATAAAAAAAATTCATCAATTTACATAATATGATTCTTGTATACAAAAAATATATCATGAATCTCAAAACAAATATGCGGCTGTAGAAAAAATGTGCGACCAACCGTGTAACTGGTCGATCTATTGAAGAACGACCGTAAGGGCCTGCTGAAGCATTTTGTCTCTTAGAAAGACGACCTGCAACCTTTAAACCAGTCGTCAGATGATTCCCAAATCGATTATCGATGACATAAAAGCACGACAAATAATCGACAATCATCTCACCATCATCTTACATTCAAATATTCTTGTAATTACTGAAAGACTCCAATAAATTATTAATATTGAGGGAGCAAATCTGTAATTTTGTAAGATCGGAATCATTTCCTATAAATATAATGAATAAATGGGACACATTCTCTATTACTCTCTACTGAACTCTCTATTTCCAGTGTGAAGTACCATGCATTGAGTGTGCTTCCACAACACTTTTGGATTCAACAATTCTATATTTCATATAATACATATAGTTAATCAAATATTTTTATAGTTTATTTTTTTACATAAAAATATCAAAAAATTTATTTTGATTGACATTATGGAATAATATTAAAATTTAAGTAAAAAATCTTAAATGAAGACAATTTATCCAATATAAAAGTTATTCAAACATCCATCTTTTTTTTTTTTTTTTTTTTTTTTGGGCGGGAACCTTAATGTGAGTTGGTTGATCATTTAGCAACGCTTGCCGCCGCACCTCTATATTTCAAAAATATTTTGTTAAAAATTAAAAAATATTTTGGTTTTAACATAGTCATTATAAAAAAATATAAGTTATAATTAAAAGGAGGATTGCTATTGTTGACTTCATATCTGTTCGAAAGACCGTAGCCAAGGAATAAAACGTGTGGTCGAGAGAAGAAGAACGTGAGAGAGAGAGAGAGAGGAGGAGAAGGAAGACTTCCCTTCGAGGGAGAAAATGGGGTGTCCCCAGGCTCTCCGACCTATTATATTCCATTGAAAACCGAGGTTATAAGTGGTGGAAACTCAAAGGCCCCTTTTACATATGAAGCCCTCCTATTTATATAAGATAGGAGGGGTAAAAGAGTATATAAAATTACATATTCAGTCTTGCCTTAAAGAAAAAAGCAAAAAATATTCTAATTCCTTTATCATGGGCCGTCATATTGACTTGAGATTCGTGCAAATCATATTTAGTAAACACATGAAGTTCCTCAATTTTCTTGCTCATTGATGGCGACAACAAAAATAAGGACAAAGATATTTATAAATTAAATAAATCTTGAATACATAATTTGATAATGATACCCCTTGCTAGGCGCATTTCGCGCTTGTTTCTAGTATATTTGTCGCCATCTCTAAGGGCCTGTTTGGAAGCAATTTGTCTTTGCTCGACTTTCATTGCCATGTACTGCCCAAGAAGCATTAGCGGGAAGCAACTATGGGGAAGCAATCGAGGAAAGTCTCATTGTCCGTTTGGTTGTAGTTCGTGGGAAAAGCAGTACTGAAGTGAAAAATGACTGCATCGCCTCGTTTATTAGAAAGTTCGTTTTAATATTTCAATATATTTATGTAGGATCAATTATTTGAAAGTGGAATAAATTTTTTTTGAAAAATTTTATATTTAAATATACAAGTTAATAAATTTAAATTAGAATTTTTTATTTTTATATTTTTAATATATATTTTCTATATATAGTGAATTATTGATTCAATTCAATAATTCACTATATAGGTTAAATTTTTTAAGTATATTAACAAAATATTTACGAGCATCGGTATATCTTAATTTAATTTAAAAATAAAATATTAACGAACTTGGTTATCTTTTAAATTTAATAAATTATATATATATATATATATATATATATATATATATATATATATATATATATATATATATAAAAATTTTATAATTTAAAAAGGTTGTTCGTATTAATAAAACATTTACGAGCTTTATAAAATATTTTAAATAGATTGTTCAAATTATATTAAAAATTTAATAACAAAGCAATAGAGCGATTGCAAATCTCAAAATAGTCATAGAGTTCTACAGCAAAACATATACTCCTCTCAAACACGTAGCAGCAGCAGTAGAGTGAAAAAAAGCGAAGAAGCTATTCCAACAACAACCAACAATATAATGATGTTCACTTTAGTTTTCGGAATCCGTAACTCCGTTTCGTCTGCGTCTTCCGTTGTGGTCGTACACTCCCGGCGTCGGACTCGTGAAAATCCGGTAAACTATCTGCCCATCGAAAGAAACGGCAGCGATGCGGAATGTCTCGAGGACGGGCATAAAACTTTCGTCGAAAGCTATGCGGCCGACGTGATGTCGAAAGAGATGCCCGCGACCACGGCGACATAGCGATCGGCGAGAGGTAGCCGACGTGTTGGAGCTTATTTTTACCCGAAATGCAAGCACATATGCGACTTAATTAGTTTGAGTGTCGAATGGTCGAACAAAATGAAAAGAATCAATCTAGTGTGTAGAATTGTAAATAATGTGAAGTAAAGTGCTCGAAAAGAATGTAAAAGACCGACATTGCATTGCGAAAAAACACTCACTCTTCTAACTAACAATCGAGTAATGTCACGCTCGAAGTCGTTGTCATTTCATTTGCACCTCCCTTCTTTTGTACGGATTGGTGCACTATTGTCATCCTCCCGTGGTTGAGACGGTTCAATGCGGTCCCGTAAACCGTCGATCGTAGCAACCTCGTCAAAATCAACATCGGCCCGAGTTGGATGCCGCTTTGATATAGTTATGCGGGGCCGTAGTTGCCAACACTATCGCACTCGTTGTTTGGGAACGGATAAGGAGGCATATCCCGAAGAATGGCCCACTTCTTCTTCCAAACTCCGAATGTTCTCTCAATAACGCCTCTCGAGGACGAATGTCTCTTATTAAACAACTCCTTTCTAGTCATTGTGCGATTACTAGATCTTTCAAAATACGGAATGTGATATCTTGTATCGGGATAGGGTTTAAGATACCCCTCTCGCATGGGGTAGCCGAGCATCTACCAAATAATACTTCCTGTAATGATAGAAAGTATAGTTAGGTATATGACCAAAAACATCAACTTTTAATATTATAAATGACCTTACCGGGTGGTGGGTGAGGGAAATTGTACTCTGGCTTTCAATTCTTTCTTTAGTTGGTCCGATTTATTTTTAAGCTGCAGCCTGTCGTAATCCCTGCCTGTCAGCTCCCTAAAATTTGTTACTATATTTTGCCAGCCTTCCTTGCTGAAAAAAGAGTTTGGTTTATTGCCTCTTTCGATTTTGCTATGCAAACATCGCAGAAAATTAATTTTATGTCCTTCTCCCAAAGTGCAGGAGTGACAACTTCTTTATTCTTATTTGTCATACTAATAATAGGAGACAAGTCAGCAATATCTTCAAATATGAAATAAATCAACATACATATGAAAGTCTTGTCTAATGTACTTTTAATTGCGAAATAATAAATTTAAAAATCTACTAAGGTAAAAGAACACAGAAATTTACGTGGTTCGGTCAAATTGACCTACGTCCACGGGAAAGGAGTATTTTATTTTCATTAATGAAACTTTTGAACATTTACATAGCTTGTACACTTGCATCGCACTACACCTGTACTCGCACTACACTACACTACACAACACCGTACAATCTGGACCGCACTACACTGCACTACACAACACCTGCACTACATCTGAACTACACAATTTTCCATTCATTTCTATAGCAGCTCCATTACAAGGGCAAACCCGAGCCACCCTCAAGCACCCAGCCAAGCTCCATGACAATTTTCTGCTCAGCTACACAGGTTCACATCACTATACAATTTATTTTCTGCTTCCACACAGCACTACACATTGCATTACCCCAAAACACACACAACACTACACATTGCATTACACAACTGCACAACTGCACTACACAACGTCTGCACGCACACACATTGCCTTGCACTACACTTCACACACACTGCACTGCACAAACACCCCGACTGCAAAAACACACACACACTGCAATGCACTACACTGCACTAAACACACATCAATGCAATGCACTACACTGCACTTCCACACAAACACACAACACTACACTGCACCCAAAACACAGCACTTCACTGCACTAAACACACACTGGAATGCAATGCACAAAGCCAAAGTTACGAGGCATTAAAAAACATAAAACCGAGCCATTTATATACGAGTGAACCCATCACTTTTAGCTACATCAAGTTCTCGATGGTTCGACTTGTGTATATGGAAGTTCATGCTTGGCTTAAAAGCCTCGCCAAATTATGTAACCAAATTGTGGAAGTGCGGTGCGGTGTGTTGAATTTACAATTATCAATGAATCAAACGTAGCATTGAAACTAAATTTCGAGAAGCATATATATTAGCAGTCTTAAAGGTATAAATCAGGTAAGCCTTCACAAGTTACTTACAGAAATTGTGATGACACCTTCTTTCCCAACTTTCCCCATCTGCACAACACTTCAAACACACACCTGCACCTGCACAAATAGCCCACTCGGAAACACGACATCTGCACTGCACTTGCACTTCACACTCACTGCACCTGCACAAACACCCCACTGCGAACACACACACACCGCACAACTTCATTCTCGCACTTCACACACTTATTGCCCTGCACTAAGCACCCCATCGCACAGCACTTCAAATGAATGCATTGCACTTCACACACACATTGCACCTGCACAAACACCAACTTCGAACACACACACTTGCACAACTTCATTCTTGCACTTCACACACTTATTGCACTTCGCACAAGCACCCCACTGCACGACACTTCAAATGAATGCCTTGCACTTCACACACACATTGCCTCGCACAAACACCAACTTCAAACACACACAACAACGCACCGCACTTCAAGCACACATTGCACTCGCACAAATAGCCCACACAATACACTACACTTCACAGTTCACACCTGCATAACCGCACGCACTACACTACAAGCCGCACACTGCAAGCCGCACTTGCACTACAAGCGCACGCATTACACTACAAACCGCACTTGCACTACTAACCGCATCGCACTTCACTACACAATACCTTGCACTTCACGATTCACACAATGCACTTGGACTTCACTACACTTCGATACCTTGCACCACACAATTCCAACACACACGCCCGATTAAACACACAATTCCAACACACACACCCAATTCAACACACACAATTCCGCACACACAATGCACAACACTTCACTTCACAATTCCCATTTTTTCACTGCAAGCCTGCCGCACTTCACTACACAATGCACTACACTTCACAATTCAACACAATGCCACACACACAATGCACTGCACTTAACTACACTTCACAATTAAACACACACAATGCACTGCAAATCACAATTCCACACACACAATGCACTGCACCGCACAATTCCAACACACACACACACACACACAATTCATCACACACAGTGTACTACATTTAACACACTGCACTGCACTTCACTTCACAATTTCAACACACACACAATGCACTGCACTGCACAATTCCAACACACACACAATTTAACACACTGCACTGCACAATTCAACACACACAATCCCATTTTTTCACTGCAAACTGCACTGCACTTCACTACACAATGCACTACACTTCACAATTCGACACAATGCACAACACTTCACAGTTCCACAAAATGCACTGCACTTCACAATTCCACAGAATGCAATGCACAACACTTCACAGTTCCACAGAATGCAATGCACAACACTTCACAGTTCCACAGAAAAAACGAAAACCAATAAAAAAATAGTGCAGATGGGGCTAGTTGCGGGACCCAAACAACTTAAAACCGAGCCCCATACCATAGAATAGAGAAAGCTACCATAAAAATAGTGCAAAGGGACCAGCTGTCGTAAAAATAGTGCAAAGGGACCAGCTACCATAAAAATAACGAAATATGTTCTAGGAAGGAACGAGCAAGGGGGAGGGAGAGGGGGACAGAGCCTCGAAAGAGAAGGATACCAGTTAGATAGGAGGTATGCGACCTTCGATTTGAATCTCTTTGGAGAACAGCTGCAGTTCTCGCGAGAAGATCTAGGGTAAAGGAGATTGGGGGCTCAGTCACGGGAGCACGGGCGAGCGAGGGCAACGATAGGAAAAAGCGGGTTATAATTCGGGGCCGCGGGGTTTATCCCGCGGCCGGCTTTCGATCGGATTCGCGGTGACGCGCCGCGAATCTCAGGCAACATCCTGCAGCGTCGCGTTAAATTGCGGCGCGGTGCCGCGCCGCAGACCAAAAAGCGGGTTCCAAACGGGGCCTAAGTCTATCATTTCGGAGCTTTTCCTGTCGGGGGAAGCTTTCGGGTTCTGGTGTTCGAAGGAAAAGTCAGTCGCAAGAGGAAATTCGACCGTCGAAGAAAAAATTCTTAGAGTTGCTCGTCCCGGATGGGAGTATAGGAGATACTTGCCCCAGAGGGGAGTCTCAGAGTTGCTCATTATGGAGGGAAGTCTTGGACATGATCGCTCCAGAGAAGATCTTGGAGATGCTCGCCCCAGAGGAAAGTCTTAGAGATGCTCTCCCCATAGGGCAGCCTTGGAGTTACTTGCCCCGGAGGGGAGTCTTATTGATGCTCGACCTAGAGGGAAATCTTAGAATTGCTCGCCCCAGAGTGGAGTCTTAAAGATGCTCCCCCGGAGGAAAATCTTGGAGTTGCTCACCCCATAGGGGAGTCTTGCTGTTACTCGCCTTGGATGGGAGTCTTGGAGTTATTCGCTCCTGAGGTGAGTCTTGGAGTTGCTCGAGCCGGCAAGGGGAATATTGGAGATACTCGCCCGGGGGGAGGAGAGTTGCTAGCCTCAGAGGGGAGTCTTAGAGTTGCTCGCCCCGGAGGGGAGCCTTATCAATGATCGACCCTGATGGGAGTCTTAGAGTTATGCACCTCTCGTGGAGCTTGTCGTTTTCGGGTGTTTTTTATGGCACTGACCGATCAAACGCTATTGGCGTCATTGTCAATTTTTTCTCATGCACTGACCGATCGGACGCTATTGGCGTCTTTGTCAATTTTACTACCCTGGTCTGAGTTCCCAACGTGTCAAGTGGTGTTTGAGACATACTTTATCATTGTTTACAATTTGCTCAAATCTCTCTCAAATTATATTCAAATTTAAAACTTGGGTTCAAGCAAAGTTAGTAATGACACATCATCAATAAATTTTTATCAATTGACACAAATCCTGACACGATAAGCATGAATCTCATAACATTTTCTTAGTAAAAAATATTCAAACTCAAATTAAAAAACTTTTATTACTTTAAATTAAACAAACACACAATCAAACAAATTGGCTCGACAAGACAAACACAATGACAAAAAATCGATCCAATCTAAATCAAATCAAACCTGTATCAAGCCATGAAACCATCTTTGAAAGCTTTCAGTGTCTAATTAGAGGGTAAAACAGATTTCAAATCTGATAAGCTTATAGTCATATCAAGTATATCGAATAGACACATCCAACGAGCTCAACTTCACTCAACTATAACATCATTAAGGAACTAAAATGTCCACAATATATCGTACAATTATGTGAATCTCTTTAGGTTGTCCGATGAAGTGATCCAATTTATTTCCTTATTTATTAAAAGGCATTTCACATACTCTACTAATAAAGCTCTATCCCCTTCAATAAATGACGTCAAAAAGGGAGACCTATGGCTAGAGTTTAACTGAAAGATTCAAATTTCAATGGTGTTCTAGACTGAAGACCGACGAACATTTCTTACTCTCGCAGCTGTCAACCACCGCTCACCAGCCTTCGTCGACCACTGCTGGCCATCCCTTGCCCCATGACGTTGATGAATCATGTGTTATAAAGATGCACCTTGAAGAGATTATAGAGACGTATCATGAATATATTATAACAATGTACCACAAAATGGTGTAAAGACGAACCCTGAATACGGTGTAATGACGTACCCCAAAGAAGATGTAAGGATGCACCTTGAAAATAGTGTAATGTTACACCCCAAAAATAATGTAACGAAGCACTTAAATATAGTGTAATGATCTACTCGGAGATGGTGTAACAATACACCCCATAGATAGCGTTACATCACACCTCGACTACAATGTAACTCCCAGCAATAGTTGTTTACAAATGGTATGTTCTGAGTACAGTGACATTCTCTGAATTCCTAAAGTTCACTTCTTCCAGCTCCCTAGTATGACCCACAGCTTATGCGGTTCCCAACAACTGCAATCCCTTACTACTATTGCCTTGACAGCCAATGGATATTATTATAACTCAACAATATAGCCTACACACCCAACTATGGCTTACGCGGTTCATGGCTCATGCATCTCTTAACTCCAACCTTTGGGATTGTGGACGTTATTATAGCTCTTGTTATGACCTATGTAACCAACTAAGGCCTATGCTGCTCATAGCTTATGTAGCTCTAAACTCTGACATTTACAGCCTAAAAAAATTATTGCAGCTCACCACTATGACCTATGTGACCATCCTGCATGACTTACAACTCATGAACTCCCAATTCTGTCTTCCATAGCATACAAACATTATTGCAGCTCATCATAATGACATACGTGCACAACTATGACCTATGTCGCTATATCTCATGGAGCTTTCAACTCCAGTCTCTCCGGTCTACGAATGTTAGTACAAGTTCACGTTAAGGCCTATGTGACAAACTACAACCTACACAACTCACAACTCATGCAGTTCTCAACTATAGCATCTACGCCCTACAGATGTTATTGGAACTCACAACTATAGGCTATGTGCCTAGCTACAACTACAACCTACGTGGCTCACGGCTCGCGCAGCTCTGAACTCTGGCTTCTATGACTTACAAATGTTATTAGAACTCACTAAAATGAATTAGATGCCCAACTATGACTTACATGACTCACAGCTCATGTAGCTCTGAAATTCGGCCTTCGTGAGTTACAGATGGTATTACAACTCCTTACTATATCCTATGTGACTAATTACGACTTATGTGACTTACAACTAATGCAGCTCTCAACTCTGGCCTCTGCGACCTACAAATTGCATTACAGTTCACCATTACAACCTAAGCAACCAACTACACTCTATGTGGCTCATAACTCATGTAGGTCCTAACTCTGACCTCTGCGGGCTACATATGTTATTACAAATCCCTATTACGACAAATGTATACAAATCCCTATTACGACAAATGTAACCAAGTACGACATATATGGTTAAAACTCATGCAACACCTAACTTCAGCTTCTATAGCCTACGAATGCTATCACATCTCCCCATTGCGACCGCTACAACCAACCAATGCTTCTAAAGCTACCACTCACTACCAATATGTCCAAGTAATATGACTTTTAACTATGACTTCTGCAACAAGTTAGTGCTACAACTACCATCTACAGCATTCATGATGACTCACTACCTCAACAACAATCGACTACGACCTTTGCAGTCCATTGCCACTATTTCGCTAAACAACAGTTGTACATCAACATTATAATTCCATCCTTTTTAATTCAAGAGAAGAGTGGGCACATGTACTTATAATTCTTTAATGGATTACTTTAAATGGGCTAAGCCCCATTGTTCTTTTCCTTTCAAGGGGTTTTCACATAAACATTATAGTCCCTTCCCTGTACTTTTTTTTTAATCTATCAGTGTGTTGTATCCCATACTATACTAAGATGTTAAATTATTACTCTAATATCATGAATATTGAGGCACGCATTAATTCGGTGTCGTTTGTATGAAACAAAGTCCCATTTGGTATAGTCTTAAAGTCTGAGATGTTATGTCGCTACCTCGTTGTAGTCATTGATGTGGGGGGCAACATTTACTACAACCTTAAAAGGTCATTCATGTTAACGTCCCGAGCATAATTGTGGTTTTATTATCTCCTGATATCGTATTTAGACATAAAATAGATGAAAAATACTTGCAGGTTCATTGAACTCTCGAAAGATCGTTTACATTCATTCAGAGCGTGACTATGGTGGGGTAGTGATCTCATCGTTCACTCGGTCAGCAAGTCTTTGAGAAACACTTTCAGACTAGGGACAACTTTCATTGCAATAAGCGCTTCCTCGGCCCCCCAATCATAATGACGTTCTTCCTTAACTCGATCAAGAAGCCGATCTCTTTAAGATTTGATATATGAGTTGCATTACTGAATCACGAGGGCATCATCCACATCGAGGGAAAATAATTTCAAAAGCAATAATTAAAAAGTTACAAAATATTATATAGTCACAACCAAATTTCTAAAATAAAGTATGGTCAATTTTGACTTATAACTTGGTCTTGAGAAATGCAAAATATTTTCTAACACCTCATTTTGGGCTTAATCGGTCTTAGGGAAACTCGATTCAACCTATTCCATCACAGGCTATGGTTGTCAAGCACAAGCTTCAGCTAACAACAAATGATAGGCCAAACATCGTTTATTGATTTTATTTGACTTTGTCAATGACAGGTTAATGTCGTCGTGTATCTCTAACTACACAACCTATAATGGGTCTTACATTCTTTACTAATTACAATCAACTTCTTCCATTACAAGCTACAATTGTTGAGCAGACACGCTCCAGCAAAACAACATAAAAAATGTCCACATTCTGAGTGGCAGACATAGTCTCCACTTATTGCTCTTGAAAGGGATGCCTGCGAGGGAACTTTAATGGGAAGCAAGTAGTGGATAAGGATCTCATCAGAAAGACTCCGAGAGGAAGTGGTTAATAGGGTCTCCACACAAAAACTTCAAAAGGTCACAAGCCAAAAGATACATAATTTTTCTTTATATAAAATATATGTGCTAATTTTGATTACAAACTTCTAAAAATTTGAGAAGTCGAAAATTCTCATAACACATAAGCCTCATAAGAGTTCAGTGCCACTATCTTAGAAGTTGGGCATCACCGACTTAGAAGTTGGGCAACATCATCTTATAACAACCAAGAGATTGTGCAACCAAAGCTCAACAACAAAGGCAAAAGAAACCTAAGAAGCAAAATCAAAACTCTTACTAAATCAAACAAAAGAGAGATGTACAAACAAACAAACCATCACCGTGTACAAATACCACACCAGGATATTGAAATGCTATAAAGTCCAACACACACTAGCACAAAAGCTATAAAAAGTCAGCAGAAGATAAGACATTATTCCACTACAACATCCTTCTAATTATCGAAAGCACACTCCTACTGGTCATTGTTAGTTAGACTTCCTTTCCAAGCCAGAAGAGGAACATTTAGACGCCTGGATAAAAGACTTGTTCTCAAGATCAGTTGTAGTCCAATAACACAGTCAGAACAATCTTTACTAGAAGTGTTAATGGAATGTTGGGATTGTAGCTTTACATCATCCTCTTTATGAGCAAACATACTCAAATGAAAAGCCGGTAAAGTCACTTTTTTCTGATCAATAAGTTATTCGCCTTTTTGTGCTAGTCGAGAAAGTGGTCTATCAACAGTTTACATAATGCTAGTCTAGAAAATCATAGTTTATCAGCAGTTTAAGGAATTGAAAGTATTTTTTTTTAAGATCAACCAATGTTCTATAAGTTCATAATGGATTCATTTTAATCAATCTCAATTATTTTGTATACAAGATTTATGAGATATTGAAGGGAAATACTTCTTTGTTCTAGCAATCATTTGTTTTATTCTTCAAATAAACAGCCTACCCGCTTCATTAAATATAACAATACAAAAACATGATTTACCTATAACAAATAATAGATCAATATATAACTTCATAACAAAGGAAAAAAAACAAAACAAAAGCAGAAAAAAAAAACAAAAACAAAATTAAAGTATGTAAGCAAATTTTTCAAAGGAATTGAAACTATATATGGTATTTTACCCATGTTGCATGTTATCTCTAATTTCATGCTAATTCATTTTAATCAATCTCGATTACTTTATAATATAAAGGTTTGTTAATGTTGTTGTCGCCGTCTATTACTTTGTAATATAAGACTTATAAGATGTTCAGGCAAATACCTCTATGTACTAGCAATCATTGGTTTCATTTCTCAAATAAATATCTAGCCTATTTGGCTATCTTCTTTCCATTCTCTTCTATAAATCAAAAGACTATTGATTATTAATTTGCCTTTAGCAAATAATTAATATATATAACTCCTTGGGTGTAAAATGTGTTCAAATATTTCTCGAATCGTGATTGAACAAGATCTGATCATTTTTAAGCATGGTTCGAACAATACTTAAAACATATTCAAATATAGTTCAAATGACGTTCAAATCATATTCAACATTTTGTTCAAAAATATTTGATATGATCTGAATAAGATTTAAATTTATTTTTGAACTATGTTCAAATCATGTTCGATCATTATTCGAACAATGTTTGAACACGTTCTAGCGAAGTTTGAAGCACTCTTTAATATTCTTTTTAGCATCACATTAGAGTTCCATCAAAATAATATGACATATTAAAATAATCATATCCATATCCAACAAATGAAGACATTTTGAACTTCAAAGTCATGATCATCTTACCCTCATGAGTAAAAGAAATATCAAATGAAAGCATGATAATAACAACAATGTAGAAAGCTGAAGTGTGAAAAGACAGGATGCTCTTCTTCCAAAACAATAGAGATATAAGAATAAGAAAGGCATTTTGATCTTACACAAAATTTTTAGGCAGGACATGCTTGATTTATTTTTACTATCATAAAGCATATTAAATCAAATCTAACAAAAGAATAAGAAAACTAGAGTTTTATTTGCACTTGACTCATTCCACAAAATGCCAAGAACAAATTTCACAAGTTACTATGAAGAAATATTACACTGAAAAGGCTTCAGGCAAAGGCAAGCTCTAAAACATAGCATACCAATATTTCTTAGCCAAATCTGAAGCTACAGTATGTGGAATCCAAGACTCATGAAAGAATTGGTTTTTAAGTAACTTCAAACAACATTTGTTGAACTCAACAAAGAATCCAAATACTCTTTTAGCTTAATCTTTGTAATCACGCCCTCTCTTCGGCTTTCTGGAACCTCTTGGCCATTCTTAAAGAGAATCAAAGTTGGAAGGCCATAGACTTTGTACTCTTTAATTAATTTGGGATTTGCGTCATGATCAATCTTGAAAACCTTTAATCTGCCATTGTATTCCTATAAAAACAAATATTCAGTAAAAATACTGTTAGTGTGCTTTAACTAAGGCTGTAACAACCGCTGGTTCATTCATGTTTGGCTTGATAATTAGTTGATGCTTGACTGTTTTTTTATAAACTTGTATATATTTAGTGAGTCAAATATGAGGAAGGATTTGTTAAATCGTGTTCAGCGTAATGTTAACTTGATTATGTTTATAAATATGTAAAAAAGTTCGCGCGCACATTAAGTAGCTCCTGTTCGAATCATTTAAGTGAAACAACCAAAAACAAACAAGTATTTTAAGCTTGAATTATAAATAACCGAAGACGAACAATGCTTTGTTCGATCATGTATAGCTCATTTTACCTTGAAATAATAAAAAAAAAATTATATATATTATTTATATAATAATATATTATATAGATTTATATCTAAGTTTGCATCATAACAATTCATGTAGTCATGTACTTCTGCACCTTCTATTGCACAAAAATTGGTACAGGTTCGAATCTAACATCATACATCTATTTTTTTAATTAATTAAATGAGACAATTTTGAACGAGCCTAAGTTTGCTCAAGCTCGGCTCGTTTACAGCCCTATATATATATTGTGTGAATGTGTACTTGTATATGTTTAGGTATATAAGTGTGCATATACATGTAGAGATTGTGTATACTCATATTCATAATTTCATATTTGCATGGAATGCGTAAATACACCCGACAACATATATTATATAATTCATATATGATTTTCAAGTAGACTTCATGTTCAAGAACAACACATCCCCTCAACTCGTCAGTTCATGAGCTCACATATCTAAAAAAAATAATAGAATAAACTAAAAACATATTAGAACACAAGGTTAAGGTAGAAAGATATTAAAATTAATTAAAAAATCTCTCTTCCTTATCATGATTAATTTCTTAATATTTTTCCCATAATCCCTTTCTTTCCATCATTTTATTACAAAAATTGCTTGAATTGGAATCTTCTCCTCCCCTTTAGAAAAAATGATTTAACTTATAAGCTGAACCAAAAAAATCATAAAATAGAGTTAAAATTCAATTAATAAGCAGGTTCAAGCTCAAACTGGGGTGGATTGAGCTTGTTTACACTAATATAAAAAGGGTATGCTAAGGATAAATAAGGCCAAACTATGTTTTAGCATTTAGATTGAATAAATTTGAAGAGTAAACTACAAGCCAGAGTTGTAGCAAAACAAACCATTTTTGAGGCTTGGAAAAATCACAGCAACGGTAAAGTGGTTCATGAACACGCATATGGAAATACTTCGGAAGAAAATACTAGAGTTTATTTAAATGTTAAATTGTTCCTAAGCGCAGGGATGGGCGCCTTGAAGGAACTTCTAGCTCGTATAAGAAAAGCCAGTTGAATAGTTTGAAATTTGTCAAATGCCGCCTACTAATTGCTAAATTTTGGCCTTAAATTAATAATGAAGGGAGCATGGCTTAGAAGTTCAATAATGAAAGGGCAAAAGAAACTTGAGAAGGGCTTGATTGCAAAAAATATTAGTTCTAAACAAGCAATTTACAAATTATAACTCCCCAAATGTAAACTATTTGATAGAGATGAAGAAATTCCCTCAAAATGATGCCACTTTGAACGGTTTGATTCTATATAAAGAAGGTATCATCAAAAACTTAACTTTGTTTTCCCCAGTTCTAATTGATGGTACAACTCAAAAAAACTAGCTATAACTTATAAATAAAAGGGGTAGTTAACATGCATACCACAGAATTTTTATACATATCTAACACTTCAAAATCTCATATTTACATGCATACCTCTCAAATGCATATCAAAAAAATCATTTTTGCTAAATTTTCAAAAGTGAAATACACATGTTCATGCATAGATCTAAACATTATAGTGCTATAAATGTAAATATTAAACTTTAAGCGTTAAATATGTCAATAAATAAGAATTGTGCGGTATGTATGTAAAATTCCCTGAATAAAAAGCCCACCTTGCATTCATCTGAGAATTTTCTAACGGTGGTGTAACACTCCTGCATGTTTCGTTTGCCAATTTTTGTGATAAGAGGGGTAAGATCTTTTTATGCTTCTTATTCACAAGTGAACCTCTCTAAATAGAAGAACAAATAAAATATTCCAATGTGCAATATAAAATCATAAAATATAGAAAAGTATTCTACTAATTGATATTTTTCTATGCAAGCACACTCTCTTAGGCTAGAGCATATATATCATTTATAGCTCCAATTTATTACAATGAAGAGAAAGTTAGAAAACAAAGCATTTGTTAAACATCAATTATTCATTAAAACATTAGGTGGGGTGACAATCTTTCTAGGAAGCACAACATTGTGAATAAAATAATGAACTTAATATGTTTGATTCTTTTCACAAAACATGTGATTGCCTGCAATGTGGATGAAAACACATTTAACAGCATACGAAACCATAGAATAAGTAGAAAATCAAACTTCACTAAAACTCTTTACCAACATCATTTCACATGCTAAAATGAGCAACTATGCATTTAGGATCAAAGCTAGATTTTATCACAATAATTCATTTCTTACTTTTTCAAGTTAAGTAACCTCCAACAAATATACAATATTTAAGAGTTGAGTTTTTTACCTCTACTTGAGCTAGAATAATTAACAAACCATAATACTTCTATATCCAAGTGCTTAGTCTTAACACATAGTCCTTTTTAAGAGAATTTTTTATATATCTGATAGTGAGCAAAATAGAATTCAAGTACTTCTGTTTTGCGGTTTGCATGTGCTAGCTCAGAATTCATAGTAAAAGAAATATCAGGCCTACTGACAAACAAATCAATTTTGGCCAAGCTTGTTGGATATTGAGATAGATCAGCAAGCTCATTGTCACAAGTAGGCTATAAACCTAAGGTTATCAACAGATTTGAAACCTAGCAAACACATTTCTACAAGATTTATATCAAATTTCCTCTGAAGAGAAATGTATCATAATTTTGTTATAAGCAAATTCAACTCCAAGAAAATATTTTTGACATACATGATCTTTAGTGAAAAAAAACACTTCCAAACATAAATTTATCTCAAATATAGCTTTTTGAGCACTTCTAATAAGATATCATCAACACAATCAATCAACACGACAGAGTATGATGGTGTATGCCTCATAAAGATGGAATCATATGTGGCCGCAAATGTCTTTTATATATGAGGGGAAATTTTGGGTTTTAATTTGTAGTTTACGAGCCAACCTGAACCCAAATTGGAAGTTAATTGAGTCGACCCAAATCTAGATTCATTGGATAGATTCTGCATCGAGTTGTTGTATTGGGTCAACTATTGATACCCCCAATTAAAATGGAGAAATATATTGTTATTATTTTTATAAAAATCTAAAATTATTACAAACTTCTAACTTCAATTTGAGCGAATAAATCTAAGTGACCCTTCAACAATCATTAATAAAAGGTGATAAATAATGAAATCTTAAAAATAGAATTGAACAAGCACCCCAAATGTCTGAGTGAAATAGCTCAAAGAAAGAGTATGATGGTTATTGATAGAAGAAGAAAATAAACATAATAGTGTTTATTCAACTCATGCAGGTCATCCAAATTCGAAGAGAGATGGAGAGACAAAATAATGAAGAATATTGGAAGCAAGATAATCTAACTGACAATGCTATTGAAATGGATTAATAGTGAAAGAAAGAGTAAACGGTTTACTCTTCATCAACTAACAGATTATGCAAGCTTCACATCTCTACCATTCAACTTTCTTAATCCAAGATTCTAAAAAAACATAATGAAAGAATAAAAAGTTAAAGAACAATTATAATTTTTTTAGCAATCCAATTAATAAGCAATAAGTTTACAAAAAAATGCAGTACAAACAAAACATCCAAAAAAGGCAAAGATTTGGTAGGATGGATAATGCCCTCCTTGGAAATATGAAATTAAAGAGGGGGCAATTAATAATAATAATAACTTGGGAGAGAAATGATATAATACTTGTCATATGGGAAAAAGCACTTAAATATAAAACCCATGATATAACAGAAGATACAACTACAATGGATCCAGAGGAAAAAGCAACGTGAGCTATAGTGAGAGATGTAAGAGATTATTGAAGCAGTTGATCATAGCCGTCCTAAGAAAAAAATTAACAAATTTGAAAAAGGAAGGACCATAATGAGTGGACAGGAGTAGATGGAACTAGACCAGTAATGGAAACATGTTGGGTAGTGGAGGAATAATTGAGCATTTGCCACATCGTTCAAACGGATGATTTGTTCAGCTGCAATGAGGCCATGGAAAAAAGTACATTATGATTATGGCCACAAATACCACCAGTCTGGACACCACATCCAAGACTCCTACTTCCACCCTTAAATTATTGGCCATTATTGATTGATGAAGAGCCAGAGGCTGAAAAATTGAGAGCTAAATGATGGAAAGAGGTTAAGAGAGAGTAGTCACTATGCTAAGAACCATAGAAGTTGTCACTAATTGAGATTGCACAACCTACAATGAGAGATGCAGAACGGAGATGAATTTGGCAACAAGAAAGTATTGATTTTGTTTTTTTGCCAAATAATCATATCAATAGTGAAGTGGCTTTACAAAATATAAAAATAAAAATCATGTTTCTCTAAGTATTTTATAGCATTCATAGATCTGCATAAAAATTTGTTTGAAAAAAAAAAAACTCAAAATAGAGAGTGTACATGAGAGAAGAGGTTTTCCTAAAAGTAGGTTGAATATAGAAAATCTCGTATTATTTTAGGGGTTATTTGGTTGTTTACATCACTGCAGTACTGCAAAAGGAATGCTAAGGGTTTTAAAAATTTTAATGTTTGGTTGAAAAAAAAAGAAATGCAACATAAAATTTTGGAGAATTCATAACTCACCCTTCAGTGAAATTTTCAGGGCTGTATGGTTTGCTGAAAAAGGAATGCATTGTAAAAATAATGCAATGTAACTGAAATATAGTGTATTTAAACTATTTTGAAATTGCTTGGTTTGGTGTAAAATAACTACAGAGGATTATTTTTTGTGTTCGCTTTGGAGAAATTGAAATCAATGTAAAACATGTTTGGCAGTGGTGGAGAAGACAAGTGATGACAGGTGGTTGCGGTCGTTGACAGTTAACGGCCCTCGATGGTGAGGACAGGCTTTAGTTTTCAGTGTACTAAAAAAATTGGTCAATTTTAACGAATTTAGAATACACTAGTTTTGAACAGCATGTTAAATTCCAGATTCACCGCAATTTTACACTGCATTTACTTTTTATTCAATCAACAACAACAACAACAAAGCCTTAATCCCACTAAGTGGGGTCGGCTACATGAATCCTTTTTCTCCGTTGCGTCCTATTTAGTGTCAAATTTTCGTTTAATTCTAATAAATTAAGATCATTTTTTATGAAATAAGCCCAAGTTTTTCTAAGTCTACCTCTGTCTTTCTTAACAAAAGTTGTATTTAAAACATCTACTCTCCTAATCGGATCATCAGGTGGTCGACGTTTAATGTGACCAAACCATATAAGGCAACTCTCCCTAATTTTATCCGTCACTGGTGCAACACCAACCCTATTATGGATATATTCATTTCGCATTTACTTTTTATTCAAGCCAACAACAAAATTTTAAAACCCCTGCATTTGATTTACTTTACAAAGAAATGCAATGAAGAGTTCAAAAATCAACTGATTTGACCAATTTTCAAACAAAAGACATAGGTTGCCACATGTGGCCACCGTCAATTGATGTTGTCACTGTCGTTGCTAATTGACTTATGTTGTTGAGCTTTACGTTGATATGATTTTACTTCGAATCAAATAGGAAAATATAGTCTCCTACATTTGTTTTATGCATAAAAAACTAACTTCAAAACATTACAAATACATAATATTTCCAAAACATTGCTTTTATTCTACTATACATTCCTTTTTTAGCAAAATAAAAAGCCTCTTGATAAAGTCTTGAAACAAGATATTAGGTGCAATGAAGAGTTCAAAACTATTGAGTAGCACAATAAAATAACATAGGCAGACACTTGCCAGTTCGTAAGCTTTGTGCCATGACAATTGTGACAATTAACAATAAAGTGAAAGGCCTTTGACAATATAATAAGATAATTTGGACCATTAAATTTGATGGTGGTGTCAATGATGGAGGACATTTTAAGCAATTGAGAGGGGATTGAGAAGACCAAATCATGGGAGGGGGAGAGATAAAAAATACGAGACGCCTCAAATTATAGAAAATGAAGATTGGTTAATGTGGAAAGTGGGTGGAAGACTGTAACAATGTTGATAGCATGTGGTTGTGAGAGAAAGGGCGTTGTGGGTGAAGATAAAGAATGAGGGCACAACACAACAAAAAAACAACCATTTACCAAAAAAATTATCAACAAACTTTTCACTAGTTTTTTATACCGTTGAAATTCCACGAGCTTATCAGAAGTGGAATTCCCTCAAAAATATGCCGCTTTCTTGGATAAATTACCACCAAAAAATCATATATTTCTTCTTTGTTTAGCATTTTTGTAGCCCCAACCCTAGCCAATCCTCTATGTTCATGTTGTTTCCTTGCACAACCTTGAGTCAGGCCCCGTTGTCCACAAGTTGTCGCCACCTCCCACTCCCCCAAGGCATGATCGTATGCCCCTCTATTCACACAACCCTAAAGCTACTGCATTTCCCAGCTACATATCATTGACACACTTCTCTTTACATGCATGTCATTATCAAGTCATCATCCTTGCCAATCACTACATGTTGTAAGCCCCTAATCTTCCAATGTGAATTGATCTTCATGAAGGTATAGCTCTTGACACAAGGCTGGGAAGGGGGTGTGGCGGAACCGGCCCCTGCCCAATCCCTGCCTGCGGGACCGACCGACCCCAGAGGGGGCAGGATCTACCGCCCAAATATTTCCTCTTTCATTTCCTGTTTCCCCCATATTCCCCTTCATTTTTCATTACTCTCCTTTTCTATTTCTTGCTTGTTCTATGTCATCTTTTTCTATTTTCTTTCTTATTTTGATTATTACATATTTATACCTGCTAATCTCTATTATATATAAGTGGTGTTTGCTTAGGTTAGGGGTTGCTGATTTGTTTTCTGAATTCAGAGTCCACCGTAGGCATTTTTTCCTTCGCTTGCTTATAGATTGATGCAGAGCCCTTTCCTGCAGTCTCAGAGTGCCTCAAACTCCTTCACCTGATTCCAGATTGTCACAGACCACTTTCCTGCGATCCCAAAGTATCGTCAACTCCTTCACCTGCTTCCAAACTACAGTAGGTTCCCCTTCCTGTGATCCCAGAGTGTCACCACCCCCATTCCGTGTTACCAGGTTGTCGCAAAGTCCCTCGTTGAGCTTCCACCTGACCGATTATTCCCTCCTGCAGCTCCAGCAGGCCGCCACCACTCTTCCAGCCCCCACAGTATATTGTCGCCTTCGTCCTGAGCTTCTCGACGCTTGTCGTCTGTTGCAACCCCTGTTGCCCCCACATTCCAGCAACCACCCGCACCTATTGCTAACCTCCACCTTCCAGCAGCCACCTACACTTGCTGCTGCCTCTCAACCTTCCCGCAGTCACCCTCATCTGCTGCTCCCTCCGCTTAACGTCACCAGCCACACCTACCTCACCATCGACGTCTGGGGATACTCCTCTAGGTCGTAGCCAAGCCTTGTTATTCCTATCGTTATTGTTTCGATTCTTGATTGTATCATTCTCTATTTGCTTAATAATATTTGTATTTTATCGTGGGTTTAGTTAACTATGGTATCACTTTATCTCACCCCCATACATCTACTAATTACTTCTTTATTCATAATAGGACTATTTAGGATGGATAGGAATATTAAAGTAAAGTTATTTAATTTTGCAAAGTAAATAGGAATATTTTTTAATTTCAATGGATATAAAGTTTAGGTATTTAAGGCATTGTACATCATATGATGAAATAATGAGGTTGTCTATTTTTATTTCTTAAATCAACTGTCGCTCTACATGACAAAGAAGTATTTGAAAGATAGAATAATAGTTTTCAATGCCCTTGCAGTCCCTAGTAGATTATTGAGTTATTAAATAACATTAAATCACAGTTGATGAGTGTGCCATGAGTGATACGGTTCTTGAGGTTGTTGGACTTTTGGCTATAACAAATGAATTCAATAACAATTAATCACAACCTATGAATAAAGACAATTAACAATCTTGGATGTACAGTGTATTTCTTCTTGGATGGAAATGATTAATAGTTGAATTTCATAGTGTGTTCAATTCTTTCTTTCTTTCAATGATATGTAAACATTAGGTATTAACTACAAAGAAAAACTTTGATGTTCTTATTCTAAACACAAGAACCAAATATGTCAAATGTCTGAAGAAATCATAATAGATTTATATTAGAGAGGAAGTTCAATCAGATTGTTGGTTTTATCATACAAAAAGTTTGAATCACATTGACATTCATTGTAGTGACTAACCCCAATCATACATATATAGTTAAATTATGAAGAAATCCATGCATACAAAGATACTGTATTTGAATCCATTGACTCCCAGATTGATACGAATTCGGTGGGACAAGATATTGCAAAACCTCCTAACTGTAAGGCATAATAATTTTACTCAACATAGTTCATCTGCTTCACCATACTCATGTTGGTGGGTCATGTTTAAGCCATACAATTTATCTCTTAAAATATGCATCATGATAACTTCATAAATATTTTTTACAATGATTATAAATCATATGGTAAAGTAGATGTTTACCTTCAACGTTTGGCAAATGAGCTGAAAATGTTATGAAAATTTATTCATGCATATGACATCTCACAAAAATAAAATTTTTAGAAGAAAACAATACCCGCGTGAAAAATTGGTCATTTACCAGCATATGGTATACTATTAAGGTAGAGTATTACAAGGAAAGTAGCTTTGCTTATGTTACAGTGAGTCGTTAAAGGCATTTCCGGTAGCAAAAATTATTAAATAGATTGCCATTGAATGTTCTTGCAGATACATCATGCATTTAGAAAAAAAAATATATTTTTTCTACAAAAATAAAGTGGATAAATCTAATTCCTCATCAAGTTTGAATGGAGTTCGAGTATGGAAAAAGGATTGTAGAATACTTAAAATTATTTAGCCGTCTATATTAATTGAATCCAAGCATTCAAATCATGGCATTAGTCATGATAGGACAAAGCACAATATTATCATTAAAAAAATTAATTTAACCCAACATAACATAAATATGATGAATAAAAAAAAACTGATAATATAATTAATATTGTGATGATATCGAAAGGAAAATCAAGAATAATTTAAAGGCAAAGATGAAAAAAGGTGCTGTAAATAAAGAGATGTACATCTCAAAGAATGATAAAATTAAAAGTTTAAGATCCAGACCCAAATATAGTAACTTAGAAAACACAAAGTGCAATGTGTAAACAAGTTTGATACCAAAAAATGTCAGATGAATATACTTTAAAAGTAAATTAAATGTGCAAATTTGAGATCTAAAAAATCATTTCGGATGAAAAATTGTAAACTTTTTATTCATAAAGTATTTGCTTCCAACCAAGGTTTACATTTGTGCAATTACAAATTGAGCATATGGGGAGACGTAAGCTTCACGATTAATAAAAGGAACAAAGTAAGAAGTATTGTATTAGGTTCAACATGTTTAACAAGAAAAAACGTATTGATTTTCTAATATAATAAAAGTAATAAATTGTTCAAAGTAAAATATAATAGGTTAACATTCAAATAATAAATCAGAAAGTAGGAATGGTTATATAAATATCAAAGTAAGATAAAATAATATAATACTTAAAATAAGCTCGGTACAATTAATCTCTCTCACACTCCTATTGTTCTCCATCAAAGTAAGAATATAATAAGCCAACAAAATTATAATTTCTAAATTCAAATATCCCTATCATTGTTATCACATAATGAGCATTCACTGAAATAATCAGCATAAGAATTTCATTTCTCCCTCACGTTGGCTTCAATTGTATCCATGTTCTCCCATTTTTTCCTCCTCATCTCAAATCTCAATCATATTCCTTTTATTTAATCGATGTTAATTAATAAAAAATCTATTAAATTTTAAAACAATGATGATATTGATAGTAATAACTTCAATTACATCCTCAAATATATATTATGATTGTAAGGAATGCTTATTTGCATCATTTTACTTACATTTATTTTAAGAAAATTTTTAAATTTAATTGCAGAAGCCTTAAAATGAAGAGTAAGCTTCATTTTTTTCCCAAACCATGATTCTAGCTACTTTAAAACCATGTTGAGGAGGACCTTATATTGCGCAATTTAAAACCATGATTCCAGCTACTTTCATTTCTTTAAAAAAAATTATCCACACCCCATTAACTGAATAAGGGCAATTCTTTAAGGATATGTGTTCTATATATTTGTAGGACTTCTTTTTATTAATAAGATTGGATATTCAATAAAATTTATTCACTTGATGAATCACTTGTGCACTTACTTTAAAAAGTAAGAGTGGATAACCCAATTCAATAATGTTAGTTTTATCCATTTGATAGATAATATGAAAATAATATTATTTTTAGGAACCAGAAGAGAGAAATTTATATGCTAAGAGATGGTGAGAAGCAGTCAGACAAAAAAATAAAAAGAAAACAGAGTAGCATATATAATCTTTATAAATAGACATGATAAGCAAAATAGAGAAATTAAATTATGAAGTTATCTGAAAACTAAATAATATATAACCAAATACCATTTTATCAAGTTAAAAATATAGGCCAACACCAAGCATGTGATATGATCATAATATTCTAAGCCTGTTCAGATGATGCATATCGTGGGAACCCAATTCAATCAATTTTGCAAGTCAATTTGAAACAAGCTCAACTAACTTTGATCGACTCAGTCTGATAATGCATCAAATCAAATCAGCTAACATGTTCAACTAAACAGTTTAACCGATCAATTTGGTAAATTAGTTTGGCGGGCTAAGTCGGTAAGCGAGGGTGACTTCATCAACTCATCCCATAGCCTGATAGCGCTATATTGCACAATGTGCTACACATTTAGCTACATTATTTTAATTATTTTAATATATTTTATCATTTTTTTTATAGCCAAATTTGTAATCGTTCTTAGTAATAACCCAAATCTATAAATAAGGAAGCCACCTCAGGAGAAGATACATTTCTTTCTCTTCCAAGACTCTTACTAGACTTTTTACTGGAAATTATGTCTGTTCTATACTCAAGATATAATACATTTCTATTTATTTGTATTACTGATCTTTTCCTCTTACAAGCCCTTACTAGGCGGTGTAAGACTACGAACCATTCCGGATTCAACATAACCTGACTACATAAACAACCCAAAAAAACTCCTGTGCTTGAGTTAGTTTGGGAAAACTCAAACCCAACTCAGCATAATTAAAGCAATATTTTAGTTTGAATGTAACCCAACGCTCTCCGAGTTAAGGCTTAGTTGATGATGTAATGTTTATTGTGTTTATTGCCTGTTATAGAATTAAAACAACACTTCTCCACAAAAATGAGCAAAACCCCATGAAAAGTTTGCCTATGATTGTAAGAACATAAAGGAGGCAGCTTGTCATATATCATTTTTTTTTATGTTGCACGCACAATCCTTAATATGATATGTCTGATTTTTTAAAAAAATTAGAATTTATGTGCATCATAAATGAGTAATGGAGTTAATGCAAACAGTATAGACAAGATCTTAATGCAATTCTGTATAAGTCGCACCTCATATTGATCTTCTAATCCATTTAAATAATTTTTCACTAAATATTTGTGAGACTAAGCAGCTATTTGTTTGAATAAATTGAGGAAAGGACTGACGAACTCGATGATAGATGCTTACAACAGAGATACATCGCTAATGAAAGAAGAAAGTGAAGAAAATAATTTTTTTCTTCATTAACTAACTGTGTAATAGCACACTGCTACATAATACAGGCTAAGCAGTGCTACAAAACCACAAAGAAGGAATAGGTTTATTATCCTTTAACGGTCAGACTTAGTATAGCTGTTAACATTAAGTGGCAGTAATTGATTTGCAGGGCTAGTGCTTGCTCCATGTGGCCGATTCTGTAGTTGGTTGTTGAATCCGTTGTTAAATACAGATGCTATTTACTTCAAAACTTCATATTAGCTGTTCGGTTACAATATAATTTATTCAATCTAATTCTTCTATTATTTTCGTTAAAATTTCCTATCTTGCAATCCCTTCAAGCCATCAATCCTAGACTCTTGATGAGATAAACCAACTTAAAAAGGACCTAATCCAAATTAAATCGAATACCTGGGAAGCCCATTCGATTATAGGCGAGATTAAACGGCAAGGCCCGCACCAATCGGCGACGAAGTCCACAAGCACTGGAATGTCCGACCCCAACACCTCGCCGGAGAACTCGCTCTGAAGGATTGTTCTCACAGCACCGCAGCGCACCGAACGCTTCTCTGCTGCCATCGACGAGCTGAGAAGAGGGAGAGCCTGAAAAGCCTTTTGTCTCGCTCGGGGAAGAGGGGAAGAACGAACTAAGCGGCTATGCGGGATGCACCCGCCGCCGAAAGAGGAAGGGCACGCGACAATCGAACCGTGAAGAGAGCAGGAGAGGCGCGACGGTGCGGTGATCGAATGGCAGAAGCTCGTCGCCATTGATTAGGGGGGCTCTCAGAGGATTTGCTTTGCCTTTGGGAGTCCATTTGTCCCGCGAGTTGAAATTGGTGGATGGTGGATGTAAGGGTAATTTACACGTGCGAGCTTTACCGATGGTAACAATGGTTGATCGATTGAATTTCATTTTGGGAGTATTTATGTACGGAAAATTATTAAGTTCTTAATCCAAAGAAATCACTTCGTGGCTCTGTAGTGCAACTCACTGCCATATTGTGAAATAACACCGGAGAATATTACTCTCATATTATTCTGGGTTATTCATATGTTTTGTGTTATTATAACACAGTTGTGAGTCCAAAACATCACAGAATAACACGAGAGACTGCATTATTGTTTCATAATAACACCTGAATAACACAGAATAACACAGAAAAAATATTTTTCCTCGTTATTCCGCACTTTAGCAGTGGGCTACACTATTGAGTAACGCGGCATGATTTCATTGGAAAAAAATTGCGTCCGGAGACCAGACGCAGCGCGCGTCCGGCATCCAGTAGGAGGCAGTCACGCATGCATGTAACCTCCATGTACCCCCGAAATTTTCGAGCGAGTTGCATGGAGGTTACACGAGATTACAACGTGATAAAACTCTCGCATGTAACCTCCATGTAACTCGGTAAATTGGACGCAGCACTGCGTCCGGTCTCCGGACACAAATTTTTTTCGATTTCATTTGACTCCGGATGTATCTTTACGTATGGAGTCCGAATGTAATAATTTTTCATTTACGTACATACCTCTTAATTTTTATGCATTCACTAAATTATATTTTTTTACATTTATATCATCTAAATACTTTAAATCACATAAAAATATTACTTTTTAAAATTCTTTAAAATGAAATACACTTTTTGATGCATAAAAAAAAAAAGGTGGTGTGTGTGTGTAGGGGCAATTACATATAGATCACCAAAATTTATTATTTACAAATCAACCACTATTTTCATCCAATTTCCAAATTCTTACTTAAATATAAAAATTTATGGTAAACCCCAACCCATATTTTGATCATGGCACATGTAAATACATCGATAGTTCAAAATATTCGCATGGGTGCTTATTTTGTTAATACGAATGTTTACTTGGAGACGAAGAAAATAGTTAGCATGAAGAATAATGATTGTCATATTTTTATGCGGTGCTTATTACATATTACAGTCAATGTCTTGTCAAAGCTGGTGTTTGATCAATTACTCAAAATCAATGCATTCTTCAGAGAAGAGCTTTGAATGTTGATTTTTTTAAAAGCCTTGATGTGAGTATTCATTTATTGCTATGCAAACTCGAGCAGATATTTTCCTTCGCTTTTTTTTACTCAATAGAGCATCTGCCCATACCTCTGTCTTATGATGTTATTTTGGTGGGTCCAGTGCAATACAGATTGATATATCCCTTTGAGGAATGTCTTTTATTTTAGAGTATTTTATTGATTCTAAAATGACTCAACTGTGCAAGTTTCTAAATTAAACTAAAAAAAATGCTAAGAATGTAACACATCGAATTGGATCAATATGTGAGGCATATATATTACTGGAGACAATTACTTTATGTTTATATTACATTGATCAAGGGCGGCAAATACATTGAACTATTGGAGACATGTATTCACAATCAGCATTATATGTAATCTAGATATATGGTGAACTATTAGGTAGTCATGCTACACTATACCTCGGTGAAAGAGAGCTTTGAACTACTATATTGTATGTTCTACTGAACTACAATGAAGTGCACCAATGAAGTGCAACAATTCATATAATAAGATTAAGTATAATCGAAAAATTTCTCACTTGTCATCCGGAATGATATATGATCAGATTATTTACTAACAGCTTGAACATAGGCGATGACTCTTAAGTAAGCAAGAAGATCAAAGAGGATTTTTTAAAACGGTTCACATTATACATACGCTGAAATAACTCTTCGATTCAGCGGTACGACGTATAATTGTAACGTTCAAAGTAAAATTAATTATACTTTGGAACTTCTTCTATGTTTATAATATAAGCAATGGAGTCACAGACCAGAACTTGTTAGATATTATTTTGAGGCTTAATCGTTGTGTAAAACATGATAAATATTTAATGTGAATAATTTCATATTTCACACAAGTTTATGGTGTGAAGGGAAGCCGACTTATAATTGTCGTGTTTGTGTTTGAGGAAACACATACAAATAGTAAGATCAACTATTACGACAAACTTGATGAAGTTGTTTAGCTACAATATTTGAGTTATGTTGAACATAATATCTACATGTTCAATTGTGACTAGTTTGGTCATGTTCGTAATCGAGAAGCATGGAAACTCAGCCCTTATGATATTATTGAAGTTATAATGAAGGGACATATGCAAATTTTGGTCCATTTATTGTGGCTCATCCGGCTAGTCAGGGTTATTATCTTTGATGCCCAAGTCGAGCAAGGGATAAAGAAGATTGGGACGTTATTATGATTAGTAAACCAAGAAAAAATATTGAGATGTGAAATAATATCAAACCCGTTCACCAAGAGTTAGGTATGTCTATTTTTGTGTTCAACATAGTTCAATCAAAAAATTAATTCATATAGAGGATAAAACGAGGATTCATGAATAAGTCCCTCTCAATATGGATGTAAATAATGATAAGATTGAGCAATAAATCTTAGGTTTATCATTGACTGGCTCATCTAATGAAACATACTAAGAAAATGATATATACATATCTAGATGATTAGTTTATGCACCTTATTACTTTTACTTTTTCTTCTCCTATTGTAGTTGTCCAGCTTACTCTAGCTGATTTTATACGTAGTCATGACATATCTCATATAATCATTTTACATTGTTGTGTATTTATTTTTGTGGTTTATAGTATGTATTTCTACTACTCACTAATTTTGTTAAATTTTTTCTGCTATTGTAGATGGGTGGTGCTGACCCAGGGATAGACCGTGTGTTGATAGGACTTTGGGGAACACATACAGGAGGTTGAAGAAGGTCGTTACTTGCTCTGAGAGGTACTACACTCCTACAACCTTTTTGATCACTCCTTCTACTTCCCCTCCCACACTTGATCGGGCACCGACTCTCACACCTAACCAATTTTCCATCTAGATTCCTCTTCTGATGAGTCGGGCCCCTCAACGAACGCACTTTAGTTAGAAGACACCTCCAATAGAGTGTATATTGTGTCCGAAGGAGACTCACAAGTTATATTTTCTTTTTTAACATTAGAATAATTTCATTTTCATCTTGAATTTTGTTGTAACTAGTATTTTAATTTTAAGTTCTTTCCTTCCAAGCCGTCAGTGACACACATCATGGAGGTCATCCAGAATCGGTATGATAAGGTGTTTCTATCCTGGAAAGTGATCTCAATTATGACTCAAAAAATGTGCTTCCGGGAGTTCAATGTATGATCATTTAATTTGAAATAAAAGGTTAATTTCAACTATTTTATACTAATTAAACTTAAATAATTTTTTATTTGCGGAAGTCATTCAACTAGTTGTCAAAGCATCACTAGCAGATCTGGTAGGTTTGTGGTAGGTATCAGTTGGGTGACATATTCACCACAACATCAAAGAAGAGAAAGATGCCTAAGTGGGTGGGTGAGGATGTCTGGGTTGACTTGAGTAAAGTGCGTGCCTCTTCGGAATACCATAGGAAAAAATAGATAAACCGGCTGAATCAGACGACGGAGAATGCCAGAGGGGCCGCACTCCACATTGGAGATTTGATATCCCACACAGAACACTATTGGAGACCGATAAGATTTTCTCAAAACCAAGAAACTAAAAGATTTATGTTATTATGTGATACTTATCTTTATTTCATGTAAACAAATATAAATAGCTTGACCAAAAGCTATCAACTGGAGAGTCGCGTATCTCAAAGAATCAGCACTCAGGCACACAACAGTGGATCTCCGACCACTCCCAGCATGTCAATGTAAGTAAAAAAAATGATTTTCAACTTATTCAAGGCTATTAATATTTAAAATTGCAATTAATCTTTAAATTTAATTATGCAGAAGAAGTATGAGCAGCTCCGGGAGAGTCGGAGGGAGATGTCGAGCCAGATCTCGTTGTTGACCAACAATAGTGGTAGCTAATTTAACACTGCTCAGTCCATTTTTGAGCTATGGACGCAGGTGAAGGGAAGATGAAAGAAAGGGTGTATGGCCCAGGTGCAAAGGTCCTTGCAGTTGAGGCCGACAACTCTCATGCTATTGTGGGTGGCCCTAGCTCATTACAGGCTCAGTATGATGAGTTTGTCTGGCGAATCAACAGGTTGAATGAAGAACTCCAATAGTTGCGCGAACACGAACACATCCAAAGAGAATTTTGACTGCAGGTGTAAACGACATATGATTGTTGTCAACGAAGGAGGAGAATGAGGAATAATATTAGAATTTTCACAATGTGTTCTATGATGTTCCATTGCCATAGGAGTTGTCTTTTTTTATTTTCATTTATAGTTATGTGAACATTTTTTTTTTTGTAATTTTGAATTTTGAAGGTTTAGGTCTGTATTTGTTTAATTAAATTTTGTATCATTATTTATACTTAGTGATTTATTTTTTTTAGTTAGAATAATATCTAAGTTATCATGATGCTTGTATTCGTTATGTGCAAGTATATGGAAATATAATCGTTGTTTCATATTTTTTTTACTTCTCACATGTTTGTGATAGAATTGTGTCGAGAAATTGGATGCAAACTTCACAATCACCAGCTCAATATATGGCGCCACAACATTTGTGTCAGACATATGTCGACACAAATTTACATCGACCTTTAGTGGACGAAAAAAACAACGCTAAGTTTCCATCAGTCTATTTTTGATGAAAATTTGCAACGACAGAGATTATGGTTGCTAAATCCAACATAATAAACGTTTGATGCAAATGTAGATGCTAGTTCATTTGCCGACGCCCATTTTAAAGTTCAAATTTTTTCGACACAAATCAGACGCTAATGACGATTTGCATCGAAAATACCCATGATTAGCGTTGGAAATTCCAACTATGATTTGTCCAATTGTTGTAGTAGTAGGCTGCAGATGTTAGAATCGAGAGCTGCAAGGGCTATGAACCACATAAACGGTAGTTGGCCACTCTGTCCGTATTGGTGGCTTATGGAGAGAAAACTTTACGAGCCTAGAGAGAGTCACTACCTTCTATGTGCATTGTTACACCATCTTCAGGATATGTCGTTGCATCATATGTGAGGAGCGTAGCTTTGTAGGATTTCTCATTACTTTGCAATGTACGTCAGTATTTCAAAGCACAAGTCATGATTCCATAAGGGATTTCATTGCAATAAGTTAGAGGCAACCAATGTTGGTCGATTGTGTCCGGTGAGCGGCAGTGGATAGTGGTTGTCAGTTGCATGAGTGATATGTAATCAACATATCTACAGTGCAGAAGAAACACTGGACTTCAACTAATCCTCAAAACTTATTCTTCTTTTGGCTTAATGTTTCCCCCTCTACATCAAGAGGGGGTAGGGCACTACTTACAAAGTTTGAGAAAGACATCTGTAAATAAAGATGAAAGTTAGACAACTCCGTTGCACAATCATGAGAGATTCTCTCAATCAGACGATATTTGTGAACATTTAAATGCCTTAATGATGTTAGAATTGAGCGATCATAGACCCGTTGGATTCGTCTTACCGAGACACTCGATCTAATTATAATTTTTTTAGATTAAAAATTGGTTGTCCTTCGAGTTATATATTGAAAGCTTCTAAAAGTGATTTAACCACTTGATCTAGGGTTGAGTTGACACACATTAGACTAATTTAGTACCGTCGTGTTCGTCTCGTCTCGTCGATCCAATTAGTTCAACTACTAGTTTATTGAAATCAAAGTATTGGATAAATTTTAATCAAAATTTAAACTTTTATCCATTAAAAATGGACTAAAGATTCTTGAAGTATTATATTAACATTATTTGAATAATTGTTATTTAAAATGTAATAAATAATCAATAACTTTTAGCTCGACGTATTGGGAAATGCCTCATTCATGTGAAAATTATTACGTTCAGACTTCGGATGTAGAGATACGTCCGGAGCCCAATCAAATGAAGCCGAATTGCCCGACATCACAAATCGCAGAATAACAAGGGAAGAATATTCCACCCGTGTTATTCTGTGTTACTCATGTGCTATTGTATTATTATAACACCATTGTGAGTCTAGAATATTCTCCCATATTATTATGTGTTATTCTATCACAATAACATATAAATAACACAAAATAACACAAGAAAATATTCTCCTGTATTATTTAAAGATTTTATTAGGAAAGTCTGACATCATTTAATTAGAGTTCGGACATAAAAAATTATTTACTTTAATTGGCCTTCCTCGTTCATGCGTGCATTATGTATATTTGCTCCAAAAGGTTATCTACTTTAAAGCCGTTACCCCCTCCATTAATTACTATCACAGTCAACTGGAAATAAGCACGGATGAGACTGCAGTCTGCAGCAGAGATGACGGGGCCGCGGGTCCCACTTTCCCATGTGGTCATCCTTCTGTCTCCACCAACTACTGCCGCTCAATCATTATTCATTACCATCCCCTCCCCCTCCTCACTTCTTCCAACTCAAAACCCCGACCCCAAACCCCTTACCTCGCTCCCCTCTTCCCATGGCGAATTCCGACACCCCCGGCGCCGCCGCCACCACCGCTCCACACCTCCTCACCCAAACATCATCCCCAAACAACCAAAACCAGCTATCCCACCCGACGGCGAAGAAACAGCCTGCAAAGGATCGCCACAGCAAGGTTGACGGTCGCGGTCGTCGCATCCGCATGCCCATCATCTGCGCGGCTCGAGTCTTCCAACTCACCCGCGAGCTCGGTCACAAGTCTGATGGACAGACGATCGAATGGCTCCTGCGCCAGGCCGAACCCTCCATCATCGCCGCTACTGGCTCCGGCACCATCCCTGCCTCCTTCTCGACCTCTTCTTCCTCCAGCATCTCCAACACTTCTTCTCCGTCCACTTTCATACTCGGAAAACGCCTGCGTGCTGATGAAGACGCTCCTACTAAGGAGGAGTCCGTGGGGAACGGGCCGTCGAGCGGGTTCTGGGCGGTCCCGACGCGGGCTGACTTTGGTGGACAGTTTTGGAGCTTCGCGGCGCCGGAGATGGTTCTCCCGACGGCGATGGGGCGGTATGTTTCGCAGCCGATGGATGAACTGTCGGGGGCTAGGGTGGAAAACTATGTTCCGCTTGCGCAGGGACATCATCTCAATCTGCTTGCCTCCTTTTCAGGGGCTTCGGCGGCTCCGGCGAGTGCCGGCTCTAATGGGAGGCTGGAGGATGAACATCGCTGATTGTTGTACTTGATTTGGTGGAGTAGGGTTTTGTAGGGTTTAGCTTGGCCTTGTGCTCTGGATTGACGTTGTTAGTCGATTTGCTGCTTCGTCGTATCGTGTGCTTCATTTTGCGTGAGATTTTTGAGGTTTCAAAGTGGTAGTGTGGTAAAATTGGATGAATGAGGCAATTTTAGTTCGTTCATAATGTTGCAGTGCAAGAATTCAGCCATCTGGAATTGAGAATAATGCTGATGTGTGGATGAATTGGAGTTCAGCAATTTAGTGTTGCAAGTTGCAGACCGAGATGGTGGATGCTTACTGAGCGTGACCCAACCTTTATCGGTGCCTGAAAATTAAGTGATGGTGATGGCGGAAGAAACTCCGTTTCAAGCCAGTAAGTTCTCTGTATTGAAGCCTATCTGTATTTTAATTTTTTTTAGTCAGATGTAGAACATTGATTGTTCGTGCTTAGCAAGAGAAATAAAAGTTAAATTGCTGTGAATATTGATCATTCTTGCGTTAGAGTCTGGTTGTTTTTTCCTTTCATGTTTTTTTCCCTATGAGCATCTCTGATGTGGGCTGGCCTTATGGATTTTTTGAGTTTAATCAGCACTATGCCATTAATTAGGAATAATTACCAGTCTATGATTTCTATTCATTCATGTTTTTGTGTACGAACTTCCTTTTAACATGAGACACTGCTTCTGAATTTGAAAAGCTCACCTTTCTTGCAAAAGACCTAACTACATAGGTATTCAAAAAAGCTTAAAGTATTTTGTTTTTCTCTTAAGACTCAGCACTCATTTCTAGAATAATTTTGAATAGAGAGTTTTTGAAGTTTACATTTTAATTTTGATTTTTTTTTAAAGTTTTTGCACTGAGACACCTTAGCTGTGATAATTCTTTGTGCCATGATTAAAACAACACTATTTGCTAGAATTTGTTTTTCTTGTTTTCTTCATTCTGACGGGGCTCATGGTGCACTTTTAACATGAATGATTCATGGCTGGTTTACTATTTCTATAAGAAAGGTATACTTCTTTTCTTTTGGAATTTACTTTTACAGTACTTCATTATTTCTACGAGTTTCAGTCGAGAACAATTTGTGGGCGGGTTAAACATTTCTTTGTTCACTTGCTGCATTGTGAAAAGTTCCAAGCAGACTTGAAGTGGTCTGTATTGTGCAAAACATTATTGATGGTGTTTATCTGAATTTGCTGAAATATTATAATTTAGTGGGTGGAAGGAACAGAGATGCTTCTCTGGAGACTCTGGACAGATGGTCATGATTCCTAGGTGTTCATGCTTAAATAAAAACTAACTGCATAACTACTATGAAAAATGCATTCATCTGGCTTATTTGATGTTTCTTTTAGGACTCAAAAGTAATTTCTTGAATAAAAAATTTAATTTGAGAGTTTTGAAGATGACGATGATGATGATTATGATTATTATGATGATGTTAATTTTAAATATAAAAAAACTTAATTGCTCCAATTGAAATTGTAAGTACCAAAGTCGATCAAAACAAAAGGGACAAAAGTGTGATTTACTCTCTTTGAAAACATTTTTTCTAACTTTAAGCAATCAAATGGAGCCTTAGAAAGCGTGTGAAAATGATTGTTTACTAGAATTTTGTCTCCTATTTTCCTTCTTCGCGGTTGTGTTTCACTTTTCGCATGAATGATTCGTATTTTGGTTTACTTTATTGTTTTAATTAAAAGGCATATTTCCTTCATTTGTTCTGAAATTGCTTTTGCAATCACTTCATTTTCCAAGGTTTTTATGCTCAAACCTTTTTGTTTGTGTGTGTTTGTGCATCGCTGGCTGCATTCTTAAAAGTACCAAGCAGACTTGAAGGTTTTGTTGTTTATTCAAAAACAATGTCAAGGATGATCAACTTAAATCATAATTAAAAGCTCAGCAGTTATGACCGAGTGAGAAATAATTTTGTGGTTGTTTACACACCTTTTCCGTGAATGAGATCCAAATCCACAATGATCAAACACCTACACTGTGAAAGCAAAGTGTCAGTTCACGGGAATAAAAGGTATTATTAAGGTGCAAATCAAGGAAAAATGAAGTTAGTAATTGCTAATTAATTTCAGGGGAATTTACATACATACCACACAATTTTTATATCAAAACCCACGCGTCAAATGTGTATTTAACTTTTAAAAAGTAAAAGTGACTTTTTTACGTGATATTAAAGATTTTAGTGTCATGCATATAAATATGAAAAATTAAGCATTAGTGTTGTGCGAAACAATGCATAAACAAAATCACACAACAAACAACCAATCAAACAAGGTGCAATTTATGTTGTTTGATGCAAATTTAACTACGTCCACGAGGAGGGGTTATTCCACTATGAACAAGTGGAGAGAAAAGAAAAATCGGCTGAATCAGAGTTGCAACTCAACGCACCTCAAATCTTCCATAATCTTAGGGCATAAAAATTAGGATATTTCAAATATTAAAAAATCATGTAATTAGATCTCCATTAATTAGTTTTCATAATATAAAAAAGATCCTATGATTAGTTCTAATCTAATTATGTTATCTATATCAATCTTTTTAATCTACACATTTTCTAACGCACAATCATTAGATTTATATTTTCCATAATAATCTCCACCTCATCTTTTATTTCCAAATAATTGATGGATGACAAACAAGTGCTCCAACATCACAATGACTGCACCAAAATAGTTGTCTATGTACTCTCCTATCCCAAAGGGATCAAGCCTGGCGTATCATGATCTCGGATGTTCACCATTTCTCTATGGTTGGTGAACTTTTGGACCGGTTCATTTGTGAGCTTCTTCGTCAGGTTTTCCTCTGTACCTATTTTCTTCAATATAGTATTATCGTCATCAATCAAGTCCCGAAAAAAGGTGATATCTCACATCAATGAGTTTGGTACATATATGATGAACTTGATTTGTGATCAATAATATTGTACTCTGACCATTAAATATTTTTAGATTTCCATCAACTCTCAAGTCTTTCAATAGGCCTTGAATCTATATTTTTTCCTTCGTCTCCGTAACTATCATGCATTCAACCTCCGTAGTAGACAAAATTAACTAGACTGAAGAATCGATCTTCAACTAACTGGACCTCCTACAAATATGAATAAATAACCAGTTGCACCTATCCACATCACTTGCATAATTTAAATCAGTGCAGCCTACCCACAAAGTAATAATAGATGACTGTCTTTTAAACACCAAATCAATATCAATTGTACCCTTAAGATACCTCAGAATACTTTTCACAGTCTACCAATGATTCATTCCTGGACATGCATGAATCTGCTCACAACACCAACTGTTCTGTGCACATTTGGCATAAACCATGACATACATCAGACTGCCCATTATACTGACATAAGAAACCAATCACATATTTTTTCTCTTATAATCGTCTTTAGAACACTAATCTCAGCTCAACTGAAAATGAGATGCAATGAATAGGCTCACCGCTTTGCTCGAGTCATCAACCCCAAAATTTTTCAACACCTTCAAAACATATGTTCCTTGCGAGTGCCAAAACTTTCCAGCTAAATTGTTCTTGAGAATTTTTATGCCAAGAATTTTGCAAGCTTCACCCAACTGCATCTCGAAATGTTTACATTGTTGCTTCATCTTATCAATCTGAATTTGACTAGCAGATGTAATCAACACATCATCAACATATAAAAATAGATGAACTCACAACTAACCAACCTTTTAAAATATGCACAATAATCGTATTGGCGCATTGTGTACTGCCACTCCATCATGAACTGATTAATTCTTTTATACCACGAACACGGTGGCTGCTTCAACCCACATTTATAGAAGTAACTATGAAGAATTTGAGGAGTATGTTGAGTTGTAACCCTAATTTGATCGATTTTTGCTTTCTCCCACCTATTTATAGTGGAAAAAATCCCTCCCCATGGATGTAGGCGAATTGGCACCAAACCACATAAATCGCAACATGTTTGCTTGTATTTTATTGTGTGATTTTGTTTTCCAAATTGTTTTGTACAACACTAATGCCTAATTTTTCATATTTACATGCATAGCAATCAAATCTTTAATATCACAACAAAAAATCACGTTTATTTTATAAAGGTGAAATACACACTTTCACACATAGGGTTATGACACCAAAGTATTATAAATATAATAATTTAAGCGTTAGATATGTAAATACATAAGAATTGTGTGGTGCGTATGTAAATTACTCTAAAATTAATTAGCAATTCATACTTCATATTTTCTTGATTTGCACCTTAATACTACCTTTTATTCTCGTGATTTACCACTTTGCTTTCACAGTGTAGGGCGTTTAATCATTTTTCGATTTCTAGAAAAGCATGCCGATTTTGAGATCAGATCATACCAATTACTTAATGTCAATCTTCATAATATACAAATTTTTTAATTTATAATTGTTAGATTTAATATTTTCCATAACAATCTTCATCTTATCTCTTACTATCATATAAGTAGAAGATTATAAGAATGAGCTCCAACGTCACAACGATTGCACAAAAATGGTGGCCTACGTACCATCCCCTCCCCTCCCCTCCCGAAGAGATTAAGCCTCGCGTAGTTCTTCAAAATACCTAAATGGGCAATCATTCTTGATTTTGGATGTTTACCAAATTTTTACAGTAGGTGCACTTTTAGATTGATAGTATTTTTCTCTGTGAGTATGTTCGTTGAATTCTCTTTCATATCTATTTTTTCAATAGAATATTGTCGTCATCAACCAAGTCCCGAACGAAGTGGTATCTCAGATTAATGTGCTTGTTACAGTTATGATGAATTAGATCTATGACTAAAACATTGCACTCTGATTATGACAGAACTCTATTAGAGACTTCCGATCAACTCACAAGTCAACCAATAGACCTTGTATGTTTATCAATTTCTTCATCGTCTTCGTGACTATCTTACATAGCCTTCGTAGTAGATAAAAATAATAATAGACTGAAGAATCAATCTCTTACTAACTAGACCTTCTACAAATGTGAATAAATAGCTAGTTGTAGACATGTTTCTATCCACATCACCCGCGTAGTCTGAATCAGTGTAGCCTACACACAAATTAGTAATAGACGACTGTCTTTCAAACACCAAGCCAATATCAACTGTACTCTTAAGATACCTTATAATACTTTTCACAGTTTGTTAACGACTCATTGGATCATGCACACTAATCTTTTGTGTAATGTTTGAACTAGGACAAATCATGACATACACCTGACTGTCCATTACACTAATATAAGGAACAAATCAAATATTTTATCTCTTATGATTATCTTTATGACACTAATCTGAACTCAACTGAAAATGAAATGCAATAGTTAGACTGTCGCCTTACTCGAGTCACCAAATTCATACTTCTTCAACAACTTCCAAAGATTGCTTCTTACAAAGGCCAAATCTTTTCCAGTTGCCTTGTACTCGAGAATTTTCATGCCAATAATTTAGTGAGCTTCATCCAATTTCATCTCGAAATGTTTAAGTGTTGCTTCATCTTATCAATCTCAATCTGACTGACAGATGCAATCAAGATGTCGTCAACATATAAAAACAAATAAATGAATTCACAACTAATCAACTTTTTAAAATATGCACAATAATTTTATTGGCTCCTCGTGTACTCTCGTCCCATCATGAATTGATCAATTTTTTTATATCATTGACGTGGTAACTGCTTCAATCCATTTAAAAGACTTATTCTATCCACAAATCAAGTCTTTAAATGCTCCATATCCAGACAACTGTAACATAGAAGTCTCCTTCTATAGTTGCTCATGTAGGAGCACATTCTTCACATCAAATTATTCTACGATCAAATTGTACTTTGCTACAAGTCTAAGAGAATATAGATCCAAGGATGTTTAACCATAAGGAAGAAAACCTCATCATTAGTCAAGCTTTCACGTGGCGCAGTGTCTTTTACCACTATCCTTGGCTTGTACGACACATTAGCTTTTTGAGACCCTTCTTTACATGCACCCATTTGCTCCCAATGACTTATTCCCGAAGGAATTTTTACCAGACTCTATATAGCATTCTTCTGAAGAGATTCCATCTTTTCACCCATTTCCCTTTTCCAAAGATCTCCATCCGAGCTCTCTATCACTTCTTTGTAGTGAACACAAATTTCAATCTCCGTGGATGAAAGTGTAAATGCAATGTGATCCATCAACCAAACTGATTTTGGGATATTCTGGTGCTTGGGCATGCTCCCAACAATAACTTTTTAAGCAAAGTCTTCATCCCCACACTTCTTCCACTTTCTTCTGAGCACTAACAATAAGTACCTCTGGAGCTGCAACTGAACTAGGTACTTGAGTAGGACTGAACGAATTCTATGGAACTAATGACGTTGCATTTTAAATCTAAATTTTGTTGCATGTCCGTGATCCCAATAGAATCTCCTCCTACTTCGAGTCCTGAGGTTTCAACAAGCTCGCCTTATTAAATGTAACATTCCTGCTAATGACAATTTTCTTCTTTGCCTGATCATAAAGTTTGAAACCCTTGAGTTAATGCTGAAACTCAATGAAGACCACCTTCCTTGTTGTGATTCCAGTTTATCATTTTGCACGTGATAGAAAACTGGACGCCGAATACTTTCATATGCTCATAATGTTCAACAGGATGCCCCAACCACATTTCCTTTGGGGTCTTCTTTCTAATAGCTGCAGAAGACAAACAATTCACTAAGTGACAAACATAGTCTATGATCTCAGCTCAATAAACTCTATTCAACCTAGTATTTGACAAAATACACTGAACTTTCTTTACCAAAATCCTATTTATTCTCTCTACCACCTTGTTCTACTGTTATGTCTCTCAAACAGTGAAGTGATGCTTTATCCTAACTCTCCGACACTCTTGCAAGAATGTATTCGATGTGTATTCACTTATATTATTTGATTTGATATACTATATTTTTTTAATCAGTTTGATCCATTTCTTTCAAGTTATACGCTTCTTGGTGTACACCCAAACATATATGGAGTAATCATCGATACAAGAGATAAATACCTCCGTTCGTCAAATGATGCAACCTTCATCGGGCCCCAAATATTTATGTGAACATACTATAAAATACTGCGTGCACTATAGATGAGAATTTCAAAGGATACATGTGTCTTTCTTTGAAACACACAATGTTCACATAAAACATGCTTGTAGGAGTTCACTCCTTTCATCAATCATTATTTCACACAATGTTCACACGTGTCTTTCTTTGAAACAAACAATGTTCACATAAAACATGCTTGTAGGAGTTCACTCCTTTCATCAATCATTATTTCACCAAAGTTTGAAGTGAAGCCTCTCCAATATGAGCTAGCTGCGTATTCTACATTATAGTGACGTCAAAAGAATCATCAACAACAATAGCTGTTTAGTTATTATACTACCCTAAAGATAATAAAAACTGTGATGTCGAACTCCCTTCATAAAGATCAGTGCTTGACAACATATCCTCAAAACTTTTGCCTCAATAATTACCTTGTAGCCTTTGTCTCCAAGGCCCCATCTTCCTCCTGATACTCAGTACATGTCTAAAATCAGTCAGCTCCCTCACAATACCATAATGCATCCTAATAAAGGCATTGTCTACACCAATAGCATGATAAGCTTGATCCTTATTATAGTCACTACACTATTATCCGATTTTTAGGACATACAAAACTATTGTAGATGGAGACAAATATGGCAGGTAACATCCACTTCCATAATTCAACAAGAATCATCTGTGTATAAACTGTGAGAAACTACAGATAACGATACATTTAAATCCGTCTCTTCACTCATCTCCACAATTAAGATTGACTTTCGCCTTAAGAGGAAATTCTAGTTCCCTTCTCCTTCAACTTAAGACAATATTTTTTTCTAATGATCAGACTCTAAACAGAAAACATAGATTTTTCCAAGACTGTGCCTACAAATTTATCCCGCTTTTGAGAAGTATTGTCGCTGCCAAAATTCTTTGCCAATTTTTTTTATTCTCATATTTATCACGTTGAAATTTAAGTGTCTCAGAAGACTCCATCTTTGCAAACTCCTTGTCCCTTCGATGAGACCTATGTTTCAACAACGTCGTAGTCACATCGTCATAATTCAAGACATTCTTATGAATGAGTGTCATCGTGAAATTCTCGTACTTATCTAGGAGCCAATTCAATAGAAATACGTTGCCCTCATCTCTAACATTTTCATTCGGATTTAATAGATATGCCAAAAACTTTATAAAATCATTCAATTGCTTATCAATAGTAATCCCGTGTCTAATATGAGACTTGTACTGTTGACGCCTAATATGAAGTCGATTTTTCACGCTTTCTGTGAGATATTTGTTTTTTAACATTCTCCACAATTTATCTACAGAAGTCTTGATCAACACCCATATTTGATCTCCTAAGATGAGTAATTTCAGATCAAGCCACAATAGTTCGGTTCATCCTCGAACAATGTCTTAATGATATGTCCCCAGGATGTTTATTATTATCAATAACTTCCTCCAAATTTAAAGAGCACAATGCATCCATCACCACATGACGAAATTCCCATTACTGTCAAATATTTTCATATCAACATTGAGAGGATGCGTAACCGCTTAATGAATCAACATCTTTTCCACTGTTGTGGTGAGTGTTGAAGTAGTGACAACATGCTATTACCCATGACACTTGCTCCAATTTTTTTTGTCTGGCATCTGCGACTTCCGTCGTTAGAATCATTGATCCGACTTTGATATCAATTATTGTGCAAAAACAATGCAAAAAAATAAAATCACACTACTAACAAATAATTAAACACAGTGCAATTTATGTCGTTCAGCGCAAATCCGTCTACGTCCATGGAGAGAGGTTGTTCCACTATGAACAGATGAGGGGAAAGGAAAAATTGGCCGAGTTAGGATTACAACTCAACACACTCGGTTATAACTCAACACACACCCAAAATCCTCCATAATCATTTCTATAAACAAGAGAGTGTTAGGGTATACAAATTAGAAATATTTCAGATATAGGAAAGATCGTGTAATTAGATCTCTACTAATTAGCAAATATATGAAAGATCATGTAATTGTATCTCCTCATATAAATCTTCATAATATGCACTCTTTCTAATTTACAATCATTATGTTTAATACTTTCCATAACAATTAGATATGTAAATACATAAGAATTCTGGTATGTCTGTAAATGCCCCTTAATTTTATTAGTGTATAATTGAGCGTAACTGTTCTTCATTGCTGCTGTCTAGTATCGTACTACTTCTTGTATGGGAAGCCACTTCTTAACCACCTGACTTTTAGGAACATAACTACCGAGTTCTTGTCATTAGCCTTAAAATGCTGCAATTGGAGGTTGCCGGGCTTGCTGCTGATTATAGCTTTTTCTGGCTATCGAGATTTCTGTTAAGATATTTTCCCTTTTTAGTCTCTTGCTCTTCTATTCGCCTCCTAGTTGAATGGGGAATTTAATAATTGTTTTTGTTATAAATAGGAGTATTTGGCATTTAAAAAGATGGCCAAGTTATTTATGATTAAAGTTTTTGGTTAGATGTGTTGGTTTTTGTACTTTGGAATGTCTTTTCTTTTGTTCAAGTGAGACACTCAAATTTCTTGATTTGGTGATTTCTTTGTTTTTTTTTTTTGTTTCTTTTATTTAAATTTTTCATTGGATTATATGTATGATTGATTTTATTCCACTTTTTTCCATGGATCCAAAAATTTGACCTCCACTTTTAAGATCAAAAGCAATACCACTTAACCAAGTAATTGGTAGTGATTGATTGATTTTATTTCACTAAATGTTAAATACAATTTGTGTTTTTATGAATGTCTAGTTTTCATTTATGGTGGTTGAATTTAGGATTTGCAGTGAAGTTTCATATATTTTCAGTTTTTACTGTAATGAATAATTATCAAAATTAAGAGTTTGTGACCCACGAATTTTTTGTGTGTTGCTTATCTCATAGTTGATGTGCTATGGAAACTTTACATTCTATGCTTTCCTATATCGGATTTGGTTTTTGAGTTTTAAGGTTGTACTGTGTATGTTCTCTAGATGTAGGATAATAATATTAAGGTCAATTAATAGCACAATAAATGATACATTTCAAATAATATAATTTTAGTTATGATTTTAGTGAACTTCAACGTGACCATTATAAGGTTAAGAGCTATTCTTATATCGATGGATTGGCTGTAAATTGTTTAAATTTTTTATGGCAAATATATTAGTATCCACGAAAAAATCTGTATCCATACTTCTTTTAATAAGGATGATGGACACTTGGGAGCTATTTGGTTGGATGTTTTTAAAATACAGACATTTTATAAGTATAGAGTAATTGTAATACATGCATTTAGAAATTCGTGAGTTATTTGGTTGGATGCAAATCAAACACATTGAAGTTTATATTTCTGTTTGTTATAATAGATTTCAAATGCTTGTAAATGTAGCGGACAATAACAACGGAGGATGGTTAGCAAGAGGGACATGGGGTTGCAAGTGGCAGGTAGCGACGATGGTTATTTAGTTGGAGGGGGGAGAAGAGCAGTTAGCGGTGGCAATGGGTTGGTGGGCAGTAGTGACAGGCGGGCGACGGCAACAACGGAGGGCTGGCGATCAGTGTGGTTGTCGCGGGCAGGGAAGGTGAGGTCACGCGTAGCAAGTTCTCCCTACATTTGAAATTCATTTAGGCCAAATTCTGAATTGATAAAAAATGAACATATTGGAGCATTCTAAATCCCTAGCATAAATATTTCACATAAAAATCCCTTAGTCATGATCTCGAAGGTAATATTACTCATAATATGCTGATTGTCACCATAAACTTCTCACTTTCCCTCTTTTTTAAGGTGATTGGTTTTTGCAAGCAACTTAGCTGCCATGCTATCTTAATGACAATTCAACTTGTTTAATTTTGTTTGGTTTAGTGACGTTTTAAAAAGCAAACATTCAGAAGTTAGCTTAAATGGGACAACATCTAGGTAGAACTACCTAAACAAACAATAATTCTTTACAAATAACACCTGGCAAATTACTATGAAATTCAAATGACATTTTAATTTAATCATCCCTGTCATAATCATTCCAGATCATATAATATACATAAAACACAAATATTTCTTATTTTATTATTATTATTTTTTTTTTGGTGACTTTGTGATGTTTCTGACTAAATGTCATTTTGACTGTATGAGATATTTTTCCTCTGCTTTGTCCTTTTCAATTATTACATATTTTGTGATGATATATGCTTTCTGTTTTCAGATTTTTAATATTCTATTGGCAACTGGTAGTAATCTGTTTACCTTCCGTTTAATATTTCAATGATTTTTAGTTGGTAGAAGTCTCTTTAATTAATGATTAGATTCCTATATACTTTTGTTCATCACCTGTTTGCTACCTTTTTCTTTAGTCTTCAGAGCTTTTATTATTATTTGGAAGATTTACATAAATACCACTCAATTTCTATGTATTTACATACCCGACGCCTAAAATTTAATTTTTACATACTTGCCACCATACCTATGCATGAAAAAAGGGTGTATTTTACTAGTTGATATTTAAAATGGTGGTATGTTCGATTTGATATGAGAGATTTTGGTGACATAAATTGAAAAATTAAAGTTTGGTGGTAGATATGTAAATACGTAGGAATTGGGTGGTATGTGTGTAAAATTCTCTTATTTTTCTCATTTATTATTATTTTTAATTATTATTGTTATTTAGTTTCCTTCTCTGACTTAGTTGGATGGGGCTTTTCTATGTCCAACTTGTTATTAATTTTTTTAGGATGCTTCCAAAATCTGCCAAATTGTTTTTGTATTCAGCTGGCTGATTTTACTGTTCAAATATCGTCTGCTGTAATTACCCAATTGTTTTAGGGGAAATTTACATAAATACCACACAGTTCTTCTGTATTTGCATATCTAACAACTAATGTTTACACTTTAGTACTATAAACTTTTGCATGGAAGGTTTATAATAGTGATATTTTTTATGCGATGTTAAAGATTTGAGTGGTATGCATGTAAATATCAAAATTTTGGAGTCTGTTAAGTAAATATATAAGAATTGTGTGGTATGTATGTAAATGTCCATGTTTTATTTTTCACTCTTGTAGTCTGATATTAGAGCTTGGTTGCTTAAATTATAATTTACAATTAAAGACTAAATTCATGGAAAAAAGCATATTTAGGAAGGATGAGACCACAAGTTGCAAGGAGCATCTTTCATTACATATTCCCTTGTAATCAGAGCACTGTTTATACCATTAGAACACAAACCAAATGAAGAAATCAACGAGTTATCATTAATGAAAATGGAGAATCAAAATTAGGAGGATAGCATTTAATACACTCAGACAAATATATAGATATAGATTATTATTATTATTATTATTATTTTTTGTTTAAGGAATGGAAGGCTATTATACGAGCCTCAACCATTTCTAACGCGCTGCCTTCGCTAGGTTTTGGGGGCAGGGGTGGTGTGCAATATTCAAGTACTACAACCTACACACGGTGGGATTCGAACCCGGGACTTAAGGGACTTACGAACTTTAGAGATGTTGCTCTACTAACAGACCACAGAACACACATGCTCACGCACGCACGCGCGCGCGCACAGAGAGAGAGAGAGAGAGAGAGAGAGAGAGAGAGAGAGATGGATGGATGGATGATGGAGAAATGAAAGATGTTATGATTATCACTGATGGCAAAGGCAATCAAATAGGAAACGATGAGGTTGCCATGAATTTAAACTTAGCTATGAAGTGATTGCAAAATAGAGTACACTGAAAACTTGTTTAATGTGTCTGTGAATGATTTGAAGAATAATATTAAAAAAGATCAACTTTTTATTTATTTCTTTGAGAAGGCTGTTGATCAAAATCATTGTTGAGTTGTTGATACATATAAAGAGGAGAACTTGGAAAGGAAGAAAATGATGTGGCTTGGCTTGATCAGAATGATCTATTATGTAAATGATATCATAGAAGGGATCATGATAAAAGATGATTATCAGGCTCAGGCAATACATTAAAAAAATGGCAGTTAGGCGAAGACAGTTGAGTGACGACAATCAGAAGATGATAGTCAAACGAAGATAGTTGAATAGAAGTGGTTATTCGTGTTCTTGGAGGACTATTCAATCTTGTTTTATTAACAACTCTCGTGCAATCATGGATGATAAACCGGTGCCTTATTTAGAACAAAATGTTATTTTTTGAGGGATACAAATCAACTTACTCGCAGATTTTAGAAGTTTCAACTCTGATAAATGTCATTCTCTTAGATTTTATTATAGTGGAGTTCAAGTTGTTTGTTATTGATTTTTATAATGAATTCTCTCGTATTTATGAGTCTATTGATGATTGCAAGATTGTCATCTATATTCAATTACTCGTCATACAATTTTCAATGAGGTTGTCCCTGTCAGGCTCAAAAGTCATGGCAACACTTAATTTTATTCTCACTCAAGTAAGACTATCCATATTTTTGTTGACCTCGCAATATTTTTCTTAGAATAGTTTATTGCAAATAAATAACTTTGACTAGTACATTTAGGTTACCTTCTGCACCGTACTTTATGATGTCCGACAAAAGTATTTTTTGACTGTTCTTTCAAAAAGCTACAGTGAGAAGTTATATTTTGAAATATGGTTTAACTAACTGTCGTGGTTGCTGGAATATATTTTGAAATATTATGTGCCGCGTTCTTGGCCTGGTGGGGCGAGGTTTCTGTATGTCAGGGGTTCGAATCCCACTTACGGCGCGGGGGGGATTCAGTCTGTTTAGACACATGCGGGCTCTTATCATGCGGTCTAGCGCATGGGAAACTGATGTTTGGGTATTTGCATCATTATGAGTAACAAAATTTTTTTGCTGCAATTTCATATGTGCCTCTTCAAACAGCTGCAACTACGCTAATCGAAACAAACTCTAATTCATTAAAATCCATAATTTACATTTGCAAGTATTGAATAATGAAATAATAATAATAATAAAATATTGGTTCTCACGAAACAAATTAATTAAAAATAAATTTTTTAATCGTAAAATGGGAAAATATTATCCTCATTTTCACCTTACCTAAATGGAAAAAGAATTCACCAATCATTTGTAGGCAGTTTGAAATTCAGTGCAAACAAAAAATGGAAACTTACCACTAAAGGTTTCAATATGTTTCCCAAAAAAATATAACACGAAAATAATTGCCTCAAATCATTACCAATCGGCTTAAAAGTCAATATCTGCTTTTCTTTTGACGTTAAGGGGGTTTGCTCAAATTGTCACAATAAATGATTCCAAATTTAGAGGGTCATGGGGCCCACATTCTCTCACTTGTACTCTTATTTTATTATTTTATTTATTATTATTATTATTATTTGGAAAAGAGCGCTCTAAGTGCACTAAAATTAGTTGTGTGCTTTGGGTGCGAATTGAGCTCTCATCATCACGGTTGGAGACAAACCCTCGACCACCCAGGTCAAGTGTGGACATCAGATTCATTGTGAAAATTTTATGTGCGGTCTCCGGATGCACCCGGAGTCCAGTGGCGTGGCCCCACCATTATTAACATTGGTCAATGCCAGCGTACGGTGGCGGGGCTCACTTACCACGTGGCACCATGTCACTGGACTCCAAATGCAAACAGCGTACGAAGTCGGACCTAAAAAGCACTCCAGATTCATTTGTAACTTGGATGTGGACTGCGGATTGCAAATTGTTATTTTTGAAATTCATTTAATCTGTGCAGGTTTATAATACACGACTTGCATAAAAAATACAGATTATATGTTATGAATGATTCGAAGACACTCGATGAAAAACTCAAATTCGAGTCGGGCAATTCTCAATCATATTTCTTCAAATTTATAAATAAATTTGAGTATTTTATTTAAACTCGGATCTTTAAGAAATTAAGTTTGGACATAGCCCAACTAGTTTGCATGTTTGTTATTCAATAATTAATTTGTTAAATATTCTATACTTTTATGATATATTGCTTTGATAAAATTTAATTAATTAGAATTTATTTAATAATATATTTTTAATAGTAACACATCATATCTTAATATAAATATCCAAATAAATTTAATGTATTTTTTTTTTTAATTTAATTGAACTAGTTCGTCAGCACTTAATTATGTTACTTGCTTGCAATAAATTTTACTTGCAACTTATATATTATTTTACTTATTTGGTATAAATTAGTTAGATGCTAACTTGACTTCTATTCATTTATATATGTAAAATCATTTGCTAATAGTTTTATATAAAAAAAAAATCAAATATTTATTCAAAATTTTAGCTTTTTTATAAATTTTATATTAAATTCAACTAAAAATCAAAATTTTAATTTTATATGAAAATTAATTACTCTTATGATATAAATCACAAGCTAAATAAAATCAATCATGAATAAATAATATGCTTATTAATAAACATGAATAATAATTCATAAGTTTTGTAACATAATTGGGCTCATTATGTGAACAAAAAATCCTATTTTATCATTAAATCATTAAACAAAGATTAATATTAAAATTAATTCATATTATTTATTTTAATAAAATATAATAGCAATGTTCAACACAATGCGGGGATAGCTCAGTTGGGAGAGCGCCAGACTGAAGATCTGGAGGTCGCGTGTTCGATCCACGCTCACCGCATTCAATTTTTAAAGTTTACAAATCGGTCCATTAATGTCACATTTTTGCATCTGTTGGGGTCTGGCTTAAAAATTGACTCTCAAATATTAATAATGTCCAAAATTTTAATATATTCGCATTTAATATAAGGTATAATATTTATTACTGTCAATTTAAATATTAAGGTGTCTGGTAGCGTCTTTTGGATTTAATAAATTCACCTAAATATAAAAAAATTCAAGTTTTATGGGTTTAAAAAATTTAAGATCTGAATAAGTCTACTAAATCTTTTTAATGCCAAATAGAACTGTCAAAAAAAGCTAATTATTCGCGAACAATTTGTGTTCGTGTTCGATTTGTCAAGGAGTTCTTGTTCAATTTGTTTGATAATTAAACGAGACGAACACAAACAATTTTTTTTCGTTCGGTTAGTTAAACTAACCAAACATTTACATTGATGTTTTCGTTTGTGTTCGAATTGTTATTGTTCGAAATATAAAATAATTTAAAATAATTATATATAAAAAAATTATGATATTTTAAAAAAATTAATTTTTATAAATTATAATATATAATAAATTAATAATAATAATATATTAATATACTATATTAGTAATTACTAATATAGAAAAAATATGTTTATATAATATAAGTTATATAATTAATATAATATATTATTTATATATATTAATATCGGGCTCTCAAACTGCATCGTCGTTCGCGAATAGCTCGTGTTCGACTCGTTCGTTAAGAAACGAACACGAACAGTGACTTCACAAACAATTTCGAACACGAGCTTATTTCAAACAAAATAAATTTCAAACGAATCAAACACGTACACAAGTTAAGTTCGTTCGTGTTCGATTCGTTTACACCCCTAATGCCAAATGCTTAAATCCATATTATAGTCAAACATCTCACGAATGATTTTGTCTCAAATCAATTTCGAGTTAATTGGTTGATTTGGGATAAATTTGTTTCAAATCATGAAAAGATATGCAAATACATCATTTGGCAAAATTTAATTTATTTTATTTGTATGTCTCCATCACCCTCAACTTTAGCCTCCAAAAAAATGCATCTTTGGAGTCCATTGAAAGCTAAATTTGTGTTCCATATTGGGTGGGAAAAGTTTCCTTTCTTACATCACCACAGCTAGAAGATGTGGATAGGACCAAATCTCATACCCATTCCCTCCCTTCATAATCAATCCATTTCTATTGGGATGCCACAAACATGAAAATATTCTTGCTTTCCTCTTTAAGGGACTCATCATATATACTAAAATGAATGCAATGATTGTAAAAATATTCGCCGTGACGGTTTGACTGCTTTGCATTGCTCACTGTTGTCGCTGGTCTTCGCTGCCGCCCGTTGCGACTATCTCGAGCTGTTGACCATCTGAGAAAGCCATCGCCTGTCAGTTGTTCTAACTGTCATTGTCTATCACCGCTATATTTAATGTGTAGTCATCAAATAAATAGATAAATAAAAATCAAACTTTTGGATAACGTTCATATAAAATATCTCTCAAAATCTTATTATGTGATAGATATATGTTTTGAAATGTGCAATATTCTCTTTTTGTTTTCTTTCTTGGAAAAAAAAAACACATAGTGACAAAGATTTACTCCATAAATTGATGCACAGTATTGGACTCATTTGATTAAGTAAAATTAAAACTAATTTCCTTTTCATTTTGATTGATCCACTTGAAGGGATTAGGGCTTGATGCCAATGTGTGAGAGAACTGTTTGGAATGTGTTGTCGCATTCAGAAATATTTGATTGGAGTTTTGTAATGATAGAAAGACACAATATGAAAAATATTTTTAAGAACATTATTATTATTATTTTTTGCATAAAAATTATTATATTTGATTTTTTTTTTAATATGCAATTCAAATTTAATTTTGAGCATATCAAACAAAATAATGTAGTCTAACAAATTAATTTTTTTGTCATTAAATACATTTTTTTATTTACTGTCAATCACGTTAATTATAGGATAAATTATCTTGATGGTGATTAAAGAATGGAGAATAAGGATTAAACATGCTGATGAATCTGTAGTCCAGTGATTAGGGCCTACGTGCCACCGGGGTGGCGAGAGTTTGATTCGTAGACTGACGACTAACTATAAATCTTAGTTCCTTTGAGGCTCACCTTCCCATATTAAGAGAAAAACAAAAGGATAATAGATAAAAAATATTTATTAGTGAAAATTCAAGATATTGTTAGTTGAGTTATAATAAATTTTCTTTTATTTTCTTTTAATTTTATCAGACGAGCGGTTACGTGTTGTCCATGAGTACATACAACCCAGTAAAAGTCTGATAACGTAGAGAAGATGATGGAAAAAAGAAGAGGGAGATGGATGAAATTTCCTTGGAAGGAATGCAGAGTAATATGTTTATGATTAATAGTCCGAGGAACAAGTTCTTCAAAATTTTCCTCAATTCCAAGCTTTTAGGACAATGGTTCCAAAAATGCTAGACCAAAGGAGGTGCACCCTCTTAGAGAGAAGAACTTCCTCCCCTTTTATACATAAAGGACCAATATACTAAAATAACTGACATCATATCACTTGTCGACTTTCTCTGGTGCCCTCTGCGGATACTTTTACTGTGGATGCGATTCATAGTTGTCGAGTCGCCAGATATGGTCGGCACGAAAACCATATTTGGCTCTTTCAGATGACTTTTGTTCCAAATGTTCGACGATGTTCTTAATGAAGGATTGATATGCGTCTCTATCAACTAAACTAGTTCCTTCTGATAATTTAGCCACTTCAGCATGTGGGCTCAGTTCCTTACGGATAGACTTTCACTATATTTTCAGCATCCGTGTTAACATTTAATTAGGGTTAATACTATTTAAACATTGGAAACTAAATTATTTCTATCATAAATGCACCTAACAACATAAATTAAATTTATGTTAGAGATGGATTAGAAATTAAAAAAAAAAAAAAAAAACAAAGTTGTAGGAATCTTAAATTCTAAGGGATTTCAATTTATTAAAATGGAATGACTTGTGAGTCAACAACCTATTAGAAGATAGAGACTTATGACCTAGTGAGTAATAAGTTGTTGCTATTTATAGTTTCAGGTGGGTTTTTTTTTACTTGGTCGATGGGAAAGACATAGCCCATTCAATGGGCAGATCATCATAATCGTTGAGAGGATGATAGTTGACTTAATGATCAACTGATGAAGGAGATATTGATGCAACCATTTAGGTTGGATCATGCAGTAGAGTTAATTGCTTTAGCCTTTGATCTTTGTGAGCTAAATATGCTTGAAGGTTAAAGCAACAAAACATATGGCATGGCTGAAAGTAAACCTTTTCGTCATTTGAAACCTAATGTTGGGTATCCCACAATTGATAAGGATAAACTCCCACAAACTCAGCTGACGAACAAGACTTATTATTATTCGACCCATCTATCGATCATCTAAACTGTTAAGAATATCAACATTTTTCTTGATAATTCATGGATAGAGGAGGTTCACGAGCGCTTTCCATAATAGCTTGTGTCATTAACATTGGTAGTTATTATCAATGAATCATATAGACCTTAGTGGGCTCAACTTAAACATTAAGATTATGTGAACATTACAATAACATAAAAACTTGACCAAGCGAGAGTAAGTTAATTTTTTTTCTTGGACATGCTCTCAAGGATATTATTGTCTTAGTTCACCATACTCGTTATTACGACTAGTGTACCAACATGTCATTAGGAAGGTGGTCGTTCCTTATTTTTTTTCAACTCACCCTTAACAAGACTTGTATGTGGTAAGAGGGAGGGCATCATGCTAGATATCTTACCAACTCACTAAATTTGATACATGTATGATATGGATTGAATTACTCTAACTTTGCTATATCTAAATAGTATATTGTGATCTATTAAACTATGCATTTTGATGACTATGTTTATGTATTCAAAATATTGTTTGTTACAATATGTACTTTTATATTAATAGGCCTTATGTCATAAATATTATATTTTAGGTTAGGCGTGGTTGGGCTTTTGCATCATGAGTAATATATTATTCACTCATAAAAATTAAGGAATTATCAATGTAATTTTATTCATCTCATAAGAAAGTATATTGGTTGATATCACACCAACTTGAGTTTCGTTATAAAATAACCTCATCATTTATCAATGGTTCATGTTCAGATCCCTGAGTAGCTCTTGCTCAATTCATTTGTTAAGCAAATATTTCTCAGCTGATTTCAAGTATGATTATCTGCAAGGAGAAAGAGATAAAATAAGAATCATTCCTTCAACTCAAGATACTTGCCAACTTGAACGAAGAATGCAGGAAGATGGGTCATTTATCTGTTCTTCTCAAAGAAGAACTTGGCAGACCCAAAACGAATAGTAAAATCCCTACAAATGAAAGGAATGAAAAACCTAAGAAAATACATCAAGAATACATACTCATGTGACTCGACTTTTTGTCACATATCCCTAATGTGACGACGGCACACAATCCAGAAAGCATCCATCGCGCCCCATTTCTTGAAGTTCTTAGGTGAGTAATGAAAGAGGATAATAAATTGAAAAAGAGGTAAAACGATCTGCTTTCCATACATGATGTCGATTGTAGATCTCCTCGGTTTTCATGTTAATAATTATTTAAATTATTTAAAAATAACAAATTAGTTTCATTCATATTAATAAATATTTAAATTCAAGTAAAAATATCCTAAGGACTACCAACCACGTTTCTAAAGACAAAGCAACCTTCAATAATCAATACTAAATCGTCCCCTTACGACCAAAAGGAAAGTTAAGGAAGCATCCCTTGAAAAAAGCCGGTGGTCTTATTAAAGATATATACTCTCCCCCTCTCTCTGTCCCTTCCTTCCTTCTTAGGAAAAAGGTACACAATGATCTACTCATATTAAAATAAAATTGAAAGTTTACATTCATGCCACACAAATTTTATGTATTTACAAATCCAAACCCCAAATTTCAATATTTGCATTTATAGCACTTTACATATGTAAAAATGTAAGAAATTCGGTTGTATGTACATGCCCTGAATAAAACATAGAGGAAATACTTTGATAGGAAAATGGAAGAAAAAACAAATTTTCTTCTACTTTCTTAAACTATAATGTTTTATATTTTAAAAAGAAAAGAAAAACTATAATCTTTTATAATTTTCAAATTTGTCTTTTGTTTATTAGTTGAGGTACAATGTATTTCAAAGGTATTCTATTTATTCTAAGATCGTCGTGTGTTAGAAAACTGTCTGTGATTGAGTAATGATTTAATGTTTCAGTATCGTACGAATCCAATAAACACACATGTTCTAAAAAGAAAATATGAGGAGACACCATGAATTTTAACGTGGAAAACTTGGTGAGGGAAAAGATAACTGGGTCTAGCTAAGTCAAAATGATAAATTATAAATGTATATGTTCAAAGATAGAATCTTATCTCACAACTGAAAAAGGAATATAAAACAAAGCCTTTAAATATGGATTAACGACTTGATCCAAGCTTTATTTGACACATTACATTAATTTTAGTATAAATAGGTTTGTCTCGTCAAGCTGATCATTTTGACAGTATGTTTCATTGAAATCAGAGTTTTGGAAGATTTTTAATTTGAATCAGAACATTTCTTGCTAAGAAAATATAACGTGATCCATGTCAATGATTTATGCCAAATGATAAATTTTGTTAAAGACGTATCTGTTTCCCCTCAAATTTTTGGCGTTTTAGTTCATATTGTCTGAAAATAATCAAAATATTGAGAACATAATAAACAATTTGAAAAAAACAACAACTTTTGAGTTGGCAGGTGGCAAGGGTCGCTGAATTCGCAGGAGAAAATATGGTGAGGGCCAGAGATGCGGTTCAGATCATTGTAGCTCAAATTGGGTCACGGGTCGTGGACGCTAAAGGTCGGGTTAGACTGTGGGTTGTGCGATGTTGGATCATATCAAACAACGACGACATATAACGATTCAACAATTTGAGTCACATATCGCATCGCACGCTGCATAATACACATATATGGGAAGTGAAAATCGAGTGTCACTTAGTTTGATTGGGCGTATCCAAGGGTTGGCACGGCTATGGGTTGCAGGCTGTTGAGTGGATGACCTGTGTTCTGGGTCGCAAACTGCGTCCGTCAAAGCACGCTTATGACTATACGCTTGCTCGAGCATGCGTGCATGCTCGCGGGTCATTTTGGGGCACCCAAATTTCCGAATTTCCCCCCATAAATTAGGCCATTAAGAGGGTAAAAAAGCACACTTTCCCTCTATAATACAAAGTGTCATTTCTACAACTCCCAGAGCTCCTTTGGTTTGTTATTGTCCCTTCTTCCGCGCTATTGTTCCACAACCCCCATAGTCTTTTGGTTTGTTATTGTTCCTATTTTCACACTGGAGTAGTTCAACATCCGGAATCCTTTCTGCATGGTTGTTGCGCTTGTTGGAGGAAAATTTTTTGCACTTAAAGAGTCATGTCATCCCCATAAAAATAAAATGAAGTACCAAAATCTTGAGGATTCAATATTAAGACTTACAAAGGATTGCCTGATGGTAATATTGCCAACTACAACCAATCGAGCATGTTCTCCTCCTCTTGGATACATTTCATTTTCTGAGGAAAATATGTGAGTTGGTTTGTGGTTTCCAGCTGTGCCCAAATTTATCAAGATTCTAAAAGCTATCGGGGTTAGTGTTTTCTAGTTCTCTTGTTGGGAGATGACGATCATTATCGGTTGATCACCTTTTTCAGAAAATGGGGGGCAAGCTGAACTATATATCTCTATTATTTAAACTAGCATTCTTCATAGAGCGCCCGAGTTATTTGTAGAGAGCTTCAAGATTTGAAAAACTATATATGTCCACCAAATTTCTAGTGATAATTACTACTAGTGAACTTTGTCGTAATATCATTAGTAGCTGACAACCTCGTTTAATAATTATCAATTATGGATTGACATAATCTGATCACCATTGTCCGATTATCATCATCTGAACATGTCATCTGATCCACGTCATGTAAACACCATCATGTGATTGTCATCCTCTCATCACCACCATTTGTTTACTAGCACATATCTATCATCTATTAAATGTCTTCATCTAAACATGGTCGCCTAATCATCCACCAATATTTGTTATCTTCTAATCATCATCGTTTAAACATCATCAATCATCATCATTCAATCATCATCACTAAATAATAACCTTTACCCCCACTATTTCCATTATTTATTCTATAATCCTGCCCGCTCCAAATAGGGAGAAAAATGAATATTTATAATCTTGACCAATAAGCAATATTATTTTCTTGGGTAAAGCCCTACGGTTTGTTTTCCCTAATTTATTTTTTCACCTAAAAAAATTTGTGACTCGTATACTATTTTCTTTCATTTGCTTATTTGCAGTTCTTTATGTAAAGTTAAAGTGTAAAATATCATCACTCATAAACTATTAATAAATTTTTATTATCCAGCACAAATCTTGAGATATGACATGGTTCGAGATAATATTTTGAGCAATGAATGTTCAAATTTTGATAAAAGTAACCAGAACTTCGATTTCAGAAAAATTATAGTCAAACTGACTAGCTCGTTGAGACGGACCTAATGATATCAAAGTCAGTCTAATCTGAGTCAAATCAAGCCCAGATCAAGACATTAAACTGTTCTTTGAAGATTTTCAGACACATTTGGAAGGTCAAATGAATGTCGAGTCTGACAAGTTCATAGTCTAATCGAGCGTCTCGATAATACGAATCCAACGAGCCTAAGATCACTTAATTATGACATTATTAAGTCATCCAAATGCTCCTTAAACCCCTTGATCAATGGAAACTTTCTGGACCATTCAATCAAAAAATTTTATATTTCTGCATTAATTGCGCCTGTAACACTATAAATAGACTTATAGACCCCCGCCCCTTACATGAGAGGGAGCTTAAGCATAAAGAGAGAGTATGAGGTCTTGAGGAGAAGCTGCAACTCAGCATCACCGCCGATCACCGTCGACCGCCGCTAACCACCACCGATCGCCATTGAGCACCGCTAACCTCCATCAATAACTACTGATTGTCGTCAACCGCCGACCTCTGTTGACCACGGCTTACGTTTATTGACCTCCACCAACATTTGTCGATCATCGCCTACTGTCGTCAACCACCGTCGACTTTTGTGGACTACCACCTACTGTCTTCGACCACCGTCGACTGTCGTCGAGTACCGTCAACCACCGACCTCTATCGACAATGACCGATATCGACATCGCCAATCTCCGTTGACCTCCGTCAACCATCGTCGACCACCGCTAACCATCATTGATCACCACCAATCAGCGTCAATCACCACAACTAGACGCTGTCAGTTGACGATGCAATCTGAAAAATATTATTACCCTTTCCCCGTATACGTGACAAGAGATTTCTGTAATCATAAATCAATTGTGGATTTTCGCAACTGGGTCATGCCCCGTTATTTTTCCTTTTACAAGTTTTCCACGTAAATAACTTATGGAGTCGTCGCTGCTTGTTTATCTTCCATCTATGTGTGATGAATTCTCGTACAACGCTAAGACGATAATCCATTACTCTACCGCTACAAATTTTCTAGCACGCATCAATCACCATAAACTTTCTTGCGCGCAATAATATTTCTTCAAAAAATTTTTATGATGTGCATAGTCATATTTATATTTATCCAAAAACATAAAGCATTAAGCACATATGAATGAAAATTACTTAAAATTTCTGCACTTTTCTTATATATGGACATGACATTTTTTCCACTTTGGGTTAGAGGTGATATGGGCATATGGCTTAATTCCTTTTTTGGGGGGAATTATTTTTCTCTTTTTTTGGAAAATTCTTTTGGATTATCTACATAAGTTATAAACAAAATAAATATAAATTTATTTCAAATAGATATATATATATATATATATATATATATATATATATATATATATATATATATATATATATTTCATTTTTTTAATATTTGTGGACTACATGTATTGTTACTTATAGTTCAATGTCTATCTTGAAGAGAAATATTAATTTATTGTATATTTATCTTGTTAAGAAAATCCATGCATCATTCATTATGGGTGTGGATGCCAAAACAAAAGCTAAAACAAAAGATGGTGTGACACTTTACCTTCCCAACATAATTAGAATCCATTTCCATATCTTTAATCATGATTTAATTTAGATTTATAAATGTCTTAATAATTACTTGATATGCCACTATCTATATATTAATCTCTTTTACTAATGTTTAGTTATCTTTTGCATGTGCTTAACCACATAGGTCGGTGGGGAGTCAAATGACATTTAATGGGTAGTTGTGAAGAATATTTTTGTTTCCTTTAATTAACATTTATTTTCTCAATTTATTCAATTTATTTTACAAATAAATACAATACATAAATAATCAATTGTATATATTTTTTGTTAAATTATTTTGATTAAATTGGGACTAAAATATTGCCATAATATTCTTTACACTTGAATGCTACACATGATAAGTCGTTTACATTATGAAGTTAATTATAAGTTTTGTTTTGTATTGTAACATTTCATTAATAGTAGAGGAATGATTCGGGCTTATTGTGTGAAAGGAAAATTGTATAAGATTACGGTGAGACCTGCATTGCTCTGTGACGTTGAATGTTAGCCTTTAAAAGATAAGCATAATACTAAGTTAAGTGCTGCTGGGATGAGAATGATTAGGTGGATAAGTGGCTTTACACTTAGAGACAAAATGCGAAATGAATATATCCGTGATAGGTTTGGTGTAGCTCCAGCGACAGTCTAAATTAGAGATAGTAGCCTTAGATGGTTTGGTCGCATAAAACGTCGATCATCTGATTGTCTGATTAGAAGAGTAGATGTTTTAGATTCGACTTATGTTAAGAAAGACAAAGGTTGACCTAGGAAGATTTGAGCTTATTATATAAAAAATGATCTTAATTTATTAGAAATTAAATGAAAATATGACACTAAATAGGACGCAATGGAGAAAAATGATTAATGTACCCGACTCCACTTAGTGGGATTAAGGCTTTGTTGCGGTTGTTGTATTGTATAACATTTCATACATATCTATTCCTTTGGGTTAATAAGAAAATGAAAGCGGGCTAAAATTCTATGTGCACTTTCTAAGCAAAATTTTAATTTTTGTAGAATTTTAAAGACATTTTTGTGCATATTTATATGACATATAAAATGGAAAAATAATTATGATTAACTTGGGGTCTGATTGGGGGCAGCTGCAGCTTATTGAATAATCTGCTGATAAACTGATTAAAAATAATCTGTAGATAAGCTAGGTGTGGTGATTATTATAAATTTTTATTTTTTTTTTAAAAGTCAGACTGCAGCCAAAAAGCTCTCAACACACCTAGGTAGGTGCGGTGTGAAAACGTTGTTTTCAGCGTTTTGAAAACGCATAAGCTGTCAAAATGCAGTTTACCCAAACAGTCCATGTGTGTTTTCAAAACGCTACCGCACCAAATAAGCTGCCCCAAACGGATAAATGATGGGAAAAAAATTATTTTGGATAATTTAGAATGGGGATGATTGATAGCCTCACTCTTATTTTATTCATATACTTTTTATCTCTTTCTGATGTTTCCGATCAGTCACATTGGATGGTCAGATGCGAGTCCACGTTGCAACTCTTTAGGAATTAATGTTCTGAAATAATTAGAAGTTTTGGGAATAAGTAAATTTAATTATTTTATTAATTTTTTAACATACAAAATATCGCACTGTTGAATTAATTTTATCATTTCCACGCATAAATAAATCTTGGGATAATTACAAACACATCATTCAAATATTAATATTTGAAATTATTAATATTTACAAATTAATTATTCGTATGATTTTTTTAAACTTTGAAATGAAATCGATGTATTTATTTGTGCCACGAGAAAATTATTGAGAATGTGTTAACACAGAATGACACAGGAGAATATTCTCTTGTGTTATTCCGTGATGTTCTGGATTCACAGCGGTTTTATAATAATACAATAACATCTAAATAACACAGAATAACACGTGAGGAATATTTTCCCGTGTTATTCCGTAGTTTGGCAGTGTATTGCGCCACTGGGCAACATGACACGATTTCATTGGACTCCGGACATATCTCCATGTTCAGAGTCCCGACGTAATAATTTTGCAAAAATCTCTGCCACACCTATTAGGCTATAATCCACCTTCTCAATGTTGAAATTTACCACATCAACATTATAGTAGTCCTTAATGAAACTTCCTCACAACAATATGTTAAGCATATTAGATAGTTGGTGAAACCACACAACCAAACACATCTTTGCATGTGAGTCATCATTTCATTCAAAAAGCCTAATTATGCATTGAAATAGCTTATTCCTCTCAAGAGCTATCAACCCTCTTGACACAACTAGACTTCACACATTTACTCTTCATATTGTAGCACCTTTACCATCCATCTTTATCACTCAAGAATAATTAGTTTGAAAAACTCCATTATATTGTGGAAGAGCAAGATTGTTTCTCTTTTGTCCCGCAAAAATGATACTCTATAATGAGGCAGAGCGGCCCTCACTAGTTGGACCATGTTGTGCATGACTGAATTATTAATTGCGTCTTTTAGCTGTTAGATGAGTGTTTGTGGAATGCAGAATAAGTTTACGACAAAAGCTGTTAAATTATTATTTTGTAGAATATTTTTGATAGCAACGTTTTAGTTTTGTATAAAGATCCTACAAAATATTGATAAAAGAATGCATAAATGGCATCAATTATTGAAATAAAAAATTAATAAATAAATAAGTTTATGGAGATTACTAATATTCTATATTTCACTTAAATTAGAAAATATGGGATTACAAAGTTTGAATTGATATCACGACTTCTTATGAATATAGGAACCAATAAATGTTGGCATCGTTGATGGATGGTGGTGATTAGGAGACAACCCTAAGGTGATGGAGGTAGGGCGATCATAGTCGAGCGATAGCAGTACTGATTGTTGATCGTGATCATTGGTGTCAATGTTGAAAAGAGCTATGATGTTCTTCAAGCCTATAATCTCTCTCTAACTTTAGATTTTGGTCTCTTCTATGTGAAATTATGAAGAACTATTTATAATATTTTTTAAGTGATGTTTTGTTAATTTTGGCTAAAATTATTAAAAACTACATTGGATTATTTATATTTTATCGATCGGTTATAATAACCAAAATTGAGTTATTTTGCTCTAACTAAATTTAACTTATCGAAATACTTATTTTAATTATAAATACACAAGCTTTGGAGATCATTTGATCCATCAAATTATATCATGAGACTTTTAAGTATATTTCAAATATTTGATTTGAGCTCATTTAAGCTTGGGTCCTAACATTTTTGGTGTTGTTTGATTCATTTTATAAGAATATTTAGTTTAAATTTAGTGGTACTATTATCATAGCTTAAATGACCATGTATTTATTTTTAAAACTTTTAAAAATAAACACAGTGTTTGAATTAGTGCTTGATTGATGTTGGATCCTGGTTTATCCTTTGTTAGAAATTTTTGTAGAGAGAATCGAAGGAGAGGTTTCTTTATTTCATGTACTTATAAAGGTAATTTTTGTATAATTATAGAAATGAGGTAACGGTTACAGAACCCTTTCGTAAGGTTATTAAGGCTCTAATTGATTGTATATATTTTATGTCATATTTGCATTACAATTTAAATTTTAACATTGATGATAATTGAGTGGTCGACCAACTAAGGTTCGCCGACTGAGGCTACTTAGGCGACCAGTCGGATGACATTTGCGCCCCATGGAGTAAGCATGGATCGATCGAGGTGTTTGATCGCATGTCGATTTTGAGCGGTGTCTTTTTGGCATGGTCAACCGGAGCGGTCGGTTGTGAGGTGGTCGTTTGGCCCGTATGTGAGGTTGTTGGTTGGTTGAACGTGATCGATCGACAGTTTTGTTGAGTGAGTTGTGACTCATTTTCTATTCGGCTCGAGCCTTATAGGGTTCATGTCTCGCATGCCTAGTTGGTTCGTTACCTTGGTCGAATCTCCTAAACTTGAAAGATCTTAGGCAAATCTTATTGTTGCCTATGTGGGGTATCTGACGAGACTTGTTGTTGGGATGATTTACGCATCACGTTTGGTGAGTCTTGCTGCTACTGTGCGGGGAACCATCTCCAGAGCTTAAACCTATCCCAGATTTGGAGACACGACTTCATGCTAGGTCTTGAATCGTTAGTTGATTGCTTACCTCGAAAGGAGACTCTTTTATCTTTGTCGTTCGTTCTCTTTGTGTTTCATGCTGATATTTTTTATGTATACAAATTAGTTCCCTGGGTTTCCTACACTTTGATAGCGAAATCAACAATAAGTGTAGGAAAGTTATTAAACAATCATTAGCAATAAATTTGTAAATTGATAGAACACATGACTTCCCTTAAGACTCCGTGTCCCGTGCGCTTAAACTGAGCCTTGTATCATTTATTGTCAGTTCTTATTTTTACAAGTGAGGTGCATGAGCCTTTCATCTTTTTTTATTTAATAAGTTGCAGTTTTTTTGTTATATATATATATATATATATATATATATATATATATATATATATATATATATATATATATATTTAGGTGAGGGAGTATGAAAGGTTAAAATGTGGGGATATATAAAAATAATTATTATTTTTTTTTATTTTAAATGAGAAAATAGGAAGGCATAAGACGAAAACCGGAAAATCAAAAGTTAGGAGGTGGAAGACAAAACAACATAAATTGTGGTTGATTTCAATTTTTTTTTATTAGCTGTTTATACATACATACATATATACATACATACATATATATATATATATATATATATATATATATATATATAATTTTTTAAAGCTGACCGGGAGCGGACCCCCCTTCCAGTCCTGTGTGTTATTCAAATCTCCGCTTAATTGGTGGGATTCGAACCCCTGACCTGAGAGACTTATGTCAAAGGCCACAACTAATGGCCAAGGCTCGCATACGCGCGCACACAGATGTATATATATAAATGTGGTTTGAAAGTAATTTAAGTGTATTTAGTTTGTAATAATTGAAGTGGAGAATAAGAAGATTTTTTCTCTTCTAATACCTGCAAAATTTTTTATTTTTTATTTTTAATTTAGAATGAAGAAGGTAGATGGTCATGAGAAGGAATGCCAAAACCTGGAAGAAAGAAGAACGTGAATTAATGTGGATTTTAAATTTTTTTAATTACTATTTTAATGAAATACATAAGAATTTAGCCATAAATATTGATACTTTTTGGCCTGTAAATAGGCGAAGGAGATGAGGATTTACGCGGAGTCCCCGACTCTGTCTAGCAGGTGATCTGAGATTTCCTAGAAGAAAAATGTCGTCTCATTTTGCTAAGCAGGCGAGCAACGAGATTTTTTTTTCGTGTTGCGGCCAAAAGGAAAGTCATTCCCGTCCTGTGTAGCAGGCGAACATGCAAACAATGAGATCTTTTTTCGTGTTGCAGTGCAGCAAAAAGTCATGCGTAGCAGACGAGCAACAAGATCTTCTTTTACGTTGCAGCCGAGAGAAAAGTCGTCACCATCTTACTTAGCAGATGAACAATGAAATCTTCTTTCGTGTTGCGGCCAAGAGGAAAGTCATCACCGTCTTACGTAATAGAAGAGTTACGAGATATTCTTTCACATTGCGGTGGAGAGGAAAGTCGTCCTCGTCCTACTTAGTCGGCCAGCAATGAGATATTTTTTCGCATTGAGGTGCAACAGAAAGTTGTCCTAGTCTTGTGTCGCAGGCGAACAATGCGATCTTCTTTCACAACGGTGCGATGAAGAAAGTTATCTCCGTCCCTGCCTAGTAGGTGACTCGTTATCTTCTTGCTTATTGCTGCCGCGCATTTCGGTGAAGATGAACGAATACTAGAGTTTTCCTGCCGCGCTATGAGGGGGAGAATATTATGCTTATGTAGCGGCTATATCTCTTGTAGCCTTTGTACTAGTGATTGTTGGCCTTTATTTCCTTTGTAATCATCTGATGTGACATTTATAAATGATAATGTATTTAATGTATGACTTTGACGTTATTTTTATGGTTGTTGTGGCTTCTCAATCGTATGAAATTTTACAATTAAAATTAGCACACACACACATTATAAAACGAAGAATCCCACACCTTTTGAGGCTTGTGCATTTTGAGGTTGTGCTCACTCGAGCTCAAGCCTTATAGGAGCTTGAAATGAACTGGTACTTTCTGAGACTCATAGCCTTCTAAGGTTTTTTTATGTACCTGTGTTTTATATGGCTTGTAGTTTTTTGAGGTCTTTGATGTACCTGTGGCTTCTGAGACTCATAGCCTTCTGAGTTCTTTGATGTACCTGTGCCTTCTGAGGCTTGTAATCTTCTTAGTTCTATGATGTACCTGTGCCTTCTGAGGCTTGTAGCCTTCTAAGGTATTTTAGTGGAGACCCTGTCAGCCACTTGTTCTCATGGAGTCTTTCTAGTGATGATCCTGTCCACTACTAGATTCCCATTGAGATTTACCACTTGGGCTCGTCTTCCAGTGCATGGTGGCTTCTCATTGAGTCTTACCTCTTGGGCTTGACTTTCAAGAGTACCACATCTTTCAATCGAGTCTTGCTTATTGGACCTAACTTCTAGGGGCATGGTAGCTTCTCATCGAGTCTTGTCTCTTGGGTTTAACTTTCAGGAGAACTGTATCTTCCGTCGAGTCTTGCCTCTTGGGCTTCACTTTTAGGGGTATAACAGTTTCTCATCGAGTCTTGCCTCTTAGGCTCGACTTCCAGGGGCAAGGTACCTCTTTTCATCAAGGGAACTTTCTACACAAAAATCTTTCATGAGAAAATAATAAAATTTAAATGAAATGACATTTTAAAGCAACATGAAAATTTTGCTAAAATAAAATTTAGAGTTTATAGGTCAGACTTTTACTCAGATAAGATGAGTTGGAGTTATACTTCTCATTCGATAACACCAACGATTCTCTTCTGGTTCCCCTCACATTGTTCTTATAAGTAACAACCCAGGTGACCTTAACGGATTAGGCATTCAATTTTTTCCTTTAATTGAAAATATCTTTATGTTGAATGACTTTTTGTATGGTTAAAATGACAATATTGAGACCGATCTCCACCATTTGGATTTCTTAAAGGCTTTGGCCACTTGACAATCTCTTCATCCTTAATGACCATTAATAAGTTAACATGTAACGTGTTGAGTGGTGTGTATTCATTTTCTGATTGTTGCTCATGATTCCATTATGGTCTAAACATTTTTCGCTGTGAGATTTGATTGGTATCCCCGGCGTTATTCTTGCGCTTGCCCCCAATCGCTCAAATGTTCATTGTGAGCAATAATGGCATCATCTGTAGAGATTTGTGCCTCAACACAGTGTACAAGGTCAACTTAAGAACGATCTGTCTCCCGCATCAATGATGAGTAGAAGGGTTCTGGGCGGAGCCCCCAAAGGAAGACTCCTCTTAGTAACTCTAGATCTACTCCTGGAAATTATCGGGCTTTAGTAAAAAACTTGCGAAAGTAGTCCTTTAGCTATTCTCTTTCATTTTGACAAATTCCTGAAAGATGGGATGAATCCTTGATGATAGGTTGATATGCTATAAACTGTTCCACGGACATTCTGGAAAGCTCGTTAAAGGAGTTTACACTATCTCCCGGCAAAGAGTAGAACTAGGTTCGAGTTTGTCCTTTAAGAGTGGTCGGGAGCACTTGACACATAAGCGCATCAAAGGCACGCTGATTGTGCATGATGGTTCGATAATGATCAATGTGCTAATAGGGGTTGGTTATCCCTTCATATGTGTTAATGTTTGGAAGCTTAAAATCTATTGGGATGGGGTGTTGGAGGACCACATCCGCTAAGGGAGAGGATTTATGGACGTTACAGTGAGGGTGGAGATGATTCTTTTTCTCTAGAAGGAAGTCTTCCCGAACGAGGCGTCGTAGTTCGTTACAAATGACTTCATCTGGAATGACAGCAAGACATGGCGGGGTCGAGTGAGCTGCACAAGATGGATGAGTGGAACTTACGATATCTAGAAGTGCAACTTCACGAAATGGTAGTGGAAGTGTTCCTTCCTGGGGAGGGGGCCAGTATGAGTATCTCTGAGTTGCACATTTCCCATAACTTGTTGAGTTAACGGTGAACGAGCCTCATTCAACGATGTGAGCATCAGTCGTTGAGCTCCGCAAAGGAGTTGTAGGATCTCTAGTTGAGACTCCTCCATTCTGCGTATTCGATCTTTTATAGAAGAACCCAAAATGTCTTCGTTGGCAGGATAACATCTTCCAGGGCGGCAAGGTGAAGAAACATGCCACTCTTGGTTTCGCGACTACTCCCTGGAACGATGGGTGTTGAAGCGGGATGCTCCATTATTATGAATATTGTGTCTGGTGGCCATGTAGTAAACCATGTAAGTATTTCAGTTGTGGGATTGAAAAGTTCACATAGACGGCGCCAAACTGATGTGTGCTAGAAAATTCACGGGGTAGAGTAACAAATTATCATCTCTGCGTTGTTCAAAAATTCAACACACACACAAATGAAAGAGAAACAAGCGGTGACGAATACTGCAGTATTTACGTGGAAAAACCCGTAAGGGAAAAACCACGAGGTCTGGCTCAGTTACGGAAATCCACTATTGATTAATGATTACATAAATCCCTTGTCCCATAGATGGGATATGGTAACTATATTTTCATATTACTGCGTCGACTAGCGGAGTCTAGTTGGTGGAGATCGATGGTGGTTAGTGGTGATCGACGACGTTTAGTAGTGGTTGTCAGGCCGGATGTGGTTGATGACGGTCGGAGGTGGTTAGCGACGATCGACGGTGGTCTACGAAGGTCAGTGGGGGTCGTAGGAGTTCGGCTGAGGTCGTCGGCGGTCAGCGGTTGTTGACGACAGAGGTCGGCGGTCAGCGTGGTCGACGACGAAGGTTGGAGGTGGTCGACGGTGGTGATGCTGAGCTGCAGCTTCTCCTCGAGGCCGCAAGCTCTATCTAGACATCTTCCCCCTCTGATGTGAGGGGTGGAGGTCTATTTATAAGGTTTTGGGAGCAATTAATGCAAGAATATGAACCATTTTGATTTGACGGTCCAAAAAACTTCCCTCAATCAGACGACGTTTAAGGGGCGTTTGAATGTATTAATGATGTTGAAATTGAGTGATCTTAGACTAGTTGGATTCGTCTTGTTTAGATGCTTGATTCGACTATGAACTTGCTAGATTTGACATCCGTTTGAATTTTCAAATGTGTCCCGGAATGCTAGATTTGACATCTGTTTAACTTTCTAAATGTGTCAGGAAATCTTTCAAGAATGGTTCAATCACTTGATTTGACTTGAATTAGACTAACGTTGACATCATTAGGTTTGTCTCATCGAACCGATCGGTTTGACTATAAGTGCTGAAATCGGAGCTTTGAATGACTTTTTATTAAGATTTGAACATTTCTTACTAAATATATTAATTTGAGATTCGTACTGCAGATGATACAAATTTATTGGTGAAGTATCACACACACACACACACACACATATATATATATATATATATATATATATATATATATATATATATATATATATATATATATATATATACATGTTTCTAAAAATTTATAAGCATATTTTCGAAAACACTTTAAAATAAATTTTAGGTGCATTTGAGTCTTTTAAAAAATACTCATATCTTAATCAAATATATCATACACATTTTATTTTAAATCAAATCATAAATAAAATAAAATAAAATAAAAAAAGAACAAATAAAAAATAAAATGATCCCAAACAAACCCTCCCCTCAATATTAGATATATAAATACATAAAAATTGGGTGGCATGTATGTAATTAAATGCTAACGATGATCTTTACTGAGTTCATGAAGATTAACATACATACCACTCCATTTTCATATATTCACATATCTAAACTCTACTTAATTTTTCATTTATATACATGTCATGTTACTTATATCTAACATTTACTTAAATTTTTATGTTTATATACATATCATTTTATCTACACATAAAAATTTAGGGTCCGTTCGGGCGGCTTACGCTTATCCAACTTATTCAAAGAGAAGCTGCTTCTCCAGCTTTTCTCATAAGTTGCTGATAAGCCGAACCGCAGGTCCCTTATCGCGATTGACTTCTTTAAAGAATTTAAAACCGGCTTATTGGATAAGCAGTTGAAACGTACAAACCAAACGGTACAACGATATTTTGAAAACGCTGCTGCACTTATAAGCTCCCCAACCGGGCCCTTAGACAGTGATATTTTAATGTGAAATAAAAGACTAAAATATATAAATATGAGAAAAAGGTGTAAAGTTTAAGCGTAGATATGTAAATAGATTAGAATTAGGGGATATGTATGTAAACGCCTCATAATATAAAGCTTTATATTCTCCTCCGACGGTCGTGATTCTCCTAAGAAGCATCCTCACCATCCGGTAAAAGTCGCCTCGAATTCAAATATCCAACGCTCCTCTTTCTCTCTCTCTTCCTTCCCCTTTTATCTTTTGGGTTTCATCTCTGTCGCTCTGCGTATTTCTCTGCTTCGAAGCGATCGTGATGGGTAAGGGTAAGCTCCATTATCAATCAATCCCCACTCCAGGATAACTCTTCGTTCTTGCATTTCGTATCAGATCTATAAACACTGTTCAATTTTTCTTCTTTTTTCTTTCTCCTCAGATCTTCCTCCGGTAAATGCGATGCTACACCTGATGCGTATTTCCGGTAAGAAATTATTATCAACAACAAAGCTCGCCGTCCTCCTCGCTGGGACTGTCGTCGCCGGAACACTCGCCTGGTTTGTTGTCCCCTGCTTCTTCAACCTACTCGCATCCACCATCCCCAACCTTTGGGTTTCCGTGCGCTCTTCGACCGCTCCTCCTTATCTTATCGTCGCCGTTAACTTCATCATACTGACGATCTGGAAGTTATCCGAGAACCGAACAATCCAGACGGATCGCATAACGGAAGAGGAAAACCCCTTTAACTCTGATGTTGTTTCTCTCCGATCTCAAGATCTCCTCTCTTCTCTTAATCCCCCAATTCTCCGGAAGACATCGATGGAGGATTCTAGAAAAACCCCATCGATTCCTACCGGAAATGCTATATCGAGGGATTCTGCAGGAGAGAAACCCTCTCCTACACCGGATTCCGAATCGTCCTGCATAACGACGGTTTCTGAAGAGAAATCAACTGCTTCTTCATCTTCAGACGGCCCTATCTTACCTGATTCCGCATTGACAGACACATGTCCTAAGGGACAAGAGGAGTTGATCGATTCTCTGGACGCTACTTGGAATTCCATCAAGAAAACGATCGGCCGATGGGAGAGATCTCCCTCGCCGCCTCTGACATCCCGCAAACAGACCGGTCGATTTCCTGATATGGCAGTAACCGGCAACTATGCGTTGTCTGAGGGCAAAGACGACATGAATCAGCTATTTGAAGATTTCATAAAGAAGAACTACGATCAGTTTAGGCTGAGGAAACCTGGATAGTTGAATCAAACCTCGACTCCTTCAAAAAACAAAATAAATCATCTCCGTTTGTTTCATCGTTTCTGCAAGGGATAGCGATTCGATTGCAATTATGAAGATAGATGGCTCCATCTTCTCCACGATTTGGGTGCAGTGCAGGAGAAACTCATTTGCTGGTAAGTTCATCCTGCCTTTAATTATCATAAATCATGGGAAGTTCCTTTCTTCCTTCTTTTTTGCTCGTTTTTGTTAGATTTAGATCATAACTGTAACTCTTTGCTGGTCTTTCTGGAATATAGTTATGAATAGTCTTCTTCTTCAAAAAGAAAAATTGAACTTCTGGTCTTCCAAATCTTCCTTTTCATTAATTTTATTTTTCTCTGAACTTTATATTGCGACGTTGATTTGTTTCTATATTTACAGAAATGTTTTTCAGGCAAAAATGATTTTTTTTTTTTTTTTTTGTTTCTAATTTTGCTGATGCAGCTCTTCTGACGTTTGGTTAGGTACTTGTATAGATCGTCGTTTTTCTAACGATCGCAGCAGTGCTGTTTTCGGAGTGTACTAACTGTAGGAAACATTGGGAATTAAAAATGTTTACTTTTTTCAGAAAAATTTGGATTAGAATATTCGGATTAAATTTTTAATCATCATTATTATTATTATTTTATTTATTTGTTTTGTACATAGGGCGCCCACAATGTTGGTATTTACAAATCAAGCACCTTCTTTCATTAATTTTTCAAATCCTTATTTAAATATCAAAGGTCATGATATATCAAATTCACAATGATTTGACCGTGACACGAAAAAATGCATTGGTGTCATAGTTTAAAAAAATCACCTTGATGATTGATTTGTAAATAACAATGTTTTGAGTGATCTGTATGTAATTATCCTTTTTTTTTGTAATTAATTAATTAAAGTTTGTGCTGCTCTTTTTTTAAACTAAATTCAACAACTTGAAATTGTATTTTAATAAAAAAATTTAACAAACACTTCGTTAAAATTGCACCTTTCATTTAGGTCTATTTGGGGCAGCTGCAACTTATTGAATAATCTGCTGATAAGCTGATTAAAAATAATCTGCTGATAAGCTAAGTGCGGTGGCTATTACAAATTTTTATTTTTTTTTTGGAAAAGTCATACCGCAGTCGGAAAGCTCCCACTAGTTAGGTGTGGTGTAAAAATGTTGTTCTCATAAGCTGTCAAAACGCAGTTTACCCAACCAGGACAGGTGCGTTTTCAAAACACCAACGCACCAAATAAACTGCTTGAAACGGGCCCTTAATTCAAGCTTATTTATGCATCATTATTTAACATTAGGGGTTTGTACATACCAATCTCATAAAATATTACATATAATATTTTAAGCACCTAAATTTTAAATATAACATTTTTAATCATTTAAAAGTCGCTCAAAATTTTCATGAGTTGATCCAGGAGGGTGATTATAATGAAAAAAATGATTAAAATATTATATTTAATATTTGGGTAAAAAAAGTATTATATTTAATATTTTGAAGGATTGTCATCTAAAAACCTCAACAATATATATATATATATATATATATATATATATATATATTGGGCCTGAGGGCCTCAAGTGCCATTAAAAGTAATTTAAGCAGCAAATAGAGGAGAAAAGTCCTTAATTTTGAAAGAATTGAAGGCCCAAAAAATGTTTAAGCATCTTGTGAATAACATTTTTTGATTTGTAGTTAGTATTTTATCTAAAAAAAATTCATTTTTTGGGCTGGGCAAATGGGGTGCAAGTTAGCTTCATTTTCTTTATTCAATAGTTATTTAAAACGACATTGCAAGTTGACTTTCTGCAATAAATTGATAAGGTGTCAAATAGGTGATAATTATATGTAATTGAAAATTATAAACTTAGAATAAATTTCATTGTTTTTGGTGATAGAAGATATTATTTTTTATAAGAATGGATCCAATAAAACATAAATTAATTATTTTATTATAAGAAGAAGTGATCGTTGAGAATGTAAAGATTGTAATGTTATTTTCAAGTGAGGATTTAACTGCTCAATATTGATTATTAGTTTTAGATTTTAAGATAAAGAGTTGTAAAATAATAAAAAAAAAACATTAGAATAATTTTTGTAGAATTAGATGGTGACACCTAAAAGACTCTTATAAAATTATTTTTACGAGTAAGCTTCAAGATTTCAATATTTGGCTTGTTCATAAAGAAGTAAATACTATGTGGGATAAAAACCCTAATAAATAAGTGATAAAAGATGCGCTTGAAAAATTAAAAGAAAAAGTTTTTATAAATAAAAATAACTGGTGATGGAATAATAATGTGCAAGAAAAGATAAAATATAAGAATTTATGTTATAAAAATTGGTTTGAATATAAAAACTTGGAGAATTGAGAAAAAGATAAAATGGCTTGTATGGAGCCTAAGTGAATAATCCATAATGCTAAAAATTTCGCTTTTAGTGATCTTTGTAATAGATTATATATTAAAGTGGGTGAAAAATATATGTATAAATTAATAAAACAAAAAGAAAAAAAAGTAAAAATTTAACTAAAGTAAAGTGTATTAAAGATGAAAATCAAAATGTGTTTTTACTTAAAAAGAGATATTCAACATAAGTAGGTGAGTTATTTTGATAAACTTTTTAATGAAGTTTCTGAAGTTATGTTATAAAAATTATTTTGATCTTAACATCGTTAATAATAATAAATTATTTTATTTTTACCTTCTCATTAGTTAAAAAGATTTGGGAGTTTCTTGACTTACTAAAGACTTTAATATTATTTTAAAAATTAAAAAGATGCTTGAGAAGAAAATGAAGAGTATTTTGGTCCCCATTTTTAAGAATAAAGGGGATGCACAAATGCATGCAAATTATAGAGGAATTAAGTTGATGTATCATATTATAAAATTATGGGAGAGTGTCATTGAACTTAAGACATATTACAAAGATTTCTCATGATTTATGCCGGGCAAGTCTACTATAGAAGCTGTACATTTTTTGAGAGGTTTGATGGAGAAGTTCAGAGAGAATAAGGAGGTTCTACATATGATTTTTATTGATTTAGAAAAAGCTTGCGATATGGTTCAAAGAGATATCCTTTGGAGAGTTATAGAGAAGAAAAGTGTTGATATGACTTATATTCAAATCATTAAAGATATGGATACTGGAGCTCATTACTTGTGTTGGAACAGAAGGAGGATTGTACAAATATTTTCTTGTTTCAGTCATATTAAATTAGGAATCAACTTTAAGCGCATATCATTTTACTTTAGTTATGGATGCTCTTACTGGACATATTTATAGGGGATGTAACTTGGCGTATTTCTTTTCGTTTCTGATATCTTTATCGTGGATAAGGCTAGAGAAAAAGCTAAGAAAAAACTTGAATTATAGAGATCTAGATTGGAGTTTAAAGTTCTTCATTTGAGTAGAACTAAAACTGAATACATGGAATGTAATTTTAGTAGTACTAGCTCTAGTGACAGAGTTGTGATTATGGGTGATCAAATTATTTAAAGTTGTGAGCGCTTTAAATATCTCGGGTCTATTGTTCAAAGTGAAGGTGATATAGATGGGGATGTTATTAGTAGAATTCAAGTTGGTTGGTTGAAGTGGAGGAATGCTTATGGCCTATTATGTGATAGAAAAGTACCGTTTAGACTGAAAGTAAAATTTAATAAGATGGTGGTGAGATTTGCAATGCTCTAGGGCTCTAATTGTTGGCCTTTTAAAATAAAAGCATAAAACTAAGTGTAGCTGAGATGAGAATGCTTACGTGGATGAGTGGTTTACACTTAGCGAAAAATGAGGAAATGAATATATCCATGATAGGTTAGTGTAGCTCCAGTGGCAGACATAATTAGAGAGAGTCGTCTTAGATGCTTTGGTCACATTAAATATCGACCATCTCATGATCCGATTAGAAGAGTAGATGTTTTAGATTCAACTTATGTTAAGAAATGCAGAGGTAGACCTAGAAAGTCTAGGGCATATTGTTATATATATATATATATATATATATATATATATATATATATATATATATATATGCAAATACATGAGAATTACATTCTATTTATCTAAATTTCTCTATTTTTAAATATGATAAACATAAAATAATTAGGATGTAGATAAAACAAGATTTTAATAATTTCTTAAAATAACATTAAAGATAAAATATAAATAATGTAAAATTTATAACTAAATAATGCAACATGGCAATATCACTCGTGGAGCATACCATAAAGAAAATTATGACGTCACGTCTGGATAATGATAGAAATATATATATATATATATATATATATATATATATATATATATATATATATATATATATATATATATTATATATATATAACATTACGGGTGCCATGTGCCATTGATAAGGATTCGAAGGAAAAGATGCCACCGGGGCAATATCATCCACGACTCCATTGAAAACAAAAAATTCTCTATTTTTTTGGTGGTTAAAATAATTATTTTTATTAAACTATACCCTTTTCTTAATTTCATATAAAAAAGAATAAATTTATGTAGCCAACCAAAGGCTCTATGTTGAGATTTCTTATTCCAAGTCTACATCAACACCTCTTAAGCCCTTGAGAATATATTAATTCCAAAAGCATATTGGACATTCACTTCACCCTGCCCAAGTGTCTTTTGGCCATCGAAGCCAATCTATTTTGAACAAGTGAAATCATAAAACTAAAAACTTGGCTCTGAACCTAGGATAGCCTCCACTAGACCTAGTCATGGTTTTGCTATTGCTTCCTTTGCTAAAGCCATTAGAAATTTTTTATAAACTTCAAATCACTTCTACATCACTGAGTGATTTATTCTCCCACGATGACTCTACACAAACCCAAAAACTCTTTAGTCTTTCTTATTCTTGGCCAAAGTGGAGTTATCTTGCTTAGCTAACCCTACTACTCCAATCCATTTTAAATATTAATCCTTTCTTCCTCTCCACTCTTTAAACATACAAGGTAATTCTTAAAGAAATTGTAGGTTGACTGAAGGAAAAGAGATATGTGACATAAGCCAGCGTAAACAAGAAGGGAAATGCAATTTTTCTTGACTTTTTTTTTTTTAGTTTTATTATTACAATTCGGGGTTCTTATATTATAGATGTTTATGAATTTGAATATGATTTCTTAAACGAATTTATTATGAGATATTATGAACCTGAGACCTGAGACATGAGAGATTCTTAAGAGTATTCAATTACATTGTAAGAATGACTTATAAACAAAAACTTGTTGTGAATTAAAAGAAAATATCATAATTAATTAAATAATTCTTAATATTTATACATATTTTTTTAGGCATAATTCCTTCTTAGAATGCTAACTAGTTTTAGGATTTTATGATTCTCATCATTATTTCTAATGTATCATGCTTTTAATGAACCATGCTTCATATTTTGAGATTTTTGCCTAATACTCCTAAAGTTCCACTATTTGTACTCTTTTGATAAAATGATTTCCTTCTCTGTATGCTCTAGGTATTTCTAATTTTCTTGGCTTTATTCCATTAGTAACTAATGCTTCTTATCAACTAGGTTTTCTTGTAAGCTATCATTTTCCTCTTTACCCCATTGCAAAAAGATAATTTTCTAAAAGTCTCATGTAGAGGAAGATTCTCTTATTCATGTGTGACTTAGCATAGATTATTTCTCAATATTATTGAAATCAAAATTTAGAGAGATTTTAATTCAATTTTGGTATTTCTATCTAGCATGACCTTAGACTCGTGACAAAAGAAAAAGATTCAATGATACCTACAACACTTAAGGAGCCTACCCTCCTTGAGCTATATTTGAGATGAGTTGAAAATCTTATTCGATGAACTAAATAATATTCTTTTAACCTTTCAAAATTTTCCTACTCAAATATTACCAAGGGCATTTGCCATTCTAGGAAGCATAAAATGGTTTTTGAACAGTGCAAGCTGTCATGGTCAACAAAAATATTTGTATTATTAAATATCAATAATTCAACTTGGTGTGACTCTCTTAGCCCTTGAGTATATAATCAAGTTGTCTTCTTTCAAAAAAATGTTCAAAGAATAATTTTTCACCATTGTAGACTTTACTGCCATAATGGTATTTAAGCTAAAGGCCATTTTTTGGAAAAGGAGAAAATTTTAGGCAATCAAGTTAATATGTCAACATAATACTCACTTTGAATGGCATCAAGAACTCTATTTTGAATAATAAAGGGCCATGGTTGCCTTAATGCCTATGATTCTTGCATCCATAGTGTGCTAATGTAAGCCATAAATGAAGTTCACATTGTCAGGGCAGTGTAATCTTAGCAACTGAGATGAAATCTGGTGTTGCTTAGAAAAAAAAGTTGAGTTGTTGATATTGTTCCTAAAAGAACTGTATTGTTTTCATTTTTTATAAGTTTAAATCCAAGTTTCTTTATGGTTACTCCTTAATTGATCAATTTTTGAGATATGAAGCTGTAACCAAGAAGAAAAGGAAATACTCAAGCCCTAATAAGATTGAAGATATGTATGAGACTTATTTTTCTAGTTTTATGCATATCATTGCATATTAAAATAACTATTTAGATCTTCATAAATGGTCTGCTCCTTTTGCCACTTTGATATGGTGACATGGCAAAGGCTCACATGGCTTGCATTTGGTTTGGAGGTGGTATCATAGCTTGCATGTGGCTTGAAGGTGGCATCATAACTTACATGTGACAAGATAAAGGATTTTAATATTTTTTGACATTTTTGGTGGGTTTTTTCATGAGGCCAAGTTTGGAAAATTTAAATCAAGAATTTTAAACTTAGGGCTTGATTTTGATTAAATGGATGATGAGATGAGATTTGGAGGATGGGCTTTTGATTTGGGCTTTTCGAATTTAGGTGTGGTGGGATTATTTGAGTTACTTTGGATTTTGGGCTTAATAAAAGGGCTTTGATAATTGCTTGAATTACTTATGATGGTCTTGATGGAATTTAAAAAATTTGACATGAAGGATTGATTTTGGGCTTGGTGAATTTGAAATTGACGTGTGGACTTAATTTTGGTGGGTTTTGGACTTAGGGGGAATTTGGTGGTGAACTTGGATAATTGGCTTAAAATCAGGGGGTTTGGGCTCAGGTTTGAAATTTGGATTTGAATTTGGAATTTGGTGGAATTGGGTTTGGATTTGAGGTTGGGATTTGGAGGGTTTGAACTTAGGGGTAAATTGGGAATTTTGGGCAACTTGGGTAATTTTAGGAATTTTGGGGTAATTTGGGGATTTTTTGGAGATTTTGAGGCAATTGGATACTCTATAGGGGTTGAGAGTGATTCTGGTGGAAAATTGGGTATTTAGGCAATTTTAGGGAATTTTTAGAATATATGGGGTATTTTGGTTATTTGTGTAATTTTTTTGGTGAATTGGGTGATTAAGATATGTCCTTGTGGGATTTTGAGTAAAATTACGGATTTTTGTAAGTTTTGGGGATTTTTAGGAATGTAGAGGTATTTTGGTAATTTTGAGATATTTTGGATGAGTTCTGATTTTAGGATGGATTTGCGGTTGATTGGATGATGTGGGCATGCAAGCCATGAAAAGCCTCCCTGAAGTCACATCTACCTTATGAGAACTCATCTTAAAGCCTATACATGTTAGTCTTAATCATCCTAACTAAGGGTTAGGGACTCAGAACAACCCACATGAGTCTTCAAAAGGGTTAAGGAGTAGTTATAGGCTTCATGGGAAAGATAGGTTAATTTGGGTGAATTGATGGTTTTGGATGTGTGCGGTAACCTATGGTGGGTTTATGTGTGTGTGTGCAAGACAAGCCACCTAGGGTTGTCCTAAGGTCCATTGATCCTTTAGGAACTCATTCTTGAGCCTTCACATGTTGGTCATAGCCATCTCAGGTGACGAATAAGGGCTTATGACCACCCATGTAGGACTTCACAAGAAGAGTCAAAAAGTGTTTAGAATTTCTATGTGGGAGGGTACCATTACTAGTTCTTTAGGATAGTCAACAGAAAAGTCATATGACTAGATCATAGGCTTCTAAAGAAGAGAATTAGACCTCATAAAAAATAAGGTCAACAAAATCCTCTGTTGACATATTCCTCAGATGCCAGAGCTTCTACCAATGGTTTATCCCACAAAGGCTTCGGTCTCTCGCTGCCTTGATCGGTTATTCGCACGGACCGTTCATTCCTTGTCGGTGATGTTCCGTCGGCCTTCCTAGATGCCGACATCCAGTCCATGCTAACCCCAGCTCCCTCTCACGAGAAGCTCTTGTATTCACGTCTCCTCCAGTATTCATAACCACAACACTTTTCCTTCGACCTCCTCTCCAGCCGCAAAGCGTCCTTCACCGACTAAGCCTCTGACAACAAATTTTCTGCCATCGCCTCCGTTGAGTGCATGGCTTAGGGAAGAGCACTTCCCTCTCCCTTGAATTTTCTTTTTGTGCCACCAATAAGCTCCCCACTGAAGCACCTCATCGTCCTCACTCCCCGGTGGTCATAAAAGTCGCCGAAGTGTCATATCCTTGATGGAAAGCGACGGTGTCACAACGTAAAAAAGCGTGGATGTCCTCGCTCTTTTCAAGGAGAGATTTTTCCCTGAATTATCCGAACGTCAAAAAACCAACACGATGGTGCAGCTTCCTCGGACCCTCGGTCTTTTCTTTCTTAGCTTGCCCTAGGGTTTAGCTTCATTAGTTGTGTGGGTTCAATCACCCATACAGGGTCGTGTACTGGCTGACATTAGCCAGCGTGGCCACGTGCCAATGTTATGGATCGTTTTTTTCTCTAAAGTAGGCCCTAAGATAGGAATCTGTGTGTGGCCAAATCCTTTATAGAGCCAAGTGAATTCCTTTTTGTTGCAAACCCAAGCACAAAGTCCAGCGGGTTAGAGTTCTAATCTCCCCTTGCTTAGGCATCTCCCCACCTTCCTTGGAGGGGTTGAGATGTTTGTGTTTTGCAAAGTGAGAAAAGCTTTATAACTAGTTCACTTTGCAAAATCAAAAGTTTCAAAATGGGAAAAACTTTGTAGCTAGCCTGTTTCGCAACCTCGGATTCTCCTTCCTGGAGATCCGGAAGTAAAGCTTCCCACGCGCCTCGCCAAAGCAAGAGGCGGCTATGCCACATATCTAAGTGGTAAAGCCTAGGTGTAGTCATTAGCACAGGTGTGGCTCATTATTATAGTGTGGTCATTTGCTTTGCATTATTCACATTTGTTAGCCTTGCATGAAACATCATTCATCATCACTTGTGCCACGAACGAAACATCCTACATCATCACTTGTGCCATGACCACCGCCCCCGCCCGTTCGACACCACTTTGACATGACCGGTCACCTTGGCTTGGTCGACAACACATCCTTGGCTGGCTGTCCGTCCCGGTCGGCATGTCAATTAGCCTCGACCGATCTCCCCAACCCAATCAGCATAACACTTTGGTTTGACGGACAGCTCTGACCCTGTCAACTGCTAGCTGGGCTGGGGTTGCTGGTAATTCTGTTGAGGTTGCTGCGGCCGTTCTGGTGGTATTTGCATCGGTTGCTTGCGCTTTGTCAACTCGCCGCAACGATCCGGATTTCTTTTCGAAAGTCTTTACTGAGCTTTTGCTTGTCCGTCTTGTCGGCGAAACTTAATTGCTTCGCCTCCTCTTGCAAGCTTCCGGCCTTGCTTAACAACTTCTCGAAAGTCTTAATAGTGAATCCTCGAGGAGAAGTGCTTTATCGGGCCGTGAATGCTTTTAAGTAAAATGCCGATCGCGTCGTTGTTCTTGCAGTTGTGGTTCACACTTCATGCTTAAGTTCCTCCATCGAAGTATGTAATCCACCAAAGTTTCATTCGGCTTTTGTTTCTACTACCACTAAATCACCTATAGTGATGTGGTGCTTGAGCTCCGACAAATCGCTTGATGAAGAGGTTCTCTAATTCCGAAAATGTCTTCACCGAACCGTTCGGTAATTCCGCATACTGGTCGAAGGCGATTCCCGACAGATCGCTGGCGAACTCGTCGGAAGAGTAATGCATCGCTCCCGCCGGCATTGCAACAAGCGGCACGAAAGTGTGCCACATCGTCGTCGAGGGTTCCGGTTCCGTCGAAGGTCTTGAACGAGAGGTGGTACGAAGCCTTTCGGGTATCGGACGACGTCGAATTCTTCGGGTAAGGTCTACCCGTCCGAATGGATGTCCCGCTCTTCGATTGTGCTAAGGCTTCTCGCACTGCGTGTTCCACCAAGTTCTTGATATCCTTTTCGGAATCATACTTTGTGTTGTATCCTTTTCATTTGATCATCCCCATTGACGGACGTAATCTCCTTTCCTCCGTCTACAATGTGAATGACCTCCAGGGGTGTCTTCTATGTGGTTGTACTCGACTGCGGAGAGTGGCCGGAGCCACGGCCATTTCTTCCATCCTCTTCGCCATTTGAGCGATCGTGTCGTCTTTTTCTCGAAGCCGCCTCCTCATTACTTCGGCTCCTCTCTTCTGCGCGGCTGCAGGAGCACCTTGCGAGGCCGATGAAGCTCGTGTCTCAACCATGTTGATTTCGCGTATTCGTCGTCCATGAATTCCGATGAATCAATCTCGTCTCCGAACTTTTGTTCTCTTTCTTTTGCCAATCTTCGGATATCGGTTCTCAACTTTTCCATGGCATCTTCTAGCGGGGCTTTCGTGTGTCTTCGTGGTTGTCGTGCGATAGGCTGTCGGGTCCCCTTCTCACGAGTCCCCTTCATCGCGGTAGCACTTTCTTCGATTCAAGTCTCTCGGCGAGACTTTCTTTCTCGAGCTGCTTGTTTCAATCTCAATCGCCCGGTAGTGGGACGCCATACCATCCTTCTAACGCGCAGGTGCCAGGACCGGATGGTCACGTCGGCCAAATCTTTGGAAGGTGGTATCCTCCCTAATCTGTAATCCCGAGACGACAACGGGCGGACTAGCCTTCATTCTTTTACTTGGCTTTTCCGTCATGATGGCGGGTTCTACTCGGGGCCAAGACGGGATTTGGTCGGCACCCGCCCTATCCTTCGTAGAATTTCGATACGGGGCGGTTTTCCTTCTTTGCTAACTTTTCTACCAAAGTTTGCGGTCGAGCAAACGGCGTAGTTCTAGTTCTTTTCTTGCGGCTATCGTTGTAATATGCGGGTCTGTGGTAATGTGGCAGCAATCTTGCGAATATTTTCTTCATCTTCGCGGCGGAGAGGGGATGAAACCCGCTTCCTCCCAAGAGTGGTATGTATTCGAGCGCGGTGTATATTCGGCGGTTCTGGAATTTCCTCAGGAAAGCAATTTCGGCGGCTTCGGCTTCTCTAGCGATCCTTCTACTTCGTTTCTTCTTTGGGTCCTTGTTAGTGACGGAATCTTTGAACCTGGACCCGATTTCGAAAACGAAGGTTTTACGAGAAGATCTGTACCCTCCACGTGTACATGTGTCCATCATAATTCCGGATTTCTTTCCCCTTTGATTTGGCGAAGGTCGGGGTAGGTGCGAACAACTAGACCGGCTGGGGGTAGTAAGAACGGTCCTCCTGCGGACGGCAGTATTCCTCTTAGTCGGGATCCTTTGCGGAGGAGGGAATTCTCGGGTCGACCTAAGGTTGAACTCGACGGCGGCTCCTCGGCTTCGGATACCTTGTTTGTCGATGCAAAGAGGGAGACGTCGGTGATCTTGACGTTCGTGTTTTCAAATCCTTGTCCAAATCGGATGATTCCATTGTCGGCAGCTCGTCCTTATAGACGGCCGAAGTCCATCCATCGGTGAAAGAGAAAATCGGCTTCGGGGCTTCCATTTCGCAGGGTAGATTCTGGTTGTCGATCCCAAGTTATGCTTCTTTTCTTTAGGACGAAAAGAAAGGAATCGAAAAGAGTCCGAACTCATTCTTGTTCATGTATTTATAAGAAGGAATCACTTATTAAAAGAATCACTTATTAGAGGGTTTGTTTATTTAGAACGGAGTGTTCAAAGGTGTAGAGAAGGTAAGGAATCGAATCGGAGTTGGAAAGGAAAAGAGAGTCTTAAGCAAGACTTCTCGACTCGAAGGATCACTCCTAAACTAACACCTATTGGGGTCCACCCCACCTCGTAAATGAGGTAAAAGGATCTCGGAACCTCTGCGTTTAGGGGTGTCTAAACAAGTGGCTCCTAAATCCGAGAGAATGTTGGTTATACTTGTTCAAGGTGGAAATGAACATAGTATCCCAACGGAAAGAAGGGTAGTTTGATCCATAAGGGACATGGATGCACTACCGATTTTTGAAAGCAGAATTGTCTGATTAGAATGGAGAGAGGAATATTCCCCAGCGGAGTCGCCAGAAGTTGTCGGCATATTTTTAAGTTGAGTGTTGTATTTTTAAAAAGGGGTCGCCTACAGAAGTTGTCGGCGAATTTTAAATTTAATTTAAATATATACATAATTTAGAAAGTAGTATTTGATTTTGAAAATAATTTTAAACTTGAAAATTTTAAGATATGAAATCAAACCGATCTCACATCCCGAATAGTTTACATAAACGAGCATCGCACCACAAACCGTGTATCTATCCCTAAGGATAGACACACTGCTTGATGGTGGGGCTCGGTTAAATAAACTAGAAGATTTGTGACATCCGTTTGGTCTGCGAACCAACTTTATAAGCCGACAAATTCCCCTGCTTAATATGAAAACATTAAACAGGGTTTATATTACCTGGGTTCTTTAAAATTCTCTATAAGGGCAAGCCCCTATAGTTAATTACATCTTAAGTGACGGGAATCACCTAAGAAAACTCTCGATAATAATCAATAATTCTGCTCTCAAGAATTTCAAAGTTTAAGTTTTCAAAGGATTGAATTTTTGAATCTCAATAGGGAATGGATCAAGTTTGGAACATTTTATTTTGGGAATTCAAAGGAAGAAAAGTAGGAGAAATTACGGATTCGAAGTGAACTTCGATAATCTCCCGACTATCCTATTGTTTGGCTCGGATTTAGGAAAGTCCTAATGTTTATTTAATGTTTTAATCTTGCCAATTTTAATTAATTAGGGCTTATATTTATATGATAAAATCATACAAATAAGCTTCGAAGATGTGAGGGTTTATATCGTATCGGACGACTACCTCGGAATCCTAAGACTAGTTAGGGCTTAATCTACATGATATGATCATGCAAATGCCTAACGAAAAGTTGAGGATTTATGTTGCATGTAGCAAACTACCTCGAAGTCCTATGGCTTGGTTATTTAATTCTAAGAAAGTTTTCTTGAAGTAGGTTCAAGTTTCTTGACGACGATGGCCGTGCTGCTCACCATGCTCCGAGCTCCTTGTTGTTGCAGAGGTTTTAGTTTTAGAAATCATAAATCGGGGATGAGAAAAGTGTTTTGGTTTAGAGAAGTCTTAATTTCCAAGTGTTTTTTGTGTTTTAATTAAAACAAATCTTAAAGTTGATTATAATGACACCGGTTAAGATCCCACGGTTCCATCCTTCCGCATCATTATTTTTATCGGATTCACTTAGTCCGGATGAATTCTGCTAAACTCAACTGAATGAGTTCCACACTTTCATTTAGCATCGTGGGAAATCCCGTTAGCAACACGTAGGTTACATCATCCGAGGTATTCCCGATCATCCAACAGGACGTTTTAATTTAGTTGCGAGTTGTAGTTTTGTTGTTACGTTTGTGATTAAATTTTGAGTTTTTTTATATTTTGAAATGTTGTGGAGGTGAATTTTATCTTGTAGTGTCTTTTAATTTAGTTTTGGTTTCGGTTTCGGTTTACATCTAAAGGTGTAGGTTTTCATGCAATCGTTGTTTTATCATGCAAGAAAAATAAGTGCGATGCGATTAAATAAATTACCGTAAAGTAAATCGCAATAAAATAAAAGCGTACTGGAGGGTCTTCCCGTCATCCCAAGCTGCACTTAAAACACGGTTAGAATATTTAAGCAAGTTCTTAGGTAAAGCTAAGGTAAGGGTTATGGTTTTCTACCAAATTCTAATCCTATAAGTTAATCATTTCTATGACGTCTAGGTTCTTGTATTTTAGTTTGAGGACGATTTTCTTCATCGAAGAACAATTAAGTTCAATTGTTCTTATAAATATCCTATCATATTGAGGAAGTGCTTAAGAAGAATCTTAAACATCTTTTCAATATTCTTAGGATTGTTTTAAGTCCAAATGAATTTAATTATGTAAATGAATCGATCGTCCGAGGTTTTAAGTTTTGTTAACTTGCTCGAGTGAACTAGGATATTTGAATGTCCTATAAGTGAAGTAACATTTCATTTAATATTCTGTTTAGGAGTTATGATAACTAAAGCTTTTGAGGGTAAATTGGTGTTCAAATGGTTTGTGATTTAGACTTAATTTCAATTGAAGGGTTTAAATTTGGAATAGTGTTCAAGTTATTTTAGATTTATTTCTTTATGTCTTAGGTGATGTTATTTAATTCAACTTAATTTAATTTAATTTAATTTAATTTAATTTAATTTAATTCAATTTAATTCAATTTAGTTTGATTTGATGTTTCATTAAATTAATTTGATTTAATTTAATTTTTAATTTAATTTGATTTAATTTAATTTAATTTAATTTAATTTATTTAATTTAATTTAATTTTTAATTTAATTTAATTTAATTTAATTTATTTAATTTAATTTAATTTTTTAATTTAATTTTTAATTTGATTTAATTTAATTTAATTTAATTTTTTAATTTAATTTTATTCATTTTAATTTTAATTAAAATTTTAAAAGAGTTCAATAATTTAATTTTAGTTTAATGATTAAGTCTTTTAATGTTTTAAATTTGAATTATCATTTTAATTAAGAATTAAACATTAATGAAATGATTAATTTAGGGATTTTTTAAATTAAAGAATAAATCTCTTCCAATAATATCCCTATTTTAATAATTCCAATTTTATTATTCTTCCAAATTTAATCAATTATTTAATTAAAGTTTAATCATTTTAAATTGCTTAATGGGTTTCTACCCTTCGATTATTAAATTTCAATCATCCAAATCAGATTAGGATCAAATATTTTACTTGTTAATTTTTTTATTAAACCTAAAGTTTTAATTAAAGATTAAAAGAAATTTAATTATCACTTTACCCTTTAAGCTTAATAATTTCATAACTCACTAAGTTGAACTCAAATGAACTTGAAATTTTTATGTGACTTCACTCATATGTCAATAAAGACATGAGAGGAGAAAATGTGATTTTTCTGTATTTGATTTATTTATATAATTATTTTTGGTAGAAAATAGAGATTTCAAGGAAAATTTAATAACATGACCAAGGAAAGTTTACATCCTTAAGAAAATTAGGGGACATTCCTAATGACCAGGGACTACTTGGACCAATTTTGGTAATTTTTGAATTATATTATTTTTATAATAAATATTTTAAGTTCTGGAGTGTTAATTAATTTAAAAATAAAATAAATGTTGAAAAATGAATTTTATATTTTTCAAAAATCTCTCGATATCGAGGATTTCGGAGAACCAAATTTTGCGATTTTCGATTTTTCTATGATTTATTGTGATTATTTTAATGAAAATGCTAGAAAATACATTTTTTAATTTTAAAATTACCCTAGAAGCTTTAAAAATTAATATCTCACCAAATGAATCTAAGAAAAATATGGGGTTTATTCCTAAGTGATTAAAATTCAAAATGTGACATTTTGGTGAATTTTATTATTTTTGTGATTTTTATTATTTTTTAATTATTAAAAATATTAAAATAATATTAAAAATCAACTTTTTTAGAAAATTGAAATTTTAATTTTCTTAAATTCCCCTGATATCGGAGAGGTTCAAAACCGATTTGGTGAATTTTTGAAAGATATTTTGAAAGTTATGAATTTTTAAAGTTTAAAATGACTAAATGGCTTAATCAACCCAATTAATAGAGCTAACCAAGTCCGATTGACTTCAAACTTTTATGGTGGGTTCCTCCGATCCTAAAGGTCGATGGAGAATTGATTTCAAGTCAATTTGATCTATGGTTAACTCTAATTAATTAGAGACCTATTTTTAGTGTTTAAGCCGATTAGGGTTGTCTAAAATGAACTAACTCAAAACCTATTTTTCCTAAGGTTCTCCGAGTCATAAGGAACATCACCAAATTTTCCTAGAATTTATTTCACAACATGCTATTTATTGGAATTAAAATACTCAAAACAGTGACATGAATTTGAAAAATCAATAACTCTTCATAGGGATGGCCTCCGACTTTGGAAAATTCGAGGAATGTTCCCAAATTCGGAGGCTTCAAAGCCACTATGGTCTCATGCCATGATGAATTGTATACATGCATGGAGAATTAAATGTATGCAGAGAGTAAATAAATTATAAAAAATAAAATACTTGATGAAATTAAATGATTTCTTTTCCACATTATTCTCCTCTCGTTCACTCGAGCGAGAGGGTATTTTTATTTTATTTTTATGATTTTCCTACACAAAGTTATGAATTTTTGAAGTTTAGGGAATTAAATAAATAGAAAATACCCCTAATTTTCTATTTATCCACGCGGCGCCAGTGAAACATCGGCAGCTCCGAAGGGGTACGTGTCGCGCTGTGATTGGGCGCCGCCATCCGAGTCAGCCGTCCCGGGGCCCGCCGTATCGTTCGCGTCTCCTCATCCGGCGCGATCCCGGCCGTCCGTGCGCGCGTGTATTAAATGGACGGCATCCGTTCATCGTCCCCAGTGTCCTCACCCGAGAGCCGTCCACACTAAATCCACTAATATCTCACTCGATACTCGATGGATTTTCATGTTCTTATGCTTCATGGATTCGTCTTGAAGAGACGAACACATCTATACGGTTATCATGCATTGAAATTAAAGCATTTGAAATGGAGAATCTCCGGAGGCTCGGGATGAAGAATTAGTTCATACCTTTGCTCCGAGAGGTGAAGCCTCGATCGGAGATGTTTGGCACGTTCGTTGGAGCCGCAGGAGGCTAGGGATGAAGCACCGGGGATGTGGTGAATTGCCAGGTGTAGTTTCCACCAAGGCCGATCACAACCTTTGGAGTCCGGAACAAGCTGGGTGGCACGGAGAGGGGCTTTCACCTGGAAAACTTCTTCTCTTGGCACTGGTGAAGGTGTAGGTGAGTTTAATTTGATTTTGGTGAAGGATTCGGGAATGTCCCGTTCGGTTCGAGAATTGAGCTTCAAAATTGAGCTCAATCAATGAGTATTAGAGCGAGGAGAACGAGTGGGGATCAATTGCTCTAAGTCTGCAGGGGAGTGAGGAGTGATTTTGGCGAGTTTTGGTATGGTGCGGTTCGGCACCTCTTCATGGCCGAGAGGTGGGGAGTTTAAATAGCGGGGTGGAGGGCCTCCTGGGGGAGTCGAGGGCGGATCGATCGCTCATAGCAAGTGAAGAACGAGTCGCAATGGCCACTTGGGCATGGGGCGGCTCGGCAGGTGAGAATTCCAAGCTTGGATTGACTTGGACCTCTCGGCCATGGAGTTTTCCGGCGGCTGGGTGGTCGGCTCAGCGAGCAGGGGTCACCCTCGGGGTCGGGTGGGTCGAGGTCAGGTGTTTGTGCGAGCAATTGGCAAATGCCGAGTGTAAAGGCTTTGATCCAAAGTAGAATGGGGCATGGCTAGTTTTTGGGTCTAAATGGGTCAACTCACCCATTTGGGCTTGGTGCACCCCTCGAGGTGGCTTTGGGTGCTGTGGGGGATCAAAGGGATCGACTTGGTTTGGCATGGAGAAGTCTCCATCCAAATATATTTGGATTAAATTTAGGTTTAGTGTGAATCATGATTAAGGCTAATGAGCTTTAGGGATTAAGGAAAGGGGCCCTCCTTCCTACCCGATATGGTATGGTGACATGTAAAGAGGCTCTCATGGCTTCCATGCGGCTCATGCATGGCTTCATGGCTCACCTTTAGCTTCAGGAAAAGTCAAGTCGATTTCATGTAAATGGATTTAAGAAAAATTTTGATATTTTGATGTGAATTTGTATGGGGCTTGATTTGGAATTGTTTGATGATGGAATTATAACTTAGGGAATGGCTTTGATTAAATGGATGGCAAATGGAAATGTCATGTGGGCTTTAGGGACAATTTTGGGCTTTTGTATTTGGTGGAAATGAGCTTTAGGAAGGTTTAGGGAAGTGGGCTTTTAGGTTTGAAAATGAATTTATGGATAGAAATTTTGTAAAGAGGTTTGGGCAAATAATTGTTGAGTTTGGTTTAGGGATGTGTCATGAGTGGTTTGGAGTCGATTTGGTGTGATTTGGACTCGAATTGGTTTGAATTTGGGTTTAATTGGTAAGTGGGCCTATGTAGGTCGAATTGGGCTAACTTGGGCCAATGTTGGGCTAGGGTTGAAATTGATGTAAAATTAATGTTGGGAAATATTTATGGGAGTGTTTCAAAGAGGTTTTGGCTTTGATGGGTTTTGATTTTGGGGTTTGGGCTCATTTGGGTTAGGTTTGGGTTTAGGTCGAAAATGGGCCTTTTAGCTTTGGGTTGAATTTGAGTGGGGTTTGGATCAAAATCTTGGGCAAATCATGTTAGTGTTTTGTTTATGGGGATGTTAAGGAAGGTTTAGAAAAGATTTGGGGTTAATCGGAGTTGAATTGGGTGAGTTTGGGCTAAGTTTGGGTCATGGGTCCAAATTGGGCTTTAAGGCGAAAGTGAAATTGGATCCAAATTTCAATCGAATCGGGCTTGGATTTGGTCTAGATTGGTGTTGGGGATGTTGAATTGAAGTTTAGAATTGAATTGGATCAGAATTTGGGTCGATTGGGTAGGTTTAGTTTTGACATTGGGTTCACTTAGGGTTAAAATGGGTCGAATTGGGGGTTTTGACAAAAGTAGGGTAAATTGACAAAATTGGCCCATGGTGTAGTTGAACAAAATGAATCTGGGAATATTTGGGATTTTTGGAATTTTCCGGAATTTTCCGAGATTTTTGGATTTTTTAGCTAGGAGGGGTATTTTGGGTATTTGGAGGTATTGGGAGGTATTTTTGGAATTTTTGATATTTTTGGGTATGGATGATCAATTTGAGTGATGTGGAAATGTTTGGGAATGATTTTGGAGAATTTTGGGTGATTTGGAAATTTTTGAGAAATTTGAGGTTATTCGGTGCTTTGGGTAGGTTGGCGGGTGTAGGGTCCTGGGGTCAAAAATCGAAAATTTGGAAAATTGAAGATTGGGTGGATGTAAGTGGAATGAAATCATTTTTGTTGAGCCATGAAGCCATATCAATGCCCACATGAGCCATGAAGGACTCATTTGGGCATTCAGCTATGTTGTTCCTAACCCTCTAGCCAAGGGCTTAGGTGTTAAGGATCATCCATGTGAATCACCTACACGAGTCGTGGAGGTCAAGTCGGGTATGGGTGTGTTTTAGGAAGTGTGTGAAAGTGTAGTGTGTAGGTGTAGTGTGTGTGTAAGTCAACCTTCACTGACTGAGCCACCTAGCAGGCGATCCTGAGCCGAAAGAGTCCCATAGGAACTCATCCTTTAAACTTCCACATTCGATTTCAACCCTCTAGGTGATTAGGGGTCTACGATCGAGTTTGTGGAGTTTGCGGGGAGTTTAGAAGTGGTTTGAATTTCTAAAAGGTGGGTCCCAATTCTAATCCTCTAAGATAGTCAAAGGAAAAGCCTAAGGCTAGATCCTAAGCACTAAAAGAAGAAGAGAAGACCTCATAAAAAAATGAGGTCAACACCGCCCGACCCATTCAACCTGCCACATTGGTTCAACCTGCTGCACTGAACCAGTCAATTAAGTACTTTGGATCAACTGACCAACCCAACCCGATCAACCTATCATTTTTTTTTCAACCAGCCTGCCCCAGCTCTGTTAACCGAGCACTTTCGTTCCACCGATCTCCCCAATTCGGTCAACCTGCCACTTTGGTTCGATCAGTCGCTCTGCCCAGTCAACCGAGCACCTTGTTTCATTGGTCGTCTGACTCGTTCATCCGATCACTTACATAGTGCATGTTCTGCATGTGCATGAGTTTGGCTGCTTGCATGCATGGTGCATTATACCTTGTATGTGCTTGTCATTTTCATGTGTGTTAGTCATTATTGGGGTAAGGAGTAATCCTCCCTAGTGACGTCCAATGCCTTTGACGACTGAGCACAACACTTCTTATGTTGTATGCTTTGCATGACATCTTTTATGGTCGTCATCATTTGTTTGGGTTGCACTTCAAGTGTCAATTCATACGCTCACCTCCCTTGCATATTTCTCCACAACAAGGAATATCATCATTTTAGGTCACTACCTCCCCGACACACCCATTCATCGACCCTCGCCTCCTCAACATACCCATCCATTCAGGTCGCTGCCTCCATGAAACACTCATTCATCGAGCTTTGTCTCCTCGGCATGCCCATCCCTCAAATCACTACTTTCATAACACACCTGTTTATTGGGCCTCTGGCTCATTGGCACACCCATCCTACGGGTTACTACCATTATGACACACCCAATTGTCGGTCCTCTGTCTCATCGATACACTCATCCTTCTGGTCACTGTCTCCAAAACACACTCATTCATCTGTCCTCTACCTCAACAACATGTCTATCCTTCGGGTCACTACCTCAACGACACACCCATTCGTCCTCCTTGACATACCCATTCTTTTGGGTCACTACCTCCATGACACACCCATTCATTGAGCCCATACCTACTCGACGTACCCATCCTTTAGGTTGCTGCCTCCACGACAAATCCATTCGTTGGGCCCCCGCCTCCTTAATAAGCCCATCCTTTCGGGTCACTCTTCCAGATACACTCATTTGTCAGGCCCCTACCTCCTCGACATGCCCATCCTTTGGGTTCACTTCTTCCACGACACACCCATTCATCGGGCCCCTGCCTCCTCAGCACGCCCATCCTTTGGATCACTGTCCCCACAATACACCCATTCATCGAGGCATTGCCTCTCCCACATGCCCATCATTTTGGGTCACTGCCTCCATAGCATGTTGTCCTTTCGTGTCACGCTGTCGGCATATTTTTAGGTTATGTGTTTTATTTTGAAAAGGGGGGTCGCCTACAGAAATTGTCGGCGAATTTTTTATATTTTAAATTTAATTTAAATATATAGTTTAAAAGATAACATTTGATTTTGAAAGTAATTTTAATTTTAAAAGTTTTAAAATATGAAATCAAACCAATCTCACATCCCAAATAGTTTATATAAACGAGCACCGCATCACAAATCGTGTATCTATCCCGAAGAATAGACACCGCTTCGATGATGGGGCTCGATTAAATAAACTATGAGATTTTCGACATCCGTTTGGTCCGCGAACCAATTTTATAAGCCGACAAATTCACCCGTTTAATATGAAAACATTAAACAAGAGTTTATTTTACTCGGGTTCTTAAAATTCCCTATAAGGCAAGCCCCTATAGTTAATTACATCTTAAGTGACGAGAATCACCTAAGAAAACTCTCGATAATAATCGGTAGTTCCGCTCTCAAGAATTTCAAAGTTTAAGTTTTCAAGGGATCGAATATCGGAATTTCAATAGGGATCGGATCAAATTTGGAACATTTTATTTTGGGGACTCAAAGGAAGAAAGGTAGGAGAAATCACGCATTCGAAGCGAACTCCGTAATTTCCCGACTATCCTATTGTTTGGCTTGAATTTAGGAAAGTCCTAATGTTTATTTAATGTTTTGATCTTGCCAATTTTAATTAATTAGGACTTATATTTGTATGATAAAATCATACAAATAGTCTCGAAGATGTGAGGGTTTATGTCGTATCGGACGACTATCTCGGAAATCCTAAGACCAGTTAGGGCTTAATTTACATGATATGATCATGCAAACGCCTAACGAAGAATTGAGGATTTATGTTGCACTAGGCAAACTACCTCGAAGTCCTAATGCTTGGTTATTTAATTCTAAGGAAAGTTTTGCTGAAGTAGACTCAGGTTTTGCTGATGACGATGGCCGTGCTGCCCACCATGCTCCGAGCTCCTTGTTGTTGCAGAGGTTTAGTTTTAGAGGTTATAAATCAGGAGATGAGAGAAGTGTTTGGTTTTAGAGAAAGTCTTAATTTCCATGTGTCTTTAATATTTTAATTAAAACAGGTCTTAGAGTTGATTAAACAGAACCGATTAAGATCCCACCGGTTCCGTCATCCCGCACCGTTATTTTCATCGAATTCACTTAGTCCGGATGAATTCGCTAAACTCAACTAAATGAGTTCCACACTTTCATTTAGACATGCGGAAATCCCGTTAGCAACACGTGGGTTACATCATCCGAGGTATTCCCGATCATTCAATGAGACGTTTTAATTTAGTTGTAGTTGTAGTTTTATTGCTCGTTTCGTGATTAAATTTTGAGTTGTTTTATATTTTGAATGTTGTGGCGGTGAATTTTATCTCGTAGTGTCTTTTAATTTAGTTATGGGTTTTAATTTTGGTTTCGTCCTAAAGCGTGTAGGTTTTCATGCAATCTGTTGTTTATCATGCAAGAAAGGTAAAGTTCAACACGAGTAAATGAATTACGAGTAAGATAAATCGCAATAAAATAAAAGCGTACTGGAGAGTCTTCCCGATCATTCCAAGTCGCACTTAAAATACAATTTAGAGCATTTAAGCATTTATAGCAATTTCTAGTGTAAAGCTAAGTGAAAGGTTATGGTTTTACCAAAATCCTAATTCTATAACTAGTCATTCCTATGACGTCTAGTGTCTCGATTTTGGTTTTAAGGATGATTTTCTTCATCAAAGAACAACTAAGGTCAATTTGTTCTTAAGGACATTCCATCATATTGAGGAAGTGTTTAAGACGATCTTAAACATCTTTTCTACATTTCAGGAATTATCGTAAGTCCAAATGAATTCATTATGCGAGTGAATTAATCATCCAGTGGTGTTTAAGTTAAGTTTTATTTTCTGTCAGATGAATTAGTGATGTTCGAATATCCTTATGAGTGAAGTGTCATTTCACTCGATACTCCATTTAGGAGTTATAATAGTAAAAGCTCCTAAGCGGCAAAATGATATTTAATGATTTCGTGATTCAAATTTAAGTTCAAATTAATGATTTAAGTTTGGAATAGTGTTCAAGCTTATTTTAGATTTATTTTGAATTTTTTACGACTTAGATGATGTTATATTTAATTCAATTTAACTTAACTTAATTTAATTTAATATGGTTTAATTTAATTTCATTTAATTTTAAGTTAATTTAATATAATATGATTTAGCTTAATTTAATTTAATTTGATTTAATTTAATTTGTTTTAATTTTAATTTAATTTAATTTAATTTAATTTTATTTAATTTAGTTTAATTTAATTTAATTTAATTTAATTTAATTCAATTTAATTTAATTTAATATGATTTAATTTAATTTTAATTTAATTTAATTTTAATTTAATTTAATTTGTTTTTTAATTTAATTTAATTTAATTTAATTTAATCTAATTTAATTTAATTTAATATTTATTTTAAAGGGATTTGCTTTAAATAATTTAACCTTAACTTAATTTAATGATCAAGTCTTTTAGCATTTTAAATCTTTAAACTTGGATTATCATTTTAATTAAGAATTAAATATTATTGGGATGATTAATTTAGGGATTCTTAAATAAAAAAAAATTCTTCCTAATAACATCCCTATTTTAATAATTCCAATTTTATTATTCTTCCAAATTTAATTAATTATTTGATTAAGGTTTATTTTAATTATTTTTAAATTGTTTAGTAGGTTTCTACCTTTTAATTATTTAAATTTCAATCATCCAAATCAGATTAAGATCAAATATTTTACTTTTTCATTTCATTAAACCTAAAGTTTTAATTTAAGGGTTAAAATTTTAATTACCATTTTGCCCTTCAAGCTTAATAATTTCATAACTCACCAAATTGAGCTTAAATGAATTTGAAATTTTTATGTGGCTTCACTCATATGTCAATAAAGACATTAGAGGAGAAAATGTGATTTTTCTGTATTTAATTTATTTTTGTAATTATTTTAGGTGGAAAATAAGGATTTCCAAGGAAAATTTAATAATATGACCAAGGGAAAGTATCTGTCCTTAAGAAAATTATGGGACATTCATAATGACCGAAGACCACTTGGATCAATTTTTGTGATTTTTTTAATTATATTTTATTTATTAAAATTATTTTAAGTTCCGGAGTATTAATTAATTTAAAAATAAAATATAAGTTGAAAAATGAATTTTATAATTTTTAAAATTCTCTCTGATATCAAGGATTCTAGAGAACCAAATTTTACAATTTTCTGATTTTTTCTTTGATTTATTATAATTATTTTAGTGAAAATGCTAGAAAATACATTTTTTAATTTTAAAATTACCCTAGGGCTTTAAAATTTAATATCTCATTAAATAGACCTAAGAAAAATATGGGGTTTGTTCCTAAGTGATTAAATTTCAAAATATGACATTTTGGTGAATTTTATTATTTTTGTGATTTTTATTATTTTTTAATTATTAAAATATTAAAATAATACTAAAAAATTAACTTTTTAGAAAATTGAAATTTTAATTTTCTTAAATTCCCCTGATATCAGAGAGGCTCCAAAACCAATTTGGTGAATTTTTAAAAGGTATTTTGAAAGTTATGAATTTTTAAAGTTTAAAATGACTAAATCGGCTTAATCAACCCATTTAAGTAGGGCTAACCAAGTCCAATCGACTTTAAACTTTTATGGTGGGTTCCTCTGATCCTAAAGGTCAGTGGAGAATTGATTTCAAGTCAATTTGATGTATGGTTAGCTCTAATTAATTAGGGGTCTATTTTGGGTGTTTAAGCCAATTAGGGTTATTTTGAGTGAATTAACTCAAGTCACTATTTTTCCTAGGGTTCTCTTGTCATAAGGAACATCACCAAATTTTCCTAGAATTTATTTCACAACATGCTAATTTTTGGAATTAAAGTACTCAAAATGTACACATGCATTTGAAAAATCAATAACTTTTCGCAGAGGTGGCCTCGACCTTAGAAAATTCACGGAATGTTCCCAAGTTCGGAGGCTTCAAAAGCCCTATGGTCTCATGCCATGGTGAATTGTATGAATGCATGGAGAATTAAAACAATGCAGGGAGTAAATAATTAATTAAAAATAAAGTACTTGAGCAAAATTAATTAATTTCTTTTCCACATTATTCTCCTCCGTTCACTCGAGCGAGAGGGTATTTTTATTTTATTTTTGTGATTTTTCTACACAAAGATATGGATTTTGAAGTTCGGTATTTAAATAAATCGAGAAAATACCCTATTTATCTACTTATCCACGCGGCGCTGACTCAACCTCGGCGGCTCCGAATCGACACGCGTCGCTCCCTGGTTCGGCGCCGCCATCTGACTCGGTTGTCCGGGGCCCCGCGGTTCACGTACCATCTGCCGGTCCGACGCAATCCAAGCCGTCCATCCGATACACGCGCGATCCGACGGCTTCCGGTCATCGTCTACGGCCGGTGCGATCCCGTGACCGTCCACACTCTAACCCTAAGAACTCTCTCGATTCTCAACGGATTTTCGTGTTCTTATGCTCTATGGATTCGTCTCGAAGAGGCGAATACATCCATACGGTAAACATGCATTTAAATTGACTCAAATTAAAATGAGAATCTCTGGAAGCTCGAGAAGAAGAGGGAGTTCATACCTTTGCTCAGAGAAGTGAAGCTTCGATCTGAGAGTTGTGTCACCTTCGATTGGGTCCAAGTAAGCTCAAGATGAAGTCCCTTGGCCTGGTGAATTGTCTAGCTATGAAAGTGACCACAGCCCGATCACAAAGCTTCGGAGGCTGGAGCAACCGGGTGGCTCCGGAGATGGGGCTTTCGATGGGAAACTTCTCCTCTTGGTCCAGTGAAGGTGTAGGACCAATCAATTTGGGGATCGGCTCACCGTGAAGAAGTGTCCTGGTTTTGGGTCGAAGTTTGAGCTCAAAATCGGGCTCGACTTGGAGGGAATCGGGTCGGAATTCGGTGGGGATCAAGTGCTCTATGTGTGGAGAGTGATCCGGAGTGATTTTGGCGAGTTTCCTTAAGGTTTGGTTCAGCACCTCCTTTGGCCGAGAGGGTGAGGGGTTTAAATAGGCATGGTCGGAGGCTCTCCCGGGGGTGTTGAGGGTCGGGATCAGCTGCTCTTGGCATGTGAAGAACAGCCATGGTGGCCATTGGGCATGAGGCGGCTCAGCGAGTGAGAATTCCAAGTTTGGGCTCACATGTGAGCTCTCGGCCTGGTGGTTTCCGGCGGCTGTGGTGGCTGGCCGGCAGGCATGGGTCACCCTCAGGTCCAGGTGGGTCAGGGCTGGGGTTTAGTGCAGTCAATTGGGCCTTGCCATGTGTAAAGGAGATGGTTTGGAATGGAATGGGGAAGAGGCCATTTTGGCTAGGTTTGGGTCAACCCATCCTTTTGGGCTAGGTGCACCACCCAAGGTCTGGTTTTGGGCTGAAAGAGCCACTTGGGTTAGCTGCCATGGAGTGGTGAAGTCTCCATCCATGGTGAGGTGGCTAAGCATGGTTTAGTGTGTGACATGCTTAAGGTAAAAAAGGGTTTAAGAAGGATTAGGAAAGGGGGCCCCCCTTTTGCCATTAATGGCTTGATCACATGTCAAACCTTCCATGGCTCCATGTGGCTTGTCCATGCCTTGCATGGCTTGTCTTTAGCTTGGGAAAAGTTGAGTCAATTTCATGGAAATGGATTTAAGAAAAATTTTGGTATTTTAGGGGTGATTTGGCATGAGGCTTGATTTGGAATTATTTGATGATGTGATTAGAACTTAGGGAATGGCTTTGATTAAGTGGATGGCAAATGGAAATGTCATGTGGGCTTTAGGGTAGATTTTGGGCTCTTTGAAATGGTTTTAGATGGGCTTTTAAAATGGTTTAGGAAAGTGGGCTTTTGAATTTTAAAATGGATTTTGAGATGAAATTTTGGTAAAGGCTTGGGCCAAATAATTGTTGGGTTTAGCTCATAGATGTGTCATGAGTGACTTGGAGCAAATTGGGAGTGATTTGGGTTTGAATTGAGTTGAATTTGGGCTCCTTTGGTAAAGAGGCTAAGGTGGGCCAAAATGGGCTACCATGGGCCAAAGTTGGGCTAAAGTTGAAATTGATGTAAAATTAATGTTGGGAAATGTTTATGGGAATGTTTCAAAGAGGTTTTGGCTTTGGTTAGGTTTTGATTTTGAGGTTTGGGCTCATTTGGGTTAAGTTTGGGTTTAGGTCAAAATTGGGCCTTTTAGCTTTGGGTTGAATTTGAGTGGGGTTTGGGTCTAAATTTTGGGCAAATCATGTTAGTGTTTTGCTTGTGGGAATGTTAAGGAAGATTTAGAAAAGATTTGGGGTTAATTGGAGTTAAATTGGGTGAGTTTGGGTTAGGTTTGGGTCATGGGTCCAAATTGGGCTTTAAGGCCAAAAGTGAAATTGGATCCAAATGTCAATCAAATTGGACTTGGATTTGGTCTAAATTGGTGTTGAGAATGTTGAATTGAAGTTTAGAATTGAATTGGACCAGAATTTGGGTCAATTGGGTAGGTTTGGTTTGACATTGGGTTCACTTAGGGTTAAAATGGGTCAAATTCGGGGTTTTGACAAAAGTAGGGTAAATTGACAAAATTGGCCCATGATGTAGTTGAACAAAATGAAATTGGGAATATTTGGGATTTTCTGGAATTTTCTGGGAATTTTCTGAATTTTTGGATTTTTGGGTCAAGAGGGGTATTTTGGGTATTTGGAGGGTATTGTGAGGTATTTTTGGAATTTTTGGTATTTTTGGGTATGGATGATCAATTTGATTGGTGAGGCAATTTTTAGGATTGGTCTTGAGGATTTTTGGGTGATTTAGGTGATTTTGCAAATTTTGGGTGGTTTCAAGGGTATTGGGTAGGCTAGGCGGGTGTAGGGTCCCGGGGTCAAAAATTGAAAATTTGGAAAATTGAAGATTGGGTGAATGTAAGTGGAATGAAATCATTTTGGTTGAGCCATGAAGCCACATCAAGCCCACATAGCCATGAAGGGACTCATTTGAGGCATCCACTATGTTGTTCCTAACCCTCTTAGCCAAGGGCTTAGGGGTTAAAGACCATCCATGTGAATCACCTTTATGAGTCAGGAGATCAAGTTGGGTATGGGTATGGTTTTAGGAGGTGTGTGTGAAAATGTAGTGTATAGGTGTAGTATGTGTAAGTCAGCCCTTCACCAGACCAGGCCACCCAGGGCAGTCCTAAGGCCAAAGAGTCCTATAGGAACTCATCCTTTAAACTTCCACATTTGATTCCAACCCTCTAGGTGATTAGGGGTCTACAATCAAGTTTGTGGAGTTTGCAGGGAGTTAAGAAGTGGTTTGAATTTCTAAGTGGTGGGTCCCAATTCTAATCCTCTAGGATAGTCAAAGGAAAAGCATAAGGCTAGATCCTAAGTACTAAAGAGAAGAAGAGAAGACCTCATCAAAAATGAGGTCAACACACGCCCGCCTTTACTGAGTCCCTTCCTCCACCGCATACTATTAACTTTTGAAATATGACATGTTTGTATTTAGCATTTGCATGCTTGCATGGATAGCGAGCCAGACTCATTAGGTGAGTGACCCCATGTCGGTCACAATGTCTTAACGAGCATTGCTTTCCAGGTCGATCCCAGTGAGAAATGCGAGTTAAGCCATTAGGATTGACATGAGTATGCCTGTATGAATGATCCAAAGGATCTTGCTCATGTCACCTTGTATGTTATCAACCCACATTTAATGGTCTTTATTTTAAATTTAAAGAAAATATATTTTAAATTCACCATAATTTTAAAACGCATGTAGCAAGCTAAGCCATGTATAATGTGAACCCTTTTTAAAACCCATCCCGGGTAATACCATTTAGATCCCTTGGATCTTTAGGATGGGGTCGGCATGAAAAACCCGGTAAAGTCATACGATAGTCGAAAACTTTACCCTGTGCACTTAGGTGATATGCTTGGACACTTTTTGGTAGATAGTGTGTTAAGCTAGAATATAGGGTGCTAGCTAGTTTTTTTAATGACCAGGTATTGCACTATACTGGATTGGTGGCTCTAGCCAGACATCTTTCTTTTTCTTTGAGCTTTCGGTATACCTACATACTTGATATGCATGGTAGCATGTTAGGGCATTTTTTTTCGAGATTCGTGCCACTATATGTTCACACACAGAGATACTTTTAAAAGGGGGAGCATGTGATGATTTCCACTAACCATTTTCTTGCAGGTGTTGCTTCGCTCCTCCTTCAGGCATGACTCATTATACGTTACATGGCTTTACTCACTAACCTTATTTTCTATGCAGGTTGAGGTGTTTTCTTTTCTTATGTACTTTTTAGAATATAGGATAGTCCTGTAGCAGAAATAAGATACAGGCATGAGTTCTAAGATGCTTTGACATGGGAGCCATGTGACGGGGACCAGGAGCAAATGCTCGTGTCCCGTATCTTAATTCTGCATTTTATATTGATGTACAAAATTAGGATTGGACATGTATATGCGGAGTCCAGCCGCCGTTTTCTTTTTTGGGATATGTTGCCAAACCTTTCTTATTTGTTTGATTTGGCTTATTTTCTGCATTATTGCATGCCTGAATGCTTGGAATTTTTTCTTGTTTATTTTTTTAGTTTGTCTAAGAATCACGATTGCAATATAGGCTCATTAAGATTTAAAATTTCTAAAATTTTCTACAAAATCCAAAATATAATATTCAAGATAATTAAAATTTAGGATTAAAAGACTCAGGATTTTTAAAATTTGTCTTTTACTCTCTTGCACGGCCTTCAAGTTTGTTTTAAAATGGTTTGCATAGCATGGATATCACCCATGCCATTATAATATGGCCTCCATAATAACTAAGGACCACTCTAGGTAATTGCATCATGTTGCATGTCCCGATGAGAAGTCTCCATGCTTCTCCAACCCAATTGACCTAACATACATTTTTACATAGGTAGTTGTTTAGTGCACCCAGGGTGTTAGAAGCCACCCCGACCCGGATAGGGTGTAAGTCCTTTTGTCAGTTTATCCAGCTTTGTGGCTGAACCTCCATTTCTCTCTTTTTTTAAGGCATCCTCACCACTTTGGTAGGTTCATGTCCCATATCTTGGAGCTCCAGTCGATAGTCATATGATAGAGTTTCCTTCCTTTGACCTTAGGGATATTGAAATCCCTTTGTGGATGAAGCAGTTCATGGAATGCTAACCAGGGATTTCTAGACGTGTTGGGTCGACTACCTTCACGACCGGGTATGCATATGGTCCTAGTAACTACAAATTTTAAGTTCTTCTTCTAATTGTATCAATTTTTATGACTACTAAATAAGAATAATTAGAATTAGTATTAAGAAACATCGTCTTAGATGCTAGTTTTTTCTAGTTTTATTTAAAATTTGTGACATCCTAAGGGCAAAATTCTTACATTCTTTCATTTTTTATTTTGTTCATCTTATGCTTTTTTAAAGCAAAATCAAGTGTAGAAGGATAAGTAGGAGCAAAATTTTAAATTTCTCATAAGAATAATGCTTTGGTAGTAGTGAAATTCTAATGAATATTATAATTTAAATGTATGTTGACTAAGGCCAAACCATATAAAAATTTGTGGGTTAGATATTTTCTTGTTTTATCCACATTTTATATTTAATCTATTTTTAATATTATACTTACATTAACTCTCTCTTTAAATTAATATGGAAACTAATTGCATCCATGTTATTAAGAATGCTTTAAAAATGTATTTTCCTCACTGAGAGGAGAATCATTTTGGGCACCTCATTTGTAGGTTTTGTTTATATTCAAATGTAAAACCTTAACTTTAAAAGTCTAATTTAATGTCAAAGAGTTATTTGTTCTTCATTTGCTCATTCATATATTGAACTTGGAGGCGCGTTCTTACACGCTCTACTCTACTTAACTTTATTTTATTTCAGAGTTATCATCCCATTGACATCAACTCAATTTATATTATGAGCATCAAAGTTTAAGCATGAAATAAAGGCATACCAAAAATATACTCAAATAATAAAAAAATTAATGATATGACCTATTCATTTTATTAATTTAAATATATTGTTATATCACATTTTATTATTCTCACCTTGAACAACGATGTAGTATTTGTCTATTTAGTGGAGTTAAATAAATAATTTAAAAATAATCTTGCATTTTGAATAAAAAATATTATTTAATGATAAATTATCTTTAATTATTGTTTTGTTATAAGAATTTCCCATAAAAGAATAAACAACAAAATTTCAAAGAAAATCAAGATAAGGTCTAAGAGCTATATTTATCAACATGGGATTGCCATCCAAAGCAAAAAGTAGACAATTAAACAAAGAGCCTAACATTTGGACATTAATTAATTATTACTATGTCATTGAAAATGGCGCCTTAGCATGGACTTAGTGATGTTACAGTGTTGGATATAGTGCCTTGGCACTGGCAAAGTGGCACAACAACTATAAAGATGAGAAGAATAGCTCATAAACTCAAGAGCTTAGTGGCTTAGCATTTATCAATTAATGTTATCATGCCATACCACTGGAGAAAAGAGTTTTCACATAAAGAGTATGATACTTCAGTGTTGCATGTTTGAGTGCCTTGATGCTAGAAGAATAAAATTTGGCCAAAAATATAGAGCTTAGCATATTGACACTGAAACTTGGCAGTGCAACACTACATGTGGTGTCTTAGTGTCACAAAACATAGCAATGCAACGCGATGACCAACAAATTTAATTTTAAAGCAATTTTAGAGCTACATGAGGGAGTTATTGGACCGTTGTAGGACTTACTTGAAGGGAGCCTGTGTTGATTGTAACAAGGGAAAATGGAGAGTGCCAGAGAAGACTTAGTTCTTATTTCAGTATGTGTTCAAGAGTGTACTGGGAGAGAAAAGTTTGCTTTCTTACAGAAATGTAGACATGGAGAAGAACATTTGACAGCATAAAAAGAAAAGAGTTTAAAAATGAGATTTGATTTAAAAGCCTATTTTTATCTTTGAAACTCTTTTGGATTTAAATTTTTAACTTTAATAAATTTCTGTTATTATATTTTTCTCGAACAAATCATAAACTAATTAGTTCAAATAACTATGAATTTGTGGTCGCTCTTGCTTTTATTTTTGTAATTCAATCATTTATCGTGCTCGATGTTTTAAAGATTGTTCAAATTATTTGAACTTATTTGAGTTAACCTACTAGACATAAGTTTATTTTAAAACTAGTTTGATCTATAAGTATTGAAAGAGTTGTAGAAGAACACTTAGGAGCAATTAGAAAAGTTTTTGGGTAAAATAGGAATATTTCTAGTTAGGAATTTACAATCATGAGAGAACAAATCTTTATTACAATTTTCTGTTCAATTCATATAGACATAATGGATTACAAATGATTAATTATGTTGTGGGCATCGACATACCTAGTACACAATGCTTTATGCACTTGCATCTAAACATTTATATTTATACATCACTCAATTACTTCACATAAAAAAAATAATATTATTATCACATTTAAAAGGTAAAATATATATTTTGGTGCATATATTTACTACTCTTGTTTTCATAAGCGTTTTCATAAGTACTCATCATAAACGAGAAAATATTACATCAGGACTCTGCATTTAGAGCTACGTGCAGAGTCCAATAAAATCGCGCCACGTGGCGTGTAGCAGAAAAAAAAATTTTGCCCGGTAACGCAGAGAATTTTCTCTCTGTGCTATTTTGCGTTATTCAGGTGTTATTGTGTGTTATTCATGTGTTATTGAATTATTATAATACCGAGAATATTCTTATAACAGAATAACACATGAATAACACACAATAATATCTGAATAACACACAATAACAAGTGAATAACGTGAAATAACACGGAGTGAATATTTCCTGTGTTACAGGGCAATTTTTTCTTCTTTTTTGCCACGCGTCATGTGGCGTGATTTGATTGGACTCAACACGTAGCTCTACGTGCGGAGTCCTGATGTAATATTTTCTCCATCATAAACACCCCCACTCGTGTGCACTAATTTGACACAGTAAAATTTTTAAAAAGAACGCATATTATAGCGATCTATGCTAAAGGAGCGTGGAGAAAAAAAATTTTAAATTGGAGCTTATGCTCCCCTTTAAGGGGAACATCTCTTTATTGTTATTTTTTAAAATTTATTATAAATATTTTTATTTAAAATAATAATATTATTAATATATTATTATAAATATTATTGTTATTTACCTAAACAAAATTATTAAAATTAATTTTTAATTAATAAAAAAAATATAATTGAAGAGATTAAATTAACTCACAAAATATAAAATTCTTAAAATTTATTTCATAATTAAATATTTTAGAAACATAATATTTACAAACTATCCTCTACGTATGAGTAAAATAGCGTCTAAGCTCGATGTATATTAAGATAGTGGTCGCAGTAATCGATGCCGCAACTGATATTCTTAAAATTTCTCTTCAATATCACTAGTTTCAGTTGTATCATTCGTAACATCTTGTGGTATCAAGTAAATTTCTTCGTTGGGATTTGATGGAAAATAATAGACACAAAGATTTAAATGTTCTAAAAATTTAAATTCAAAGTCCCCCACCAGTAATTATTGTCCACTGCAATTAAATGATGGAAGGATGATTCGCAGGAGAGTAGGGTCCTGATATACGAGAAAAATTTGCGTCTGGTGTCCGGACGCAGAGCTGCGTCCGGATAACAAGGATACTCCATGTACTCCTATTGTAACTCCTCTATAAATTAGGTGTACATAAGAGTATGCGGTCCTCTCACAGACACCGGAAGAAGCTCTGTGTAACCAAATTTTTTTCCTGATATACAGATGTCTCCGGACTGAACTGTAACCTTTCGGTCAATACCGTAAAATCTGGGCTGAAATTCTGTAACCTTTTGGTCTATATTTCCATGCCAGCATCGTCGTCTCCTCGGATTTTAGAGCTGAGGTGAGGTCCATTGTACGATCCCTTCTGGTTGATGGTGGCTTTACCGAATTCGCGGATTGCTTTTATTTTATGTTTTGATTGATGAAATGTTTCCAATTTTGAGTTGATTCGCTTTATTAGGGTTTCATCCAGTGGGTCCGCTTCGATTTATTCTGTTTATCTTTGAATTTCTAATGTATCGTTTCATTTTTGTATATTATGAATCGGTGTAGGGACGTTTGAGGCATCGCGGCAGCCCTTTTATCGTCTTTACCGTTTTTTCCCCAGACGAGAGGTCCGCAAGCTTTGAAATGGAGGACTGTGAGTCCCTAATTGTTGCAAAAAATGCGATTTTCTAGGCCCAACGGATCAAATTTGGTTGGAACTTAAGCTTCTTCACTGAACTTTCAATTATCTTTCTTTCTATTTCACGAATAAAACATCATTGAAGGAGACAAGACAAAAATCGAAGGAGTTGGTCTTATCTGAAACCGGGCTGTCAACCTACTTTTGAGTAAGAAGTCCATTTCAATACGTTCCTTTCCTTTCCCTTTTGTATGGTTAGCGTTTTCTTTATGATAAGAGGTTATGGCATCAACCAGCATATCTTAATCCATACATTGTGGATTAATTGGTTAATAATTCCTTGGGATAATTACATATGCAGCCCACGAAACATTGCTATCTACAAAATTAACACCTAAATGCCCTTTTTGAACTACTAAATCAATGCATTTACATGTGTCATGATCAAACTGTTGAGAATTTGAAAAATGAAAAATATTGGTCAGAGTTTTATCGTGAATTTTGATATTTGAATGAGAACTAAAGAATTGATGAAAGAATTTGCTAGATTTGTAAATAGTGTAATGTTTCAAGTGCTATGTGTGTAGTTGCGATTAAATTTTATTAAACATGCTGCAAAGAATCTTCAAAAAAGACCCTAACTTGAATGTTACAAATTCATATTTTGTTGCATTTTAAAAATTACCTTTATATATATTACTGGGAGTCAAATTACTTATGCCAAATGTTGTGTTATACTGAATAAGTGAAATATAAATATAATATCATACAAGTCTGAGCTTATGTTTCGATTCAATCTTATTACTAAAGTATGATCTTCATTTATCTACTAGAAAGGTTACCTTGTTGAATAACTCGGCTCAGGTTAAACTTATTCTCCAATCTGCTTGTGGAAGATTAGAACTGTTCTAGTAAACAATGAAGGTAACAGATTAACTGTAAATGTAGAAAGTATTAAGGTGAAAAGAGAAGACGTATGTTGTAAGATTGTATCATTGTGCATATGGGATCGCTAGGTTTGCAGATAAAAAAATTGAGTAGTCATTAAAGTTACTTAAAATTAATGAATGATTTAAAAGAATAAAAATTGATAAATTATTACTTGAGTTTGATAGCATTCAAATTTTCAAAATTAATAAATGCTAAGTTACAAAATACTATTTCTTTTGAAATATTGAAGAATAAAATGAATGCAAGAGTGTGTAGAAGTAAGGTAATAGCTTATTATCAAGGTCAGGGGGTTGATTATATGTGTCATCTTGATCCTTTAAAAATTTTCAAGATTCCTAAATTTCCCTTCGCTTTTAAGATGAGTTGAGGAACTTAATTGTGACTAGCTAAGAGGGATCATGGATATCTCTCCAGTGACTAGCAAAGAGGGACCATGGATATGCTCCACTTATGCACTTTGTAATCTTTCGTCTTCCATGAATTATAAGGTTTATGTTTCTTTGAGTTGTGTATCTGTAATCTGCTACTTAACATATGTTAATATATGGTTGTTCTCCTCACTTATTTCTCAATATTGGAATGGAATAATTCTTTTTTATTTATTATATGGCGGGTTTTAAAGGGCTATATCGATGAGAAGGGTTACTTTTCATTCCACTTTCACTTTAAGATAAGGCTTTAGGAGAAGCGTTGAATGCTAATGTTATTAGAGAATATTTTGAGTTTTTGAGGATAACATTTATTGGTTCCTAAGAATGTGAATAGTGGTGGGGTTCAAGTGCAAGGTTTTGGGTTGCTATTTGTTTTGTATAATGGTAGAAATGCTAATGGCGAAGGGAGGATGATTTGGATTAAATTTTATAACAAGGAATTTGGCGCTAATACTAAACTACAAGAGATCTTTTGTATGATGATTTTTTATTAATCATTTACTTGTTATTTTGTGAAGTCTGATTGTATTGATCAATTGTTATTTTAGAACCCTCAATTTTGTCAATCAAGCTTAACGGTGAGTTTGTCGTGGGGAACTGGGGGCTGCACCCCTTATTTTTGGTTCAGGAGCGTTGAAAAAAAAAAGTTCATGCATAGTGCCTTGGTGTCGTAACCGTAGCACCCCAATGCCGTGACCAACAACGCTTCAATCTGTAAGACAGCGCCACCACGCCAGTTCAATTTCATAACCCTACAGCACAATACTACAACACCATTTCACGTAACCCCCTAACTGATTTTGGACAATTTTTTTTTACTTCTTGTGTCGGTTATGCAGATTTGGAAAGTGTTGGATTCGAATTCTTTTGAGCAAAAGAGAGGAGATGAGTTTCTTAGAGTGTTCCAAAGTGTTGAAAGGCTTGAGTGTGGTGTAATTTCTATGATTCTTCTCATTTTCTTCATAGTAAATTTATTGGTGTGACGTGACTCCATGGTTTTTTTCCTTTTTTGAGTTTTTTCACTTAAAATCTTTTATTTTATGTAGTTTTATTTTTTTATTTTTTTTGTGTGTGTTTCTATTCAAAGTTTTGCTAGGGATCTCTCTAATAAGTCTCCATAATTTAGATCTCCCAACATTACTTCTTTTTCTTTTCTAAATTTTGGCTTGAATTCTTTCGTTATTTCTTTTGATTTTTTTTCTTTAGATATATGCCGACTAAATAGAAAAGAAATATTGAGGGATGAAGAAAGAGAGGCTTTTTGTTGGAAGTCTTGATTTATGAAATTAAAGAACATGGGCTTGTGGCATTGCTTTTTGAAGGAAAATTAAGATTGAGAATCTTAGGATTTATGAATCTAATAACGGGAGTTGTCTGGAGTTATACTTTCTAAGGAGTTATTTATCAACGACATATGTTGGTTTTGGAGATAATGATTTTAATTGCCTTGGAACTATGAGAGAAACAAAAATAGAGGAATGTGTGAACCACAAGATATAAAAGAATGCTTATTAATTTTGGAAAATAGAAATAACATCTCCATACCCTATTTTTTGAAATAGATATTTAATTTATGATTTAACTAATTCTATCATTTTATCAAAATTCAAATTAAAACTTATCATATAATTGAATTTAGAATTAGTTTTATTTAAAATGATAATGTCAACAAAATAAAATAATTATATTTTAAAATTATTGAACTTGTTTCTTTTAAGATTAATATAGAGATTAGGTCTAGTCTTGAGTTTGGATTTGGGTTCATATGCAAATCTAGGATGTACCAATACGGACACGAGACATGTTTATTTTTTAAAATATAGGTCATGAATATGCTCTTAACATGACATTATACATACATGCATACATCCATACATACATTCATGCATACATACATAAAATAAAATTTAAAATAGTTATATTTATGCATAAATTATATAGATATGAAATAAATAAAATCGATTCTAACATTATAAGGATGAAAAAATATTGATTTTTTAGAATAAAAATATAAATGATCATAATATTATTCATAAATCAAGATAGTAAGCAAAATAATAATAATAATAATATTAACTATAATAAATAATAATAAGTAGTCAAAATTTAATAAAAAAACTAATGAAATATGATCATCAATAAATTTTAAAAATATAGCATACAAAAATTAAGTGTCAGCTATTTGGAACGACATAAATCATTAAAATCTAACATTTTATTACACATTGTTTATTATTTAAATTTTTAAATACGTGTGTTGAACATGTGTGTCCGAGTATTTTTCTTATTATTGTTTAATTGGACAAGTGACAAACGTGTCCAACTGCGGGGCTATTTGTAATGAATTGTCAGCGCATCATAAGTGCAGTTGTGCTGCATCAGATAGGCTTGGTGATAATGGGGCAATTACAAACAGAGTACCCCAAACATTGCTATTTACGAATCAATTATCCATTTTTCTAATTCTCACTCAAATATCAATATTCATGAAAAAGCCCCAACCCATATTTTTCATTTTTATCAAATTCTCCCTGATTTGATCTTGGCACGTATAAATGCATCGGTTCGGTAGTTCAAAAAATCATTTGGGTGCTTGATTTGTAAGTGCTCTGTATGTAATTAACCCTACTTTTTATGTAAAAATAGGCATGAAGCATGTAGCTAATGGGAGCAAGGCTTGGGATGATGATTGAAGGGAGTTAGAATAAGAGAAAAAGAGCTGAAATAATGATATAAATGGTATTCCATAGTAAGACAGAGATAAAAAATGACAGAAAGCGGAGCTCTGAAAAAATGCTTCTAAAAAATGTGATTGGAGGATCAATATCCATTAGAAGGATGGTGATTTCTTCAAAATAGAGAAACTCAGTAACATAAATAGTTGCATAACGAAGCCAACTAACAAGGATTCCAGAGTCAGTATGTGTAGATACTAACATGAAGTATGGCTTAATCAGATTTGAATTGGGATACATGCGCGCGCGCGCGCGCATATACATTTACATGTAGCATTCATTGCTATTAATTTAAAATTCTGGAGGGCATAGAGGCTAGAAATGCAATTTAGAATAATTATATCAGATTCTTTTAAATTATTACTAAATATGTAAAGTTCCTCTTGGATTTCTTTGCTTGGGAGTCTTGTTTTATTTGCAAAAGATTTAGCCCTCCCATGGGGAATAAAGACATTTTAGAGATTGTTCGATTTTTTGGACTCATCAAGGAGGGGATTCTTAGAATTATGTAGATTGGTATTATGTATTGATATATATCACATCAAAGGACTATGTGGAGGATATTTATTTGCTTTAGTTATGATGGGCCTTTGTTTGATTTCCATGGAAGAATGCTTAGGAAGTAGCTTCTCTTTTTGAGAGCTATTGGCTTGGTAAGATGAAGCTTGACTCTGTTTCATTTGGGCCCATTTAGTGCGCTTAATTTTTATAAGGAGCATTTACATACATACCACCCAATTCCTATGTATTTACATTTATAACACCTAAACTTTACATTTCACATTTATTCCACCCAAATCTTTCATATCATTTCAATAATATTACCATTTTTACTTTTATAAAGTGCAATACATCTTTTCATGCATTGATAAGGTGGCATGCATGCAAATATTGAAGTATAGTTGTTACATATGTAAATGAATAGGATTGAGTGGATTGTATGTAAATGTTCATTTTAATAATGGCCAACAATGTAATGAGAGCTTAACTGAAACAAGAGAAAGGGTCGTGGCTGTATTTTGGTTGTTGACTGGTGTTTAGAGAAGGGGTTTCCTTTATGAGATTTATTTTGTCAATAGGCTTACTTTTAAGTCTAGGGTTATATTTATATCTGAATTATCATGGTTATCTTGGTAATGTTCTTGCAAAAGAAGTAAGAAGTTAAAGTTATTTTGTGGCTTTCACTTTATTATTACATCTGTGAAACCGCCCTACAGAATTGCTCTGTTACTAGTAAGTATGAACATGTTCTGCAAAATGATAAAATTAATTAGATTTTTTCATTTGATTGAATGTTGTTAGAAATCAAAATGAATTTTTAACTCTACAAACCTCTTCAATATAATAATTTCATTTTTTTGCATATAAAATAAATGAATAAAATCCTATGAAGTTTTAATTTAATATGATGTTCTTTTCAACTAAAAAATAAATTTCATAATCATCATTGGCATTATCCCAATTATTTGGGGTCAGAGAGTTGTTAACCAAATGATAGATGTGAAATTAAGAATAAAATTAGTTTCAACAAAGCAAGTTGAATTTATTTTAAATTTAAGCCCCCCACTTGGGTGCTTCAAACTAAAAAAGACATGTTTTTGAAAAATAACGAAATTTGCTAGATCCACCATTCGATTGAGTTTAGGAAAAAAATGCCAACATCAACTTTAATCTATACGAGCCTCTCCAACCCCTCACTGAAGCAATTTTTTTGTTTTCACACACAGAAGTTTGACTTGGCATATTGTATAAAAAGTGATCTTAATCTATTAGAATTAAATGAAAATATAACACTCAATAGTACACAATGGAGAAAAATGATTCATGTAGCCGACCCCATTTGGTGGGAGAAAGAAGCAAAAATAGAATCATTTTTTTAAAAATATGTTTTCTATCAACAACCATGTGATCCCTAATAACAGCTAGAAAACATGAATTGTAACTTTTTATGGATTTAGTTTGCATTCAACCATATGATCTCTTAGAAAAAACAAGATAAAGCTAACATAAATAGACTAACACTTCATTGAGGCAATGCTTTTCAGTACTCCCATGCAGCTGTACAAAACTCGTAGATGGCACTGTTAAAAATAATTTAAGAATCTCAACACCACCAACAACAACAACTAACCTTTATCCCATTAAGTGGGGTCGGCTACATGAATCCTTTTTCTCCATTGCGTCCTATTGAGTGTCATGTTTTCATTTAATTCTAACTAATTAAGATCATTTTTTATACAATATGCTCAAGACTTTCTAGGTCTACCTCTGCCCTTTCTTAACATAAATTGAATCTATAATATCTAATCTCCTAATCGGGTTATTAGATTGTTGATGTATAATGTGACCAAACCATTTAAGGCAACTCACTTTGAATTTGTCCACCACTGGAGCTACACCAACCCTATCACGAATATATTCATTTCACATTTTGTCTCTTAGTGTAAAGCCACTCATCCACCTAAGCATTCTCATCTCGGCAACAATTAGTTTTATGCTTCTCTTTTAAAGGCCAACATTCAACGCCATAGAGCATTATAGGTTTCACCACCATGTTATAAAATTTTCCTTTCAATCTAAGCGGTACTTTTCGATCACACAATAGGCTCGAAGCATTCCTCCACTTCAACTAACCAACTTGAATTCTACTAATAACATCCCATCTATATCACCATCACTTTGAACAATAGAACCGAGATATCTAAAGCATTCACACTTTTTAATAATTTGATCACCCATAGTTACAACGCTGTCACTGAAGCTGCTACTATTAAAATTACATTTCATATATTCAATTTTAGTTCTACTCAAACGAAGGCCTTTAGACTCCTCCAAGGTAGACCTCCATAATTCAAGTTTTTCCTGAGCTCTTTCTATAGTCTTATCTACAAGAAGGATATCATCAACGAAAAACATACACCAAGGTACATCCTTCCTTAAATGTCCAGTAAGAATCCATAAATAAAGCAAAAAGATATGGGTTTAAAGCCGATCCCTGATGTAATCCAATTGAAATAAGAAAATATTTCGTCAATCCTTCTCTTAGAAACACGAATAACAACTCTAGTATACATATCTTGAATGACTTGAATATAAGTCATATCAATACATTTGTTCTCTAGAACTCTCCAAAGGATATCTCTTGGAACCTTATTGTAAGCTTTTTTCTAAATTAATAAAAATCATTTGTTGATCCTCCTTATTCTCTTTGAACTTCTCCATCAAACCTCTCAATAAATGTATAGCTTCCATAGTAGATCTACCCGACATAAATCAAAATTGATTATGAGAAATCTCTGTGAAACTTTTTAACCTATGTTCAATTTGCCCTCTCCCATAATTTTAAAGTATGCCACATCAACTTAGTTCCTCTATAATTTCACACTCTAGTGCATTCCCTTTATTCTTAAATATGGGGACCAAAATACTCTTCCTCCACTCCTAAGGCATCTTTTTAGTTTTTAAAATAATAATAAAGAGTTTAGTAAGCCAAAAAACTCATAAATCTCATATATATTTCTACACTTCAATTGAGATATCATCGGGTCCTAGAGGCATTCCACCCTCGATTTTCTTTAAAGCCTCCTCAACTTCTTTTTTTACTAATGCAACGGTAAAAAATGAAACATTTTATTTTTATTAACGATATTAAGATCACTAAGGTCGATTGTATTTTTAGAAACTTCATTAAAAGATTTATCAAAATAACTCACCCACGTATGTTGAATATCTTTTTTTTAAGAAAATCACTTTTTGATTTTCATCTTTAATACACTTTACTTGAGTTAAATCACTAAGGTTTATTGCATTTTTAGAAACTTCATTAAAAGATTTATCAAATTAACTCACCCACGTATGTTGAATATTTTTTTTTAAGAAAATCACTTTTTGATTTTCATCTTTAATACACTTTACGTGAGTTAAATCTTTACTATTATTTTCTTTTTGTTTGGCTAGTTTATACATATATTTTTCACTCTTTTTAGCATCTAATCTGTTATAAAGATCACTAAAAGTAGAATTTCTAGCATCATAAATTGTTCTCTTAGACTCCCTATTAGTCATTTTATATTTTTCCTATTTCTCTATTTTTTTTAAACCAATTTTTATAACATAACTTCTTATATTTTATCTTGTCTTGCACATTATTATTTCACTACCAACTATTTTTATTTATAAAATTTTTTTCTTTTGATTCTCCATGTACATCTTTTGTCATTTGTTTAATAGTGTTTATTATTTTATCCCACAAAGAATTTGTTTCTTAATGAACTTCCCAAATCTTGAAATCTCTAAGTTTACTCATAAAAATAATTTTATTTGTCTTTTAAGTGTCTCTATCTAATTCTACAATAATGATTCCTAGTATTCTTTATTTTACACCTCGTCATCTTAAAATCTAAAACTAATAATCAATGTCGAGTACTTAAATCCTTACTTGGAATGATCTTATAATTTTTACATTCTCGACGATCACTTTTTCTCATAAGAAAATAATCAAATTATGTTTTATTAGATCAATTCTTATAAGTAATAATATGTTTGTCTCAACGATCTCAACACCAACAACAATGAAATTTATTCTAAGTTTATACTTGTCATTTATATATATCTATCACTATTTTATACCTCATCAGTTTACTGCAAAATGCTAAGTTGCAATATTGTTTTAAATAACTATTGAATCAAGAAAATGAAGCTAACTAGTGCCTATTGGCCCGACCCAAAAAATAAAGTTTTTTTTTAATAAAATACTGACTACGATTCAAAAAATTTTGTTCGCAAGATGATTGAAACAGTTTCCTTGCCAACTTACTTTTTTCTTGTTAATAATATTGAAAAAGAAAATGAAGCAAAAAGAAATGTTTTCTTGAAAGGAATTTAATTGTTAAATTCTGATTTGTTTGTGAATCACACAGAAAGAATAGAGCGTAAAACATGAGAGAGAGACAGAGAGAGAAGTGCACATTAATGAACAGTAATAACAGATAATTGTGGTCTTCTCGGATCTCTCATACCTGTTTTATTCATAAAAAAATCTCCTAGTAGGGTAGAGGGTACAATATATGGTTACATGTTTGTCCTTGATTTAATGAGGCATTATAGGGGTATTTATAATGTTTTACATATATGAGCTTGTCATCCAACTGCATTTTAGCTCGGACAACTAAGCTTAATTGGCTTCGGGTTGGCAAGATCTGCTTGGTCGGTTGAACTGGATCAGTTGTTCAGGCTGCGGGTTATCTAAACAGTTGGTCGTCCAAGCTGCGGATCATTCAGGTTGTTGCGTCATATGGACTGTTGGTCGTCCAGGTTGAGAGTCGTCAAAGCTGCGGATCGTCCCAATGGAGATTCAACCTGACATATTTTTTGTTATATATATTTTAGTTCATCAATTCACTTATCTCTTTGAAAAACAGCCGTGAAAAGAACAAGTGAATTATAAAATCGAAACTATCATTGCTCATTTCTCCAAATACAAGTACAAATTTTAAGTAAGAATGAGTTTTGATTTTGGAAGATGTTTTAAAGCTGAGTGACTAAATGCGGCTGAACTTGCCGTTGGATTGAGTTTGAGATGATATCACCTAACCCAAGCCTTATATCACTCATGTCTCGGTCACTTGATTAGGCCATCGCCTTAGACTGACCTCACCTTACGCCAAACTTATTAGATCTTGTCACATTCTTTGAGAGGGTAACCGTCCATACTTGTTGCTTGGGTAATTTGTATTTTGCTCATTGGGGATCTTGTCGCTAATAGGGAGGAAACCACCTCTAGGGCTTGACCCGTGGCGAGTTAGGAAATATAGGTTTTTATCGATGCTTGGGCATTATAGGCTGAACAACCTAGTATAGTTCAAAAAATGTAGACCACTTTCCCCTTTTTGGAAACTTGCTTGTGTGAGGCAAGTTCCCTGAGTGCTTGTGGCATACTCTTTATATGTATTTTAATGAAAAAACAATTATGAAAAAATAAGTAGGGTGATGGCTTGAAGTGTCATCGGTAGCATTTTCTTTTTTTTTGGAGCTATTTTTTTACCGTATGCAGACGACTGAGTGGAGGTGGTCAAGTACATGTGGCTAATTGGATGTGGTCGAATGTGGGAGGCCGAGTGTCAGCAGAGTCAGTGTAGTTGGCTTAACTGTTTCGGTCGTCCATGCTGGGTGGATCATCTAAGCCGGGTCGATCGTCTAGGTTAGGTCATCCGGGTTGGGTTCGGACATACATGCTAGGTCGATTGGGGCCTTACCTGGTATAACTGGAGCTGGTCGAATTGAACTTAATCATCGATTTTTCTTTTGTGCTAATCCACTTCTTATTGGCAGCGTGTTCCATAATCATCGCCCCTTTTTAGATGTTAAATTTTGATTTTTCGTGAATCACACCTGACGAATGGAGCGTAAGACAGGAGGGGGAGAGAGACAGAGAGAAGTGCATAGTAATTAACAATAATATGTGGTCTTCCCGAACTTCTCGGACCTGTTTTATTATAAAATGATCTCCTATTTTTAAGGGAGATGATACAATATATGAAGTTACATATTTTCCATTACTTTAATTGGGGAGTTACATGAGTATTTCTGATATTTTACTACATGTATGAGTTTGTCGTCCAGTTGTTTTGTAGCTTGGCCGACTAAGTTAAATTGGATTCGAATCTACAGGGTCAACTCGGTCAGCTGAACTGGGTCGGCCGTCCAGGCTACAGGTTGTCTAGGCTGTGAGTTGTTCAGGCAGTTGGTCGTCCAGGTTGCGAGTTGGTCAGGTTGTTGGTTGTCTAGGCTGCGTGTTGACCAGGCTGTTGATCTTCCAGGTCGCGGGTAGTCCAAGTTGCTGGCCTTCCATTCTACTGGTCTTCCTGGCTACACCAGACTGCGGGTCCTGAGAAATTCAGTATAGCATATTTTTGTTATACATTAATAGTAACAATAAAATGAATACAAAGAAACTGCTAAAGATGGGCAACTCTTTTTTCTGTTTCTTTATTTGGGGAAAATCATTTTTAAGTCTTTCTCTTCATTACTTCTCTTCTGAATAGCAGTTTTTTTTAAACTCACCCGTATTTAATGCTTCGTAATATGAAAAAAAATTAATTCATACATGTACTCTAAAACATATGTTTATTAAATGGTATCATAAACAAATATATGTGTAGTATATGCATGTGAAAAAATAATCATATGACCTAAAGAATATTCAGTTCAAAAATATAAATAACGTTTTTTTTTTATTATATATATTTTTTGTCAGGATAAATTTATTATTATTACTATATCATAAACAAAAAATTATAAGGATCAATGCTGATCCAAAGCCCTAAAGAAAAGGTTGTTGGTATTTTTCAAATCATTTGTTTGTGCCACCACTAAAAAATATTTTTGGCTCTTCCCCTGGTCATGCAAATATAAATCTGTTTGGTTTGTTAACATTTTCACTGGGACTGACCATTTATCCTTGTAAAATGGAATCAATTCCTGCAAAATATGGAATATTAGTCACAAAAGATGATGTATTTAATCCAAGACTGGTTTGTTTGTTGAATTTTTTCAGTTTGCAGTAATTCATAGAAGAAAGGAAATAAACTTACATGGAATTTTAGTAATATGTTTCTTTTAAGAGACCTGAACACGAGAGGCCTATCACTCAGGAAAGCAGGCTTCTCTGTTGAAATAAAGAGGAGACAAGGAATGGGACCAGCAGAGCTTGAAAGATGGCACTGAAAGGCCTTTATCAGCCTTTTGACCTCTCCTATGGAAAAGCTTTTTTTAAATACTCTCTCAATTCCTCTAGCTTGGAGAATCTTTTTTCCTAACTATAACTTCCCTTAAACACTCAGAGATTTCAGGCCTCAAGCTTACTGCAACTTTCAACTCATGAAATTAAATTTAAGCAAACCTTACGTGATAAACTCATATAAATAATATAAATATTTCTAACCGCTACAGAATAAACAGCTCACATCGCATGAATGCTATGAGATATGTTACGTAGTTGTCGTATAGTATTTTGCAAAGATAGCTTTAAATCTGTGAATTATGTTTGAAGATGCCAGATTCCTCAAAAATCAGTTTTTTTTTGGAGTTTGAGTAAAGCTTTAGTTAAATGACAAATGAACCAAACCCACCTTGAATCCAACATGAACAAAATCAAGATTCGACCAAACCAAGCTTGATGGGGAACTGCTTGAAATATGTGTATACGAATACATGCATACTTATATCTATATTAATTTTTGTATGCATTTGTGCATAGATATCTATAAGTGCTTGTTTGTAGGTTAGATTAAAAATCTATCTTAAAAGGTAAGGACTAATTAATTATGAACTTTGTTCTTTGGGGTTGAGCTTGAATCAAAATAAATAAGCTATGTTAGCATTCAGTGAACAATTAACATGAACGTGGATGCCCCATGCGAGATTATCTGATTTCTTTCTAAGCTCTTTCATCAAACCAATGATGGATTCGGCTCTCTCCAAAATTTTCAAATAAAAACCTTTAGTCTTACTTTAGTTGCTTGCTTTGAGGTGAAAAACAAAGATTGATAAATTTGATCATTATTTTGCTTAACCTGGGAGGAGGAACTGTTTAAAGCAAGCATATGCCACAATAGGTTCTTGAAAGAGAGGCTTTCTAGCCAATGATCTGATTGGAATACCTATAATACGTTCCTGTCTAAAATTCATCTAAAGTGCAGCTTCTACTGATTGTGTTTGTTACTTTCAATTGATGGAAGATGGTTTGTGCTCAAGGCCAAATAAATCATTTAGGAGCTCTGAAAAACTGTGCGGTTAATGGCTTTTTTGGGATCATTTTCGTTGTTTATTTTTTTCTATTTGTTTCTATAAACATAGTTGTTTAGTGTGTTTTTTACAATTTTTTTTTCTGAAAACAAATTAATATGTTTTTAAAAACACCCAAAATAAATTTTAGGTATTTTGAGTGCTTTTAAAAGCTACCATACTTTAGTCAAATAGCTAAACATATTTTCTTTTAAATCAAAACATAAACAAAATAAAATAAAAATTAAAAATAGAAAATAAAAAAACAAAAGTGTTCCCAAAAGGTCTCTAAGTAACTGAAAAGGTGTAAAGAAACTTGGTGGTTTTCTGAATCAGCAACTCATGGTGCAAAGTCAGCATCACCTTATCAAGAATAAAAGCATTGAGCCTCGTACAGAGATAGAGAAAGAAAATCTTATCTCTGAAAGATACTTTCGACAAAAATTTTAAATATATCCTTGAACATGGGAACATATCTGCAAGGCAAAACAAAGTTATCCTACAAAGTGGGAATGTCCAAACTTGGTGGACCACTAAGTTTAAGTGAAGAAGTAGATTTGGTCCCATATGATGTGTATCAATTAATTCCAACTTCTGTGATGTGGAAGTGGGACACCATTACTGTTCTTTCTTTTCTTTTTCATGTCCTTTAAAATAAAGGCTGATTTTAGCGAGAGTCAATAGTGTACAAGAATCCAGTCAGCAATTTGATGAAATAACTGAAGTCAGATGGTGTCAGGCAAAGGTGACTGCACGTGCTTAATATATATTTATTTTCTGTGATTTGATTAAAAAAAATACTTTTGAGACTTGATTCTCATTTTCTTTCCTTTTTTTTTTTTATTTTCTGGCTGTTGTATTGGTTATTTATTCTTAATCTACATTCTAATGGTCAGATCAAGATTCTTATCTAGCTAATTCTCTTTTTGACTATTTAATGCTATAGTCTAAGTGAAAAGATTTAATTTGTTGAGATTGCATGAAAAATTTTTCTTGGAGTTGCTTGTGTTAAGTTTCTCTATTTTATGTGAGTTTGCTTATTTTGTCTGAGTTAGAAAACCTTTTTAATCTTGGTGTACTAGTTATTTCTCTTTACTGACTACTTTATGGAAGTAGTAAAAGTAGACGTGCGGTTTTCTAAATTGAATTTGTTGATTGTCATAAGTTCACTAAATTTCATTGTTTGTGGGAAGAGATTCAAACTAATGATGACAATGCAAGAATTTATGCTCGTCTTAGCACTAGAAATCCAAACACTCACACAAAGCAAAAGCAGTACAAGGCTAACAAGACCCGACTTGAAGGGCATGGCCTTGGACTCTTTTTGCTTTCGCTCCTTCATTCTGCAAGCTACTTTTTAAAATAGCCTTTCACCAGCTACTTGATTATATTTTGAAGGTGACTTGGAACTTTTGGTATTTTTTAATATTTATATATGTGTTGGCCTTGGCCATCAGCCCGTCATTGTATTAAGTTTTATTATTATTATTATTATTTTTATTTATTATTATTATAATTATTATTTTTTTTTTTTTTGTTTGCAATAGAGAACTTGAAAGCTCTACCTTGGCAGCATAGGAATCCAAGTCATGGACTTCTAATAATTCCCTTGTGAACCTCATATTTTAGGCCCTTAAGGACTCATTTTCTAGTATTAAATGCTGAGTAGTGTGTGGATACCCTTTTCGGGCTTCAATGAGCTTTGACACAAAATAGAAAAACTATTGCTTAAACATTAAGTAAACATGATAGTGCTAGTGGCATGTAGAATCACACAATTTCATGTGCTTCAAGGTGTTTAGTAGCACTTTACCACTTGATGGTTGACTCGGGGCTGAAGGGCTGGATTGTTCGCTCCAACATATAGGAGTCGATCCAGCAGGGAGGCTGGACCGGGCATCCTTCTATTGGGGTAGGAATTACCGCCCCTTCCCTCTCATAATTTCCCATTCTATTCCCTTCCATAAGGGAACTCCCTTCCTCTTCTATTTCTTGTCTTTTTCCATTCCCTTCCTAATTCTATTTCCTTCCTATTCGAAATACTAACACCTATTATATATATATATATATATATATATATATATATATATATATATATATATATATATATATATATATATCGAACTGGTGGGCTCTTTGATAAGCAGAATGTATAAGACATCCTTTTTTCGAGGCTCGCCTTGGACATCACATGGGTGAAATGCAAACACATTTTGCGATACATCTTTATTTAAAAAAAAAGTTTATATATATATATATATATATATACACACACATACAAACAATAGCAACAAACCTTTATCCCACTAAGTGGGGTCGGCTACATGAATCAATTTTCTCCATTGTGTCCTATTGAATGTCATATTTTCATTTAATTCTAATAAATTAAGATTATTTTTTTATACAATATAACCAAGTTTTTATAGGTCTATGTCTGCCTTTCTTAACATACGTCTAATCTAAAACATCTATTCTCCTAATCGGTTTAATGTGTCAAACCATCTAAGAGGACTCTCTAATGTTGTCCGCCATAGGAGCTAGACAACCCTATCACGAATATATTCAATTCGCATTTTGTCTCTAAGATGTCCAGTAAGTGCATCCATAACTAAGGCAAAAAAGATATGGACTTAAAGTCGATCCCTGATGTAATCCAAACAACAACAACAAAGCCTTAATCCCACTACGTGTGGTTGGCTGCATGAATTATTTTTCTCCATTGCATCCTATTTAGTGTCATATTTTCATTTAATTATAATAAATTAAGATCATTTTTTATACAATAAGCCCAAACCTTCATAGGTCTACCTCTGCTTTTCTTAACATAAGTCGAATCTAAAACATCTACTCTCTTAATCGAATCATCAGATGGTCGACGTTTAATGTGACCAAACCATCTATAAGATTACTCTCTCTAATTTTGTCCGTCACTGGAGCTACACCAACCCTATCACGGATATATTCATTTTGCATTTTGTCTCTAAGTGTAAAGCCACTCATCCACCTAATCACTCTAATATCGGTAACACTTAACTTAGTATTATGCTTCTATTTTAAAGGCCAGCATTCAACGCCATAGAGCATTGTAGGTCTCACCACCATCTTATAAAATTTTCCTTTCAGTCTAAGCGGTACTTTTCTATCACACAAATGGCCCGAAGCATTTCTCCACTTCAATCAACCAACTTGAATTCTACTATTAACATACCCATCTATATAACCATCTCTTTGAACAATAGACTCGAGATAACTAAATCATTCACACCTTTTAATAATTTGATCACCCAAAGTTACACTTCTGTCACTAGAGCCACTACTACTAAAATTACATTCCATGTATACAGTTTTAGTTCTACTCAAACGAAGGTCTTTAGACTCCAATATAGGCCTCCATAATTCAAGTTTTCCTGGGCTTTTTCTCTCGTCTTCTCCACAAGAAGCATATCATCAGCAAAAACAATACACCAAGATACATCCTCCTGTAAATGTCCAGTAAGACCATCCATAACTAAAGCAAAAAGATATGGGCATAAAGCCAATCATTGATGTAATCCAATTGAAATAGGAAAATATTTGGTCAATCCTCCTTCAGCTCGAATACAAGTAACAGGTCTAGTATACATATCTTTAATGACTTGAATATAAGTTATATCAATACCTTTCTTTTCTAAAACTCTCCAAAGGATATCTCTTGGAACCTTATTGTAAGCTTTTTCTAAATCAATAAAAATCAAATGTAGATGCTCCATATTATCTCTGAACTTCTCCATCAAACATTTCAATAAATGTATAGCTTCCATAGTAGACCTTTATGAGAAATCTTTGTAATGCGTCTTAACCTATGTTCAATTACCCTCTCCCATAATTTTAAAGTATGACACATCAATTTAATTCCTCAATAATTTGCACACTCTTGTGCATCCCATATTCTTAAAAATGGGGACCAAAATACTATTTCTCCACTCCTCAGGCATCTTTTTAGTTTTTAAAATAATATTAAAGAGTTTAGTAAACCAAAAAACTTTCAAATTTCAGTTCTCAAAGATTTTACATTTAAACTAATTTTTATAACATAATTTCTTATATTTTATCTTTTCTTACACATTATTATTCCACCACTAATTATTTTTATTTATAGAATTTTTTTCTTTTGATTCTCAAAGTGCATATTTTGTCACTTGTTTAATAGTGTTTGTTTATATATATATATATATGCTAATTGCTTGCTTAGGGTTTAGTTGTTGATTAATTTTTATTTCAGATTATTGTCTCCGGTATTTCTCTTCCGTGGGTTGTATCCAACGATAAGAAAGTACTCTGGTTGTAACTTGTCCGAGGTGGTGACTATCGTCGTTGTTTCTTCCCCTTCCTGTTGTCGCCAGACTTCTTCAACCTCTATCTCGTTGCCGCTAACCGCCTCCAGCACGTTCAACGGGTTAACCATCCACCAGCTCCCTTTTGGTGGGCCGCCATTCCTTCCGCACCTGCCAGACATCCACCACCACCTATTGCTCCCTTCCTACGCCGCAGCCTCCTGCTGTTAGCCACCTTCCAACTGGCCGACACCCCTCTCGCTCCCTCTGCCGCTGCAGTCACCTGCTGCTAGCCTCCTTCCAACAGGCCTTCGTCCCTCCTACTCCCTCCAGTGCCGCAGCCACCTGCTGTCAGACACCTTCCAGCAGGCCAACACCACCCCTACTCCCTCCATCGCCGTAGCCATCTGCTGTCAGCCACCTTCCAGCACTGCCGCAACTCCCTTCCCTTCTGGGGCCTTTCGCTCACCTCTAGAGAATTGTCTATGCGTTTTTATGCAGTTTTATCTTAATTTTGAGGAGTCTTCATTGTCACTTGATCGTTTGCATATTTTATGTTGTTTATGTTAAGGAGTCATTGTTATAACTTTTGAATTCAGCGATAAATATCTTTCGTTTGGTTGTGGTTTGGGTTAACTCCGGTATCATTTGATATTAGAGTTAGCGCAACCCTAGTCTTATCCTAGGGTTTTCTAGCGCCTGCCTTCGCTTCCAACCCCCCTCCATTCGATATTAACTTGTTATCATACATGAATCACATGGTGAGATAGGTTTTAAGATTCTTCTATAACAAATTGAAAATGGGTTAAGTTATTTGTTAAGTATTGGCTTTACATCCATACTTGAATCATTTTATTGTAGCCATTAAACTTCATGTGTCAATGTTTGAAAATGTATTTAGTGATTTTGCATAATTTAGGCAATTTTAAAATAAGCAGAAAAAATGTCATAAATTTAGTTAGATGTAATTTCTAAGCCCAAGGAAGATGATAAACTAGCTAATAATTTATTTCAAGTCAAGGGGAGATCCTGTAAGCATGTCCCCTTCTAATCATGACAAGAGCAAGCCTTATAGCAAGTTCATAGATGTCACTTACTTTTATAGTAGATAAAAAGGATCCATAAAAACGAATTATCATATTTTGAAGCAAAAAAGAGTGATGTGCGCAGTATAAATAAAAGGAGAAGTTAGCAGATGCACTTGTTATTTGGTTTGGTTTTTGGTTTCTTTAATGCTTTTGTGGTGATGTATGGAGACAAATGCCAAGAGAACTAGCATATTTGACTGGTCAAAGATGAAAAAAAATTATTTCTCAATTGAGTCTCCAGAAATTTGTAAGCTCAAAAAATTCATCCTTAGCTCTTCTGAGAGAGTTTGTTGGGTTCAAATTTTGTAATGGCAATATTCAACTCTACTCTTCAAAAAAATATATATTGTTAACAGAATATAATACTTGAATTTCATTAAGGAAATGTATTTCATTAAGCCTATTTAGCTGTACAAATAAGAAGTGGAAATCAAAACTAGGAGTTGGCATCAAAATAACAGCTGGAACAATGCGAGGAATCTCAACAACAATAATAACTAGATGTTTTCAATCTCCAATATTCTCATCAGCATATGTGCTCTCCATCTATATCCTCCATACTCTATTAAAGAAAGCTGAATTGTGATTTTGAGATTATTGCTTGCTGTAAGTTCTTGAAAGATCTTTGATAACTAACAAAACCCATGAACCAGAACTCAAAATTGTCAATGGTTGCTACATGAATATATTTCTGGCTTGGTTTGTTTGCATTTTCACTTGGATTCACACCCTTTATCCTCCTCAGTGGAATCAATACCTGCAAAATATAAAATATTATTCAGTAAAAACATGCTGATGCATTTACTTAGTGAGTGCTTCGTTTGTAAACTCCTTTTAGTTTGCAGTAAAAGATTAATACATTGATTTAAAGAAAGGAAATAACCTTGTAGGGGATCCTAGAAATATTTCCTCTAGGAGATCTGATAACCAGTGACCGGTCGCTCAGGAAAGCAATCTTGTCTGTTGAAATGAAGAGGAGCCCAGCAATAGGACCAACTGTAGTTGAAAGATGGCACTGAAAGGCCTTCACCAATCTTTCTCCCTCTCCAATGGAGAAATTTTTCTTGAACACTCTCTCAATTCCTCCTGCTTGAAGAATCCTTGTACCCAACCTCAACTTCGCTTTCACAGTCTCAGAAACTCCAGGCCCCATGCTTACTGTAATTTATGACTTATTATAGTTAGATTTAGACAAATCGAAATTGAGAAACTTTTTGAAAAACTTGTAATGATTTCATGTCTTTTTTTTACTCGAATCAAGCTCAATGAGAGAGTCTAACTCAGCTCCAATGTATTTATATAGGAGATGCATCAACTCATGCAAAAATCAAATTAAAGCCTTAGAAAGGATTCAAGTTGACAATTACCATGATCCCGGATACCCCTTGCAAGATTATCTGCTTTTCTTCTGAAATTGTTCATGAGGCCAATAATGGACTCCGCTCCCTCTGCAAATTTTAGCAGAACTTTAGTCATATTTTATTTTTTTGCTATGAGATGGTGACATTACAGAAAAATGATAGTTTTGATAATTACTCTGCTTAAGCTGAGAGGTGCCATACTGCGTAGTGCGAGCTAACGCCACAATTGGTTCATGAAGGGAAGGTTTTTCTGCCACAGATCTGTAAGGAATACCAATGGCATGTTCTTGGCTTGACTTCATCGCTCTTCTTCTGCTGCTTCTAATTTCTGGGAGATGTTATGTGCTATAAAAATGGCGTTTGGAGGTTATTTATAGGCAAAAATAATCAGTGAGAATGTGCAGAAACTGGGCGGTTAAGCAACTGGAAAAGAGCGACGAAGAAACTTAGTGGTTTTCTGAATCAGCAGCTCATGCTTCAAAGCTTTCAGCTGCTTATCAGTAGTAAAGGGATTTAGCCATGATCAAAGATAATATAAGAAAAACTTTCTGACAATGATGCTTTTGGATTTCCTGTGTCCCTACAGTTATGGGCAAACCCCTGAACATAGGAACATGGAAGGGAAACCCAAGTTATTCTACATGGTGGAAATAGCCAAACATGAACCATAATATGGTTTTTCTTTTTCTTTTTTCTTATTTTTTATAAGAAAATGAAATTTCAGCATTAAAATGCAAATTCACACCCATATTTACATCCTAACTATAATATCAAATAAATGGATTCCCTAGGTGAACCTTCAATGAGGGCACTCGATTGGGTGCCATAGGATTAGTTTGTTTTTATAAGTTTTTAAAAGTAATTAATGGCCTGTTTGGAGCAGCTGCAGTTTTTTTTTATATATAAAATGAATCATAGCATTGTTGGGGAGAACTAGTTTTTTTTTTTTATGTTTCTCTTTTCAAAAAAAAAGTCAAATAACTGTTTTTATTTATATATATTTGTCATACTTCAATAGACTTGATTGGAAAAAACAATAAATCAAGTAAAGCTATGAAAAAACTGCTCATAGAGTTCCTAAAGTTGGTTTATTCTCTATTTTTTTAAGAGGCTTATTTTTTAAAAATATGATTTCTGTGTCTGTTTATCCTATAATCATTCTATTAACATAGGGCACATTTGGTATCACTTTCATTTCTTTTTTTTTTTTAATTTTTTATTTATAAACATGTTTGTTTGGTATAATGTTTATGTGCTTTTATTTTTTAAAAATAAATTAACTTAACTTTAAAAATACTCAAAATATATTTCTGAGTATTTTTAAATCAACTACCTTCATTTCAAATCAAAACACATAAACAAAATAATCTAAAACTAAAAAAATAAAAAGCCAAAGCAAAAATAATCCGAAAAGGCCCATTATATAATTCTATCTAATATAATCCTAACCCAAAGGTTAAAGTATGGAGGAGACTTGGTCCCATCTGCCATGTCTAAATTGTTTCCATCCCATAGGTGATTTGGAAGTGGGACTCTTATCAATCTTCTTTCTTTTTCTTCTTTTTCCTGTCCTTCAATACCAGGGCCAATATCTAAGCAAGTTAGTGTCACACCAGAAGCTAATCAGCAATTTTATTTATACGCCTATTTTGCTATGGTGGAAGGCCAATCTGGAGCCATGTGCTTCCGTGTCTTTATTTTATGTGCTTTGGGTTCTTAAATATCATTACTTTTGTGCCTTCTTTGTAGATTTATAACTGTTTAGTAGTTTTTTTAACTAATGTATACTGTACCAATCTTTTGATGCTGGAAAAAAACTTGCTTATTTAATTCTCCCTTTTGACTATTTTCTGCACCATGGAGTACAAAGGTGAGTTAATTCATTGAAAGGTACTATTGGGAAAAGAGAGAAAATTTTGGGAGATTTACATACGTTCGCAGTTCATATGTATACAGTTTAATATTTACACTTATAACATGTTGGTGTCTAGGAGTGTAAACGAGCCGAACACGAGCGAGCTCAGACTTAGCTCGTGTTCGGCTCGTTTATAGTTCGAGCCCAGAAAGTGTATTCGTGTTCGACTCGTTTGCTTAGCAAGCCGAACACGAGTTGTTCACGAACAAAGAGTCGTTTTGACAACCCTAATCATGTAACCATAAGATGTTAAGGGTTGGGGCAAAATTTAAGAATTATTGTTTACATTAAAACATCATTTAAATCTAATTTAATATCTATGTATGTATGCATGTTGTATGTATGTATGTGTGTGTGTATGTTTATATGTATGTAATTGATGAATACTATTTCGAGCCAAAACGAGCCGAACATGAACGAACAAATCTTTGTTTGTGTTCGGCTCGTTAAAGCTTGTTAACTTAGCGAATGAGCCGAACACGAGTTGTTCGCGAACAACGAGCCGTTTTGACAGGAAGTGTGTATTTCATTTTGAAAAGGGTAATGGCTATGATACTTTCGATGTGATGTTAAAGACTTTGAGTGATCTGCATGTAAATATGAATGTTGAGGTAATAGGTATATAAATACATAAGAATTGTGCGGTATGTATGTAAATGACCCACACAAATTCAGTTTAGTGTTTTGTAGTTTAAATTTAGCGGGAATTGATTTTGATAGTATTGAATTCATTTTGAGTTGAGAATGATATAATTTTTGGTTGATTAGTCATATTCTGTTTACATCCCCAAATTGATTCTATAATTTTGAGATTTATGCAATTTATGCTTAATTGATATCAATTGTCAATATTTTTTCGCAAATAAAAACCTATCACTGTTCTACATATATAACCATACAATCATTTATATTAATAAATTGGTAATTTATACTTTTCATATTTTAATGTCATTGATGACCATTATAGTTTAAATTTTGCAGTGGATTCTAGAGAAAATGTTTGAATACTATAAGAAAATAAATTATGCACTCTTAAGAAAATTTAGGGCTTGTTTGTGATCATTTTTGTTTTGCTTTCATTTTTATTTTAAAAATATGTTCCTTTGGTGTATTTTTTTAATGTTTATATTTTAATTTTCAAAAATAGAAATTAGCTTATCTTTAACATTATTGAAATCTTCTAAAAGTTATTTTTGAGAGTTTTTAAAAATAACTAAATATGCTATGAAATATCAATGTGATCTCTCCTACTTGATTTCTACTCTTTATTTCAATAATTTTAAAATCAATTAGATTTGTTATTTGCTTGGAAATGTCATTAGATTAGGATAGTGTTAATTTCAAATTATTCCCCTCACTTTCTTATGTTATCAATAATGAAAATCATGATAATGAAATTATTTAAAAATGGACTTGAATTTATGATGAGATAACTTACTAAGATTAATTAGGTTCTATCTAGCTTAATAATTAATTAATTTTTTATATGCTTACAAGCATAATTGTATTAGAAGTTTAATATTGTGTCGGACTTGCGGATCGATTCTCTAGGTTCTAGTAGTTGAGCAGTTCGTTCTAAGATAAGTAACTGTTTTTTATTAGGGGATAAATGTACACTCACGAGTTAGCGACATTATTATTGTTGTTTGTAGTAAATTCATAATTAGTTTATAGGATAAACAATCATGACTTTGCAACTTCATTTTAATTCCTTATTTGACATGTGTTATAGGCTTCATTTAGTCATCATAATTAGCTGTCTTATTTTATTGATGTGTAACTCTGCATATTTTATTAAATCTCGCGGTTATACTTTTATATTTTCTTACACTCTACACTTATGAATTGTATGTAAATTTGTCATATCACCGGCTTCTATTAAGTAGCATATTGCATGTACATTTACTTGTGAAAAAATGTGCAATGCTTTTATGGAGTGGTACGTAGATGTGTGGAAATTTTTTAGATATTGGCTAACAGACATGACGGGTCATCCCCCTCCGCCTCTATAGGACTGGAAGATGAAAGACGTGGCGAATCAAGACGATCGGCCCTGTGAAACAACAAAACATTTTTCAGTAGGGTGGGTGGATAGAGGCAGGTCCGGCAATCTGAAAGAACTCGCATAGATTCGTCTTTGAGCATGGAGCTCGTTGTCAGCAGATTCCTTACCTACCCGGGCCTCTTTTCAAATATAGCAAGCTAACCTTTGCTAAAGTCGATGCTGATACTTCTTTTTTTGTTTTGTTGTGTAATCTAAGGCCCTAGATTCGTTGTCTAATCTTTTTTCATTACTCACTTCAAAAAAAAAAAACTCTGGTTATTGTGTAATAGGGCCAAGAGTGCTCTGCCTTCAGCAGCTATGTTGTTTACGAAGTGGTGACTCTATAAAAAAATTTCGAGTTTCTTTGGGTTGGTATTGACATTAATGATTTCAAGATGTTTGTTAAAACTAACAATATATAAATTTAAATGGAATTTGAATAATAACTAATTGTTAAGTTTTATATTGGTAAGACTTGATGGAATGTCCGATTATCGCATATTTTCTTAACTGAGCGGATTTTGTTCACACACTTGTTAACTTCTTATGTTATATGTGGACATGGTAGTTGGTCCCTATTTCTTGCTCATATTGCATGCCCAAATTCTTTATCGTTTATGCTTGAACATATAGTAGTTATTTACTGAGTTTGATTTGTTAAACTCTGATATTTCGTGTACCAAGGTTTACTAGATTACTTGGAGGATCGTTTCTACAGAAGCAGACTTTTCAGATTTTGAGTAACTTTTGGTTTTTTTTTTTTTTAAAGTTTTGTGTTAGTTATTTTGTTTTCCTTTCTAGACCGGAGTATCACATTTGTACTCTTAAATCAACTTGGCGATTGAAATTCTACTATGATTGAAAAATAATATTGTATGAGGTCTTTTGCGTTGAATTGGATGAGTTGATTAGTGTGTATTAAACAATTAAGTTCAAAATTTTATACTTAATAATTAAATACAAATTTAAAATGCTAGTTTTGGATGATTGATATTGCATCAAATAACTTAGGACCATTTTCTATATGTAATATTTAAACAAATATATTGTTGATTAGATCTTTATTAACGTTTTATCAGAATGTGATTAATTATTATTTTTCATAAATCTTTCTATACATACCACTAAATTTTCATGTATTTACATAGGTACCATTGAATTTAAAGTCTCTTTAAGGTAAAGGAAGATTTACATACGTACCAATAAATTTTTATGTATTTACATATCTAATATATAAACTTCAATTTTTACAAAATTGGGTCTTATAAATATTAAAAGCAAAGTTTGTGTAGATTCAAAAATTCATAAATTTTGGGTGATATGTATGTACGTAAATGCCCCTAAATAAAATGCTTAGCTTTGTTAGGTTTCATCAAAGGCTACAACTGATGCTGTTGAAATTGTCATACGAGTAAATTTAACATTTTGCCCTTAAGAGATTGAGAATGTCAGAAGTCAACTTGGTTCGAACCGTTTGCCAGAATACAAGCTCGAGCTCCCCTCGCAACACTAGCAGCAGATTTGCGAGCCGGCTCTCAACGAGCCAAGCGTCAATGAGCTCAAGCTCATGAGAAATATTTAAGTACCCTAAACCCTAATATTTACGTAGGGAATATGCAAGCAGTTCTGCGTGCGTACGAGAGTTATTCGAAGGGTATTGGGTGATTATGTCGATATTATTGGGGTTAATACCCCTAATAGCCTCACAAAACCCCTTAATAACACCAAAAAATATGAAATCAGAGCTACGAAAGTTATTAGTAAGTTTATTGGGGGGTAATTGGGAGATTATTGGAATTAATACCCCAATAACCTCTCAATAACCCTCCAATAATGAGTTATTGGGAGGTTATTCTAGGGAGTTCTGCATCCGCACGTAAATATTTCTCAAAGCTCACAGCTTGTGAGCCAACTCAGCTCACTTGCACCCCCTGCATTAGATACTTGGAACATTTCACTAAAAATAGAAGATAGATGTGGTCATTCCTAAACTCAACACTCAAATGGGAATTGACAATCGTTTGGGGAAGGAAGAAGGTGGAGTGCTTCTCATATCAAAGCTTTGATGTCGTGCTAAGAAGAAGGAAGAAGACTCGCACAATTTGTATAAGGCGAGGAGGTCGACGCTTCGTGCGGGAAGCATCTGCAAGTGGTGGGGGGAGCCTTTGAGCGCAGCTTGCATTCACTGCAAAGGAAGAGAAGAATGGAGCATAACAAAGGGAAGAAGATGACACGTGCGTGGAAGAGAAAGTCGCATGCAAGTTGCGTGCAGAAGAAGAGAGGAGTTGTGTGGCTGGCCTACTTCGTGAAGAGGAGCCTTAGTCGAGGCCGAGCGACTCGTCTGTGGGAGACAGGAGGAGGTTGTGGTGAAGCGTCTCGCCTGAAGGAAGAGGAAGCTTAGCACTCCTTGGGCTTCCACAAATTGTGGGACTGCGAGCGTGTAGAGGAAGAGCAAGAAATCAACGCAGAAGAGAACTTGGAGAAAGAAGAAAGGCAGTTAAGGTTAGGGTTTAATTTTATAATTTGAATTAGCATTTTTTTATTAAATGTATTAAGTGTTTAATCATTTAATGGAAGAAAATTTAGGAGACGAATTAATTAGAGGCGAGTGAAACTCAGTAGCAGGGGGTAAGAGGGAATTTAGCGTGCAATGAAGTAAATGGAGCCTTTAAGCGGGCAAAATATTACATCCGGACTACGCACGTAGAGGTACATGCGGAGCTCAATCCATGGGAGACACGTGGAATCCCGTAATAACACGCAATAACATGGGAATAACACGAAGGAATATTCCTCGTGTTACTCCGTGGTTAGCAGCGTTCTGGGCGGAATAAATCGGGGAATAACGCGAAATAACACGGAGAATATTCTTCGTGTTATTTTCGTGTTATTCCGTGTTATTGTGGTGGTATTGTAACACCACCATAATAACACATCAATACTACACGGAATAACACGAGAATAACGTGGAATAACACGAGGGAATATTCTCGGTGTTACAATACTACCGCAATAACATATGAATAACGCGGAATAACACGAAGGAATATTCTCCGTGTTATTCCGCCCAAAACACCGCTAACCACGGAGTAACACGAGGAATATTCCTTCGTGGTATTCCTATGTTATTGCGCGTTATTGCGGGATTCCACGTGTCTCCTGTGGATTGGGCTCCGCATGTACCCCTACGTGCGTAGTCCGGATGTAATATTTCTTCCTTTAAGAGGGTGAAGTGGAGGAATGAGCTTTTGAAGAGGTTTTTGAAGGTTTTGGTGAGTAATTATATTTTTAAAAATTTTAATGATTTTCATTATTTTTAAATGTATGTTTGATTGCATTTATGTTTTGTTCTAGTGAGATTTAGATTATAATATATCGTTCATATTATTTAGATAGGAAAAGTATGCATGCTAAATAGTTACATTATAGTTTTTCTAAGAAGAGTTTTTATGATTACATGATATAAAAATTCTAGCACGGGCGCATATATCAATTTATTTAGACCTATAAATTTAGTAAATGTGCATTTTATTGGTACATAAACATAAGTTGTGTCGGAAGAATGTATATTATGTAGAACAAAATAGCTTATATTTGAATGCTTGTATATGCATATCAAGAGGAGTACCCGAATGCGAAGATGTTATCCCACCACACCAAACTTTTGTGATGTTTATATGGATAACTGTTGTGCCGACTAAAGAATATCGGTCAGGGGCGAGTAGGTACCTTTCCACATGATAAAATCGTGTAAATGTGGTCGTGAACCGTTGTATCAAAGAGATAATATCACTCAGTGGTGTATTAGATTATGTTTTGACAATACTCCTAAGATAAATGTGAAAATTAAATGCATAAAGTAATAGTAAACTTAAAGACTAAATCTTGAAGAGTACATTTAAAATTAAAGCATATCAAAGTCTAAGTTATTCCTATTGAATAACTGTTATGAACACATATATTAGATTATTATAAAATCTTCTATAATGAAATATAAAAGACCAACATGCATATTGTTTTATCTTCCTTTGAGTTACTATAACTTAAAAAGTGTGATAGTCTTTGCACTATCTTTGGATAGCAACTCATATTTTTTTTCAGATTTTAAGTTTTTGAATAAGTTAATAAAAAATGAGCTAAAGTGTATCGAGGTCGAGAACAACAACCAAAAAGGTAAAATTTCTATTTGTTAATTAAATTACTTTATTTAGTGATTCTTTCATAAATATTTAAACATTAAACTATTACTGATACAAAATAGAATAATATAGAATTTATTTTACCGTGAGACCGTCCGTTCCCATCTTGATTAATTACAAAACCCGAGTTACATGCTCCACTTTCAAAACACTTTTTTTTTATCATGTACATAAGAGAAACAACACAGATTTGGAAGGCTGACAAAGCAATGAGTCAGCTACTTTATTATGTTAGCTGTTTAAGGTATAGACAGGAAACTTTTCAGATGGAGATGGTACTACTGGCTTCCTTAGATTGATTAGGTGATCATGTGCTGATATATGTCAATTCCCATCAAGTGACAGCAATTGATTCATAGTTCTTTTTCTTCCTTTTTTTCTCTTTTCTTATAATCTTGTGGCTCACAGCCTATCAATCTTCTTTTTATTGTCCTCAAAGAAGTATGTTCTTTTTTATGGGTAGGAAGCTTAGAACCACATGACCAAAGGAGCAGATACCTTGCTTTTAAACCTATTCATCAAACGAAGTAATGGATGCCTCATATCAGTAAAACAAAGCATTTCATATAAAAGGCAAAAGGGAATTATTTATCACTTCAGATTTGAATTTAGTAGCAATTAGTTCTTGCTGAACCATTAAGTTGCCCGAGCATTTACAAGCAACATAGTGATTGAACGTGCAGTATCCCACCGTAAGATCGCAGGTTCGAATCAAATATATTACCCGTAAGACTCACATTTCCCGGAAATGAAGAAAGAAAAACAAAACTAACGGTCTGCTGTAGTGAGACCCATTTGCAGTGAACTGTAGATGAAGACTCAAAAAGACAGATAGTAAATAAAAGATTTTCAGCTAAATAATCAGACTAAGAGAGTACGGTTGCGCGAAGGAAAGCAAAATGGCAGCAGCTTAAAAGTTAATAATAGCAATACTTGTTATGTGGTACTAATACTTTAAATATTACAAATATAAAAGTCAAAATTTTCATGCGAGAAAACTAAATACATAAGATTTGTGTGGTGCATATGTAAATGCAAACATCTAAAGCAACAATTTGCATCCGGACCTTCCCCTCAACATTCTCCCTCTCTGAATTTTGCATCAGGAAACTATGCACACCAGCATAAGAGCAGAGTTAGAGAAGAATACAAAGATAAAATCCTAGAAGTAAATACCAGTTCCATCTTTTATTTAATTTGCATTATGAACCTTTCAAGTAATCTTCAGCAACAGAATTGCCACAACTGCACAAAAAAATCCAGAACAGCTACAGATTTCATGTACATGAATCTTATATATGGCTTATTTATCAGCTACCTAATTGATAAAATCTTAAGACTAGATGAAAATATTATTACAAAATCATGCAAACAGCCATCTTATTCTGCTCTGAGAAAATAATCATAACTCAAATAGAAAACATTCATAATGTACATAAAGTAGGATTTCACAACACTCATCTACGGGAAGATTTACGAGGCGTCAAGCGAGATTGAAGCGGAATGTTTACCGGATCCTCCGGCACTACAGTTTCAGCCGTAACTGGTGTGCGCGCTCCGTAACCCATTTGCACTACAGCCCCTGGAACTGGTATAATCACAGGAGTACCTATAGCCGTAACAAGACCGCCAACCACTGGATGTCCGATAGCAGTGCCGCACGCACCAACACCAGGAGGTTCAGCCGATTGGTCCGAGAGTTGGTTGACAGAATTCACGGGTTTCGATATTGTCACATTCGTCTGAGGCATCTCCGGAGCATCTCTGATGCCAACAGTAGTGATGTCGTGGATGCTGGCTCGCCTCCGGTCTTTGTTGCCCGAGTTCAAACGAATAAAGAACTTCTGCGCATGGCTCGCCACTTGGGTGGGTGTCCTTGTCACCACAAAGTTTCGTGAAATGCTCCGCCAATCGCCTTTGCCGTATTTTTCAAGCCCCAGAAGAAAGAGCCTGCTCCGTCAAAGAAACAGTTGAGATAAGCAGAGATTAATATGAAAGAATTATATAAGTTGAAATGAAAAAAGGGGGCATTTACATATATAAAACCTCATTCATATATATTTACAAAGCAAACATCCAAATTTCACATTTTACGTTTATGCCACGCAAATCTTCGGTAGCATATCAAAAATACACCCAAGGAATAAAGCGTAAGAAGAGAGAGGGAGAGAGATGAGTAAATAGTAATGAATAATAATCCAATGTGTCTTATACATAAAATGATTTCCTTATTTATAGAGGAGAGGGTATAATATTGTGATGTTACATTTTTGCTCTCGCTTTAGAGGGGGTTTGTAATGGGGTATTTTTGGTATTTTACATGGGTAAGTCTGCCGCGCGACTGCTTTCTAGCTCGGTCGATTATGCTTAATTGGCTTCAAGCTGGCAAGCTCCGTTCAGTCGCCTGAGCTTGATAAATACGGGTTGGCCGATACATATGGCCCGATTGTCGATCCTCGAACCCTAATGAATAGCCTCTAAGCGTCTCTTGGATGGTTGGAGATGTCAGGAAGCCGAATATTCCCTTAGGTTGGCTCACTTGTAATATTTGGCTCAAATATACTTCTGACTCATTTCTGACTGAGTGGCTCGTTCTCGTATCCTGTGGTCGTCTTTGGCCTGTCATGTGGCACTGTCGGCTTTAGTCTCATTGGCTAGGCTTGGATAGCTTCACTCAATCGGACAAATGGGCCTCATGATCTTTTGTCAGCGGACCCTCCTCTATCGTATTCTTTCATTTTGGACAGTTTAGCTCGCCTCAGAATCAGCGCTCACACATTCTTTATGTACATCATAAACTGCCATAACTTGAATTTTTTTTAGAACACGAATACAAATACTAAATGATGGTTAAACAATTTTGAAATAATTTGTCAACTTTGGCCGTGTCATCTTTGGTAAGCCAGGAAGATATTGGACAGATTTTTTTTTTTTTTTAATAATTCCCCTCAAGTTGGTTCCATAATTAAGGTGAGAGAATCAAATAAAACACAGAAAATTTAAGAATTAAATTGGGCGATACATTTCAACAACAACAACAACAACAACAAAGCCTTAATCCCACTAAGTGGGGTCGGCTACATGAATCCTTTTTCTCCATTGCGTCCTATTTAGTGTCAAATTTTCGTTTAATTCTAATAGATTAAGATCATTTTTTATGCAATAAGCCCAAGTTTTCCTAGGTCTGCCTCTGCCTTTCTTAACATAAGTTGTATTTAAAACATCTACTCTCCTAATCGGATCATCAGGTGGTCGACGTTTAATGTGACCAAACCATCTAAGGCGACTCTCTCTAATTTTATTTGTCACTGGTGCAACTCCAACCCTATTACGGATATATTCATTTCGCATTTTGTCTCTAAGTGTAAAGCCACTCATCCATCTAATCATTCTCATCTCGGCAACACTTAACTTAACATTATGCTTCTCTTTTAAAGGCCAACATTCAGCACCATAGAACATTGAAGGTCTCACCACCATCTTATAAAATTTTTCTTTCGGTCTAAGCGGTACTTTTCTATCACACAAGAGGCCGGACGCATTCCTCCACTTCAACCAACCAACCTGAATTCTACTATTAACATCCCCATCTATATCACCATCGCTTTGAACAATGGACCCGAGATATCTAAATCGTTCACACCTTTTAATAATTTGATCACCCAAAGTTACACTTGTCACTAGAGCTACTATTACTAAAATTACATTCCATGTATTCAATTTTAGTTCTACTCAAACGAAGACCTTTAGACTCCAATGTAGACATCCATAATTCAAGTTTTTCCTGGACTTTTTCTCTTGTCTTATCCACCGGGAGGATATCATCAGCAAAAAGCATACACCAAGGTACATCCTCTTGTAAATGGCCGAGTAAGACCATCCATAAATAAAGCAAAAAGATATGGGCTTAAAGCCGATCCTTGATGTAAACCAACGAAATAGTAAAATACTTGGTCAATCCTCCTTCGGTTCGAACACATGTAACGGCTCTAGCATACATATCTTTAATGACTTGAATATAAGTCAAAACAACACCTTTCTTCTCAAGGACTCTCCAAAGAACATCTCTAGGAACCTTATCGTAAGCTTTTTCTAAATCAATAAAAATCAAATGTAAATCCTCCTTATTATCTCTGTACCTCTCCATCAAACCTCTTAATAAATGTATAGCTTCCATGGTAGACCTGCCCGGCATAAATCCAAATTGATTATGAGAAATCTTCGTAATACGTCTTAACCTATGTTCAATTACCCTCTCCCATAACTTTAAAGTATGACACATCAATTTAATTCCTCTATAATTTGCACACTCAAAAGGAAAAAAAAAAGGATGAAACCTTATCACATTTTTTAAATTTAAAAATAAGAATATCTACAGCGTATGGAAACAAAAAATGCAATATGTATAGCCTTAAAATGACAAAAATTCACATTTAAAAAATTACCAACTTCAACATCTTCTCCATGTCTCCATTCACACTGAAATGCTACATCAGGAGCTAAATCTATCTTTTGCAAGTCCTGCACAATCCTAGCTATTTGTTCTTTGATCTACACATATTTATTCCTAATCCTTTCATACTAACTCAACCCATATTATCATTGCATCTTTTTCCTCTATTGTGCATGAAGAGGACAGCAAATAATTGGAATAAGTCAAATGATTATAATTATCTTCAATAGATATTGCTCAACATTTCTCCAAAAACAATTTTCACATTTTTATTCATAATAATTTTATCACCATCCATTACATTCTCATTAATGCCACATTTGCCTTGATTGATAGGGACACCTGGATCAATTTAGTATAGCAAGTCTAACCGCAATTTTATGACTAGAACTCCCAAGAGATGCCTGTAGCATAAGAAATGAAAAACAAATCCTTGATGGATATTTATTATATAATAATGAATTAGAATATTATGACAGTTTCATACATATGCACATATAAGCGAGTCAAGAAAATAAAATAAATAAGAATATAACAATAAAGAATAATATATATAAAAGAAAAATGGTATAAACAGGACAAATTGCAACAATATGTAAAAAAAACATTCAAAACTTATTACAAAGGTAATCTAGATGAATATGTGTGTGTGTGTGTGTGTGTGCGCGCGCCCTTTGTAAGGTAACTTGAATAAGTAGGGTAGTTTTAGCTGAGGCAGGTTTAATTACAGCAGTTTGTAGCAAATATATAATGAAAAATATGCCCTTTGTGACACATCCCTAATATTTATTAAAGGAGAAACAGCAGAATAGAGCACAGACTACACAAAATCGAGCAACACCACATTATAGGATACCAATTTAAAGGTGCCCACTTCCAATGAACTGCACAAAATGAACTGGCTTCTTATGAAACAATACCAATGCATCGACAACATTATTCATCCTAACTATTTATCAACAGTAAAAATCCTTATTTTTCATTCATTTATGCTTGGTGTTGTGTGATGTGTTAAACCTGTCATTTGCAAATCAGCTTGAAAAATTTCTATCCATGTTATCTCAAGTCTGTTTTCTTCATCTTAATCCATGGATACTAAGTTTATCAGCCAAACTAATGATAACATCTTCTACGCTTTATCATACATGTCCAAATCGCCTATGTTTATTTTCAACTATTTTATCTTCAACGGAAGTTGTACCAATGTCCCTCTAATATAATCATTACTTAATTTATTATTTTCCATTTTCAAACATCCATCTTAGTTTTCACTCTTTTATGCGTATCAGTAAATTTTTTATTGCACAAGAGTTGAAAATCCATAATCACGCTACTTATAATTTAGGGGCTATTTGTTTAGAAGAATTTATAATGTAATGTAATTCTTTTGCAGGAATTCCAGGAAATTAGGTGATTGGCATGAAGAATTATAAATGCAATATAAAATACGAATGAATTTGAAATTTACATCTTAATTTATTTGGTTGAATTTAGAATTCAGCTGAGTTATCAAATTTCAAATTTACACCATTTATTAATGTAAAATGTTATAGGTCGTTCTGCTGCCGGTTGCCGCTGCCGCCTGCCGACTCCGGGAGTCCCTATTGTCAGTTGTCGCCGCCAGTCATTGTCGATCAAATCCTACCCCCAGCCCTCGATTGATGCCTATGCCGCCAACTACCTACACCCGCCGCCAGCCTCTAATTGTTGCTCGCCACCGCCAGCATCCGTTCGCAGCAATTACCGACGGTCATCACCACCGGCCGTAGTTATCGGCGGTCGCCGCCGCAGCCATTCACCGCCCACCACCATCAGCCATCGACATCAATCACCAATTGTTGCCTCTGAATGTCGACCACCATCCGCCAATAATACCTTGTATATTTTGAAATATATTTTTTTTCACTTTAAATCAAACCAAATAAAAAAATATAAAGTTCTAAATTTTTTTTGCATTGAACTAAAGAACTCCAATGTATTTCAAATACAATGCATTACTTCTGTATTACATTCATTTTACATTGTATTACTTTTTTTAGCAAACCAAACAGACCCTCAATAAAAATTGCCAAATTTTAATGATATCCTCTTGTGACATACGAGATTGCAGCACTTTATTTTAATAATTTAACCCTATATCTAAATATTATATCCTTATCTATATTCTCATTATTCATTAAAATAAACCCAAGATTTTATCTTCAATAACATTAATTGATAAGAACTAATATCACCCGCAATAAAATTGATATTATAAAACCACTCTTTTTTTTAAATTCTAAATCATTTATCTTCCCACCATTTTTTCCACTCTTTTAACTTTTCACTGGTCCAGCAAATGTCCTGCCGACTATAACTACATTATCCGCAGGAACCATACGGTCCATACATCAAAGCACCTAACTCACCCGTCACAAGCATTCCTCATAACAAATGTAAAAAGAAATACTCAAAGTTATTCCTTGATTGATTAACAAAATGACATATAAATTACAACCCAATGCCTTTTATTGCAACCTACTACCTATAGCACATACTCTGAGTCCTCTGGCCTACCATAAGATTATTAAGTGTTTTATTTAGGTTATTATTAAGGTATATTTAATTCCTGCATATAAATATATTTTTTAGAATCTGTCTAGAGAACATTGTTTTCGTTTTTGATAATTTTGAGATTATTTTCACTGTTTTCCCCCTGTTGGTGTTATTGCTCTTCCCCTCGCAGGTGGTGTTTCTGTAATCTTATTGGGAATAGGAGGTGAATTCTTCCAAAATCTGAAGACCCACTAGTCCTTCAACAGATGCCTCCTACATACGGTTTTCCACGAATCAGTGGCTGTACATGTATGTTGCGTCGAATCCTCAGCCGCCACTAATTTTACCCCTTTGTTTCCATCCTACAGCATCCTCAAACCCCTCCCTTCAATCCTTATACAACGTCTAGGAAGACTAGACAGGTTTTTTTTTTTTTTTGTCTGGGAGAATTAAACCCTAGAAATTTTTTTCCCCAAAATCCAAACCCAAACCCACATAACCCAATCCATTTACTTGACACAAATACCCAACCTCCACTCAAGACTCCACCTCCTCACACTTTCAGCCAAACCAAAAACCCCACTTCATCACAGCAGTATGACGAGTACAGTTCATTATGGTCATTAGAAAAACTACTCTTTCATCCAAGATGAACAATGCATTGTAACTTTGTCATTAAAGGAATAGACACTGATGACTACTCAGACGAAGTTGGAAACTATAGTTCCACACCCCACATTTCTGCAAGTTATGAGAGAAGCATCGATGGGAAACTATAGCGGGCTGTGAGATAAAAGGAGTCGATACTTGAGGTGGTGGGACCTCTATTAAATGAGTTTTTGGGTGCTTTGACTAACATTTCATCTAGATTATCACCTTTACGTGAGAATCAACATGATATAGAGCTCCTATAAATATATGCTCCCCAACTAAGCCACTTACCAAGTGCGACCAGTAGATTATGAAAAGTTGCAGAACCAGGTTGAGGATCTAATGGCCTAAAGATTAGTTCGTAAGAGTATCAATCAGTGCGTTAAACCAACTTGTACACAATAAGGATGACTTGTGGTACTTGTGCATTGATAGCAGAGCAATGAACAAGAACACCATTTAGTATTGATTCTCTATTTTGAGATTGGATGACTTGTTAAATCAATTGCTTGGATCTAGTATATACTCCAAGATTCATGTACACAGTGGCTAACATCAGATTCAGATGACACTCAATGATGAGTGGAAGACATACTTTGAGTGAACATACTTTTTTCGCCTATCTAATGCCCCAAACACTTTCATAAGGCTGATGAATCAAGTTTTTCAAGCCTTCATTGAAAAATTCGTAGTTGTATACTTAGATAGCAATTTGGTCTATAATCATTCAGAGAGGAAGCATTTACAACAGCCACAACAGGTTTTTAGATTTCTTCAAACAAAGCAATTGTATGGTCATTCAAATAAGTGTCATTTGTGGACACCACATACATTCTTTCTTAAATATATTCTTTCGGCGGTTGAGATTGAGATGGACCCCACTATGATCAAAGCTATTTATTATACACTTGCCTAGCCCACAATCATTCACTAGGTAAGACAATTTCATGAACCGACTTTTTTTTTACAAAAGGTTTATCAAAAATTTAAACTCTAAATCAGCATCATTGATGGAGTTCTCAAGTCAAATATATTCATCAAGTCAATGAAGCACATGCTAATTTTGAGGTATGGAAGCGGTAGGTTATACGTGGACCTATTTTAGCTCTTCTAGATTTCAGTGGTGTTCAAGATAAAGTGTGATGCATCCAATATAGAGATTGGAGATATATTGAGTTAAGATCGATATCATATTGCCTTCTTCAGTGAAAAATTAGATGACTCAAGACAAAAGCATTCCATCTATGAAAAAGAATTATCTATCATAATAAGAGATCTTAATCACTGAAGTCGTTATTATTCACTAACAAATGAGTTAACTCTTTATATTGACCCTGACATATTTTTTTATGCCAATAATGGGGAGTGGGAGTTGATGAGTAGTTAGGGTAAGCTAAAAGTTAGGCATGCCTCCTAAGTAAAGTTTCTGTGTCATTCCATTTTTGTGCTCAAATGCAAAATTGAAATCAAAATAAGGTAGCTGATGTGTTGAATCGATACCTTTTATTGATCACAACTATGCAATATAGGTAATTGGCTTTGAAGCGTTAAAGGGTGCATATGCCACTGACGAGTATTTCTAATAAATTTGGGTTCATTGTCAATATAGATTGTACGAAAAGTTCCGCTTATAAGATGACTACTTGTTTTATCGAAATAAACTTTGCATTCCTAAAAGTTCACTCAAGAAGAGCATTCTGCATAATCGTAATAATTGAGCAATGGCAGGATATGTTGTCAGCAATAAGACATTCTTTAGTGAAATAGATTTTTCATCAACTTAGATTGATAAGAGATGTGAATAGGCATGTCAAACAATGTAAGGTATGTGCTTTAGCTAAAACCTGAGAATACAATAGAGGTCTCTATATTCCATCACCACTTTCAAAGCTGTCCTAAGTGAACATAAGCATGAACTTTTTTGTGTGTTTGCCCTCATCACGGCGAAGTAAATACTATATTATGGTAGTAGTAATTGTTTCTCCAACATAACACACTTTGTACATTTCCATGATACAAGACAATAGATAATTCACATATTGTAGTTGTATACTTCAAAAAATAGTTGTATACTTCAAAAAATAGTCATCTTCATGGCATACACGAGACCATCACTTCAAACAGAGGGGTGAAGTTTATGAGTTACTTGTGGAGAAATTTATAGGGAAAGTTAGGTAGAAAACTCCAATTCAATTTAGTAGCCCTCCCTTAGACCGATGGGTGGACAAAGATGGTGAATTACAATTTGGGAAACATCCTCAAGTGCTTTATTGTTAAGAAAATATGGCAGTGAGACTTTATTTTTCCTTAAGTTGAACTTGTATATAATAGATCCAGCAGGTTGAATTTCTATTAGTCTAGATTGATATGAGATGTGAAAAACTATCTTCAACAGTGTAGGGCGTATCTTTTAGCTAAGATTCAAGTACAGAAAATAGGTCTCTAAACTCGATTACCTTTTCCAAAGCTACCTTGAGTGGACGTAAGAATGGACTTTCTTCTGAGTTTACCCTAGGCACAATCAAGTAAGGACTCTATTATGGTAGTATCAGAGTGCTTCTCAAAGACGACACTTTTTACCTTGCCACAAGCAATGGATGATTCACACATTACAAACATGTGCTTTAAAGAGATTATCTATCTTCATGTCGTGCCCAAAGTCATCACTTCAGACTAGAGCGCAAAATTCGAGTCACTTTTGTAGGACTTTATGAGATAAATTAAGTACAAAACTCTAATTCAATTTAGTAACACGCCCTTTACACTGATGGGCAGATAAAGAAGGTGAATCACAATTTAGGAAATCTCTTCAGATTTTTGTGAGAAATAACATTAGGCAATGGGACTTGATTTTTTTTAGGTTGAGTTTGTCTATAATAAATCTGCTAGCAAATTCACAAACAGCTACAACTCTTTTGACAACGGATAAGAACTTCTCTAAGTATTGGAGTTAATGTCAACAATTTCAACTATTGAGATTAGTACTGAGGCAAAAAACTAGATTCAAAGAGATTCAAAACTTGCAGGAGCAGGTAAGTAAAGAAATTATCAAACAAAATATCAAGGATCATAAGATAACTATTTGCCCTGGAAAGTGCCTTCCTGTGAATCAAACTAAAGTTGAAACTCCTAGCAACTTCTTTTGAGAAACTCAAACCTAGAGTTGGCCCATCATAGTTGCTGAGAAATCAAAAATTAAGCATACAAAATTAACTTACCGAATGGTTACAGCATCTCTGGAACCTTCAACATTGCAGCTGTCATGTGGAGGCTTCTAGCAGTGCAAGCAACGCTCCTACTAGGAAGAATGGCATGAATGTCTGCATTATTAAGTTGGACACGAGCAATCTTGCCATAGAACCATTCATAACCAGTTCTATCCTCTGGCAGGTTCAGAAGATTACTATACCCTTAATTGGATGACCCACCGAAAGATTATTAGTTGCTTTATTTAGGTTATTATAACGGTATTTTCGTTTCCTGCATATAAATATATTGTTTAGGATCAGGTTTGAGAACTTTGTTATGTTTTATGATAATTATATTGTTCATCTATTCTTCCCTTGTTAGAGTGGTGTACCCTCCTCCCCTCTCAAAGTGGTGGGTATGTATTTTGATTGGAAATAAGTGGTAGATTCTTCGGAAAGTTTGAAGACCATCTATAACTTCAATGGCTGCCTCCTACCTAATGTTTACCACAAATCAATTGTTGTAACTGTTGCATCCTATGTTGAATCCTCAATTGACCTCTCTGCTTCCATCGGACAGCATCAATACCCCTCATTTTGATGCTTATACATAGTCTAAAGAGCCTACATTGTTGCCACCTCAAGTTTACGGACTTCTCATATTGCTATCTTTCTATTACTATTATTGATACCAGAACAAGTTCAAAAAGAGAATGGAAACGAAAGCAAACATTTATTAACATTGAATTAGGGTTAACAACACTCTCCGGATAGGGCCGGAAGAGAAAATCCAAGCACAGAGGTGGCGTCGGCAAGGTGGTTGCAGAGAAGTTGTGGTAGGGCTTAGGTGGAGTAGGCAGGGACGATGAGGGTGATAATAGTCAATGACTAGGGATGAGGAGGGACAGTATAGGAGGTTTTTGGTGGGCCTTGGGAGAGGGTGGAAGACAAGTGGGAGTGCAGGGTTAGGTAGGTAGTTTGCTTGGTGGTTGGGAGGGCTGGACAACAATGATCGTTGCAGGGGAAGGGGGTGGCAAAGGGCTGGTAGGTAGTTAGAAGGGCTGGGCAGCAAGGGTTGTTGCAGGGAAGGGGATGATGGCGTGCTAGGAGGTGATTGGAAGGGCCAGACAGCAAAGCAGTGGCAGAAAAAAGGAGCGACAGTACAGCGGAGGGGATATGGGAAGCATGAAGACTATGGTTGGTGAGAGAGAAGGGGTAAGGAGGATAATAGGAGAGATTACAACACCACTTCGAAGCATAATATAGGCGAAGCACCATCCGACATCGGATACGACCCTAGCAAGGGAGGGGAGACTCCACTCAGTATCTAAAAACTGTAATCAAGTAAAAACAAACACTTATTCCAGCAAACATACATACAAATAGAAAGGGATAGGGGGGAAACTAAAAAGGAAAGAGGGAGGCTATGGGTGACAAAGTGGGCGGCAATTTCCAGCTCTAAGAAAGGAAAGGAAGGCGGGGAATCATGAAAGGAGAAGAAGGCGGGTCGACCAAAAGAATGTCGACTGGTCCAACATGAGGTTGGACCAAACCCGTCCCAGGCCAGTTCAGCCGGCCTCTAATTGGACGTGTCCTGCCTCGCGTCCCTGCCTCACATTCCGCCTCACATACCCCTCTCAGCTCCTACTTCAGTCTCACAAGGTTGGGAGAGCTTTGATTTCATTCATCGAAGCTTTTAGTTCTTCGTCTATGATCCTAGCAGCACTTGGATCCCATTGGTGACTGCACTGTCCTCTAAGGTACCTGAGAGTCATTCCCAACTTACAAGCAAACATTCATATTGGTTCAATCTTCTCAGAATTTACTATTGAACTGAGTTGTGTGTCACGCCTATGTTGTTAAATACTCTCATAGTAATCCACAATTTGTTCAACTAGATATGAGGAGGGGGTAACCAGAACATTCATGTACGATGGTGACGTTCGTGGTACCGTGTCGACCGTAATATAATGAAACACATTATGTCATGTTTGTCCCATGTCTGAAGCTGGTGTCTCGGTCCTATCATATTTTGTCGTCACTAAAACTAGTCCCATCGAGTTTGCTTTGTTGGTAAGGGCTCATGTGATCTCGGGCTCCACCGAAGGAAATATGATGATGTGTTTCGCATCCTTAATAAGGAATACATGTTTCTGAATCTATCATGTTAAGTCCTTCGGTTAAACTGCCATGGTCTTCCCAACAAAAGGTATTAGGCATCGATAGGGACAATGTCGCACCACACCCGGTTCTGCAGCTAGGACCCAATCGAAAACTCTACTAAGCATCTCCAGTAGAAGTTGACCTAATTCTCCTTAAGCCATATTAGTAAATACACCGAGAATGATTAAGTCATGAGACCCAATTTCTCAATCATCTATGCAGACGCCGCATTCTCACTGCTCCCTCCATCGATAATGAGGCTCTATGTCTTCCCGTTCACGGTGCACCACGTGTAGAATATATTGTGACAAAACCACTATGAATCCCTTGTATCAATATCAGTCTATTTGACCCACCGAACTACGAGCACTTCTCCTTCATCTGGGGGAAGATGATATACTTCACATTGGTCCTTAGTTGTCTCCTCGTTGCTAACTTCCTCCACCATACCCTGATCTGTGACGGTGGCTACTCGGTTCGTAGGACAGTTAGAGGTTGTGTCGTCGTGATCGTGGCACCTGAAATACTTCTTGGTTTGTACTTGTATTGGAGGAGATACCTTTCTCCTGTTTCTTGTGACTCTAATCCAGCTTTTCCCTTGTCTGGGTTTGCTAGTTTCTCCCGATGTACCCTTGTCGATCGTGGTAGTTGTAGGTGACTGCTTGATTGAAGGTTGTTGCCTGATTTGTTCTAGTTGTATTTCCACCTTTAAGGCTAGAGTCTGAGCATCTCCAAGTGAAAAATAAGGTTGTAGTTGTACCTAATAGTTAGCTTCAAGCCCGCCATATAACAAGTTATGATATGCTCCCCTGGATTGACCAAATCACCTCATCTGCAACTAATCAAACTGTTTTGTGAACTCCTTTATTGACAGATCCCTCTAATGCAGATGTGGAGACTCAAAAACATATCCGGACAATAATGGGGTGAGAGGTATTTCCTCTGCATCTCTTGCTTCATCTACTCCCACCTGGTAATTTTATCGTTGTCTTCTTTTTTTCTCTCTTTGTAAGTTCTCCCACCATAAAAAGGCACTTTTCTTCAACTTGATAGCAACTAATTTGACCCTCTTATCCTCTGGCACACCCTTATAATAGAAGGTTCGTTCAACAGATTGCAACCAATCAATAAAGTATTATGGATCCAAGCTGTCATCAAACTTTGGCAAATTCACTTTGATGCTAAAGTCTTCGTGCCCTCCAAATAATATCTCCTCTTTGTGGGAAGGATTTAGATGATACTAAATTTTGAAACACCATGGTATGTCTTCTTCATCGCTGAAATTCTCCCAGCGAAAGGGATTCAGATGCTTCTCTCTTTCTCACCTTCGACACTCTCCAGATCTCAATCGAAGGTAACCTCTACTTAAGTTATCTCATTAATCTCCGCAAGCCTATATTGAAGGTGACGGAGCTCTCGCCATATCTCTTCTCGGGTGAGCTCGGATGTATATACTCTCAGTGGCATAATTAGGGTTTGGGATTTCTGAAAGTGGCAATGGTCTTTGGTGTTAGAAAAGAAATTTTTTTGCTTATGGTGAATGCTAAGAAACTCTAGGATAAGATTAGGGATAAGCTAGCTCTAATACCAAATGATACCGGAACTAATTCAAAAAGATTGTGGAAACGAAAACAAACTTTTATTCTCAATGAATTAGGGTTACACCACGACACAAACTGGGAATAAAAATACAACACAACAACAGCACTCTCCGACTAGGGCAAAAAGAGAAGATTTGAGGGTGGTGGAGGCATCAGTGAGGTGATTGTTGGTTGGTGGAGTAGGCGGGGACGATGAGGGTGACGATAATCGATAATTGGGAGGGGGGATTGGATAGGGGGCTGTTGGTGGGGCTTGGGAGAGAGTGGACGACAAGTGGAAGTACAAGGAGAGGTCGGTAGGTTCTTGGTTGTTGGTTGGTGGTTGGGAGGGCTGAACAGCGATGATTGTTGTTAGGGAATGGGCGGCTAGGGCTGGTACATGGTCAGAAGGGCTGGGCAGGAAGGGCTGATGTAGAGAAGGGGATAATGGTGTCCTGAGAAGTGACCGGAAAGGTTCGACAGCAAAGCAGTGGCCGAAAAAGGGGATGGCAAAACAGCGGGGAGGATATGGGGAGACCGGCGGCTAGGGTAGGTGAGGGAGAAGGGGTAGAGAGGAAATTAGGAGAGGATACAACACCAACTAGGAGCAGGATATAGTCGAAGCAGCACTCGTCGTCGGATACAACCCTAACAAGGGAAGAGGAGACTCCACACAGTATCTGAAAATAGTAATCAAACAAAACTAACCCTAATTCCAACAAACTACATATAAATAGATAAGGATAAGGGGGGAAATTAAAAAGAAAAGGGGAAGGCAGTGGGCAACAAAGTGGGCCGCAAAAAAGGGAGGGAAGGCATGAATCAAGAGAGGAGGGGTAGACGAAGCGAGAGCGGCAAATCTCGACCCTAAGAACATCGACCGGCAGGAGGTTGGACTGGACCTGCCCCAGGCTGGTTCAGAATGCCTCCATCACTTGCATCCCACCTCACGTCCCTACCTCCCGTCCCGCCTTACGTACCCCTATCAGCCCTCACACAAATTATTTAAATTATATTAAATTTAAAAAAAAAAAACCTTTAAATTTTATTATAGTTTTTCTTTGCCAAAGAAGCTTAATTATGATCCTTTCAAAAACATACTTCTAGCACAACCAAGCTATTGCGGGACTACTATCGTTATTTCTCCTCACAAATCCCATTGATGGGCCCCACTACCCACAATTGTACTTGGTGATAGATCCACTTGCCCATCATGCCATTTCCAACAATTAGGTTATCAAAATCAATTTAAACTTTGACCTGATTCACTGAATATAACTCGAGTTAACTCGAAATATAACTCAAAATGAGTACATGTAAAAATATATAATGCATATGTATATAATATATCATATGTATATGGTGAAATGTTTATACACCTATTTAGTTAATTAAAAACCAACTTTAAGTCACATAGGACCTATCAGTTCTATTATAATGATTTGCCTCACACTAAATTCAATTGTTAAGTTTATATTAAGCTAGTAACGAAATTGATTTGTTTCGAGTCAAACAAAACTTATGACTTGGCCTGAAAGCAACATTACCAAACACCACCCTTGCAAATGAGCCAGCCCAATATTAGGGCCCTTATTATATTTGTCACACAAGTAATACAAGGGCCCATCACCTGAAAGCTCAACCGATGGGTAACAACTACACCCTGAAAATTGGGTTTAAGAGTAGGGCCTCCGACCAATGGAGTGAAAATTGGAAAAAAGATACCAAATCCAATTGTAAGAAGATTACTGCGCACTAGTGTTGAGTGGAGATGTATAAGCACTTTTTCCAAATTTTCATTCACTTTAATGATATCCAGCTTCATTCTCATTAATCAACAATCAGTCAATAAAAAAGGTTTTATCAGCTAGAAGGTAAAATATAGTGGGTTTAGATGAAGGAAAATGAGGTAAAATAGAGGTATTGTATAAGAAAGAGCTCAAAGTTTGTAGAATGGCAATAAGAATGCAAATAAAAAACAGGCGTTAGGCAAAGAAATAAAAAACGAATAAGACTGGTATGGTGAAAACAAAGATTTTGGTAAAGCACATTTATAAGTTCGCTTTAGCAAAAGCATTTTTGGTTTTGAAAAACAATATGCTTTGAAATCCCCACAAACGTATGTGACCACGTCACCAGCATGGCACACTAAAGGAGTTGCTTCTTTATCTACATGAAAATGATTACTGCATTTGATACAACAGGAAAACAACAACATAGCACAAAAAAGTTATACCAAATGAAGCTTAAGATCAATTTGTAGAAAATTAAAGACGACAAAAAAGAAAAAAAAGTAGAACAAGGAAAATTTTTCTTAAGTTGTGAAAACAACCTAGACAGCTTATACTTAATACCAAACATAGCAGTCCGCAGAAAAAAATAGAGAAGAAAGAGTATGGTGGCAACTCAAATAGTCTGTTAAGGTGAAAAATGATGATCATCAGAAAACTGCAAGTTAGACCAGAAGAGTATATAACAATGCATATAAAATAGCTACCTTTTCAACAAATAACTTTGATAGGAACTTAACACATCCTATTATTTTGTGTGGCTACCATCATGACATACAACAATTAAATTGGATGAAAGAGAAAGCACCACGAAAATTTTTAAGAAATGATTTTTTTATGCATTGAACAACTCAGCTCACATTACTAGGTGCGTGTTAGCCACAATGGGTTAGAAAGTTAATTAGCCATATTGTCCTTTTCCTTGATGAACAACTCCGATAGTCAGGTGATGAGGCGTACGAGGCTTCAGGTTTAGTACCATTATGGATGGTTGAAAAATAAGTTAGTATTGAAATATCAAATGAGTAAGCTAGCCAAGTCTTTCCCCCACCTAGTTCATTCCCTAAAAAGTAGTGTCGAAGTCCAGCAGAGTTTGAGTTGTTCAAGCAGTTTGTAGTTCCCACCAGCCACAGCCAGCTTCCACCATTATCGAGCAAGATTTAAGAACGAGTAACTCCGACGTGCCTCCACGTGATTGAATGGGATATTGGTGCATGATACTGATGAACTACAGTATGAGAATAAATGATAATAGCACCTATGAGGTTTGGGGTTTAGTCGCGCATTTAACAGTTAAAATATATATTTGTATTGAAATACAAAGTAGTTGACTCTCAACTAGATAAAGTTTTTAAATAAAAAATTAATTTAACCATCGATGTATTGAAGGAGAAAACTAGAACAAGGTTCCAAAGGTTCTAAATGAAGACAACAGTAGAAGAGATTCAAGTTAAAGTGCTTTTCTCTGGCAAAAATGATTCCCATGTCAAACAGAAGGGTAGAAGATATGTGGAACAGACAGGATTTGTTCATGTCAATTTTGATCAAGATGTGCTACTCACTAGATAGTCAAGAAGGAGCGAATACAAACCTTTTAGATAAGCAAAATAAGAAATATAATAACAGCCTAGCACAGATTTAGAGTGGACTCTCGCAAAATTTTGCATTACATTGTCAAGATAACATTTCAGCTTCTTGCACTGATGCTTGATTGTTCCCTGTATCCTTTACAATGATTCTGCCAAGCCAATTCACATCATGAAGAAGTTACAAGTTTAAACCCATTGACCATACCAACTCAATCTGTCTAACAGATTACAAAAAGAAGGGGCCTTTATGTACATACCACCCGATTCTTTTAAATTTACATATGTAACATCTATATTTTTCTTTTTTACATTTATACCGTCCAAAGCTTATCATGTCACATCAAAAATACCACTATTTTAACATTTCAAAAGTGAAATATATCTTTTCATGCATAGGTAAGGTTACCTATATGTAAAAATTACAGTTTAGATGTCAGATATGTAAATGGATAAGAATTAAGTGATGTGTATGTAAATCTTTCTAAAAAGAAATAGGCATGCCTTCATTTCCTTTTTCTGATAATAAAAAAGATACTAAAAAATTAAAAATCTCATTTACACCATATAATAGCAAAAGAAACAAAAAATAGAAGCCAACAAAAAAGGAAACATTCTGGCTGAGACATTAGCCATTCAATTTCCATATTAATAAACACAGGCTAAGAAGCAACATGGTCCGAAACAATCCATAAATTCAGACTCTTAACCATTGCCAAAAAGTGTAATATGAAAGTAAGGTGGCACAAAAGCAGCCAAAGAAATCGCCAAAAATCAACTAATTCTTACACAAAATGAATATTTAATGAGCAAAAGAAGTGCAAATGTACTCACAGTAAACAAAAGCAACAGTCTTCACCATGAAAGTACAAAAATGCTTATAGTGGCCACGTTAATAAAGTTCAAACAGATAATTCCATTTACCTGTGCTCCTCCTCGCTCCAAGGTATTCCCTTCCTCCTCTCCTGCTCCAACCTCGACCCTTTGCTGCTCTCATGGCCGTTTCCCTGCCCACTCTTTTTGCTACTCCCATCATTAATGGCTGATTCATCCGTAGTTTTTGAAGAAGGATAGTTAGGTAAAGGTACCAAGCCCGACTCAATAGCACCAACATCTTCTTCCAACAGATGGTAATGATGCATAATCTCCTCTAAAGTCTTCATTGGCACATCTGCTGCTATTTTCTCCCAACGGTCATCTCTGTCCTCCGTATAAACAGCCACAGCATTCTCAAACGCCTTCTCCTCCTCCCAGCTCCATGAGCAGCTACTGCTCGACTCTTCCAAGGCCATGTTAAGAGTGTAAAAACCTATTCCCCTCTCTCTCTTCTCAATCCTCCAATACGGGTGAGCACAAAACTCAATTTTTTGGATCTGGCTAACTTATTTTTAAATACAAGCGACTGAGACTAATCCGATAAAATGCGCAGACAGATAAATAATGTTGTCAGAAAACGGATTCCCCGGCACTGCCCGACTGCCGCAAAGAGCCAAGAAACAATTGCACCAAATGGGCTCCAAAGTTTGAAAAATTGCAGAAAAAGAAGAAGATGATGAAGTGCAGCTTCCGCGTTCCTAAAAAAAGACAGTTTCCCAAAAATGCGAGGAGGCCGCTCCTGCCTACCAGATGACTGAGGTGAGTAATTTAGGGGAGATGGGCAATTGCTTGAAAGAAAATTAGGGTTTTGAGGTCGGAGATGAAGAGACAGAGGAGAAAGTTGGGAGAGAGGCGTGATTGAGAGGTTCATGATTCTCGAAGAGAGTAGAAACCGAGGCAGCCATGTTACGGGGCTTTTAAATTAAACCCACGTAGTGAAAACTAATCCCTTTTTCATCTCTATGAAGTTTTGAAAATTTACACACCCTACTGTAATATTGGGAGTTGCCATATTTTCAAGATTACCTGTTCAAAACAGCTGAGTATCACGTTTAAATCGAGAGAGAATAAAAGTTTTTAGGGCAGCTTATTGAACTGCGGTGGTGGTATGAAAATGCCACCCCCTATTTGAAAAAAATATTCGGGCCAGCTTATTCCTACCGCTGCTATAATCGCGTCGACCTTTTGTGAAGAGGAGCGGAAGCGTGAGGGGAGCCGCGCCCCGCTTCTGGTTGTAGCGTTCGGGTGAATAATTCCTCCCATGCCCTTCTCCTTCGTCGCCCTCGCCCGAGCCCGATCTCTCCACTTCCCTTCTCTCCTTCGGCCCGCATGGCTAGGGCTTTTGTGTGAATGGCGGCCGTCGTCCTCCTTCGCTCCTCCTTCGCTCGTCGTCCCTCGCCCACGCCTCGCACCATGGCTTCCCGGATCATCGCCGAAGTCGCCTTTCGGGACTGCAGCTCTCGTCGCCGATCCCGCCCCCCATCGTTTGCTATTCGCGGCTGCATGGAGAAGTTGCGAACCATCCCTGTCACGGTCCAAGGCAGAGAGGAGAAGTAGTTTCCGCGGGGAGAAAAGGGCTCGAAGCTATCCAACATTGTCCAACCCTTCGTCATTCACGTCCGTAGAGAGAAGAGGGTCGACAAACCGCAATCAAGTATCTTTTTCGACGATTGAGCATTTCTCCTCAAAACCTTCTTTGTCCGCTGTAAGCATTTTTGGCCTCCTGATTTTGCATTTTTTACGCTCCTAACTATAATCTTGCAAATTGTTGTCGTGTGAATGACGGCCTCTTTATTATTGCTTTGTATTTTATCTTTTTTGTTGCTCAAGCAATTTAGGATTTTATTCATTGACAAGATGAACTCTAGCACCGGTAGTTAACCTCGAATAAAAACAGCAATTTAGGATATATTGAGTGTTTACATATCTAACACCTAAAATCTAGCATTGTGATCGAATCCCTAACATTTCAAACATGGGGTATTTACCTACATATTGAGTGTTTACATATCTAACACCTAAACCTTCATATTTACATCTATATGACTCAAAATCATTAATATCATATCAAAAACACCACCATCATTCTATGTTAGATATGTAAATACATAAGAATTGTTTGGTATGTATGTAAATGCCCCTTTAAACATTCAGAGTTGGATGCTAAACTACTACTATAGTATTGGCTGCCCGCAATAGGTCACCGTCCGCATTCAAGAACTTGGTTGCATTTACAGGTATGCCATGCGCTATTCTTATAAATTAGAAAGGGCTATTATAATATATGTTGTGAGAAAATAATAAAGGAAAGGGTTTACTACTTATCTTTCTTTGAGCTTTGTTTCTGCATTTCTCTGCTTTCCTTCTCTTCCTCTCCGTGAATCTATTCTTCTTTAGAGCTTTAACTATTATAACTTATAATGTTGTGATGTATTCCAAGATCAATTATGTTGAAAATTATCTTACAATTATGTAGCATTCCCTCTAAAACCACATGGCGCTACATTTTGAGTTGGAGTTTATCATTCTGACCCTAATATTTAATGCATAATACATGTTATTGCCATCCCTCCTTCAAGAACTTATCCTCAAATTTGATTTGTTAGTGAAATTCTTGTAGCGCAAGCGAATTATGGTGGGTGCTAGCAGCAGTAGTTAACCTAGAATAAAAACAACAATTTAGGATATTATTCTTTGGCGGTCTTCTTGATCGCATCTCCTTCACAGATCCCTTCTCATAGTTTTTCGGCATTCCTTATTCTCACTACATGATTCTCTCCTGGTTTTTGTTGAGTGAGATTTATTTTTTTATCTTTTATTAAAAACATGTATGAACTAATTGATTAAGTTCTGTTGTTTGTTAATTTTATGGAAAATAGTCTTGAATAAATTGTTAGCTTTCACTTGTACCATATTGGAATGTTTTCTACAAACAGCTGCATATAAACTGTTTTCAAACCGCAGAAACCAAACAGCTCAACAGCTTATTCATTTCAGGGGCAAAAGAGTCATTTATCCATAAACAGCTGCTAATCAGCTGTTTTCCAAACGCCCAAACCAAACAGACAGACAGTTTATTCGAATTAGTTGCTTATCAGCAGATTATCAGAATAAGCAGCTTATCTGAATAAGCTGAATAAGCTGCAGCTGCCCCAAACAAACCCTTAAACTTTCATATTTATACACGTAGCACCGTAGAATGTCAAAATATTCATTAGTGATGTGTGCAAAAAAATTCACGGGAGTAGAGTAATAGATTATAGTCTAAGCGTTGCACGAGAATTCAGTGCACATTCGTGTGAAAGAAAAACAACCAGTAATGACACCTTACTTGAAAAACTCATAAAGGAAAAAAATCACAAGATTAGTCTCAGTCCCGATTTTTAATGACACAATAAGTTTTTACGTGGCTAACTTATTTTTAAAATCTCGATGGTAAAAATTCACTATTGATTGGTGATTATAAAGATCTCTTATCCGACAGACAGAAAATGATAACTATATTTTTCAAATTACAGCGTCGATTGATGACGTCCGATTGGTGGCGGTTAATGGTGAGAGTAGTGCTCAACGGCGTCCGATCAATGGTGGTTAACGACGACGGTTGGTGGTTGCCTCGTATATTAATTGCATCCATAATATTATAAATTGAGTCTCAACCCTATCATGAAAAGGAGAGCTTGAGACTTGAGAAAGAACTTAAAGTTTTGATAATGAATTGAAGTCCGACACCACTCCAGCCACCGTCGATCGTCGTCGATCGCCATAACCACCATTGACCATCATCGATCACGTCGACCACTTTTGACGGTCGTCGACCACCACTTGTCGGCCCCCACCGATCATCATTGGTTGCTGCTCACTTCTTACAACAAGTTCATTTGCACGATGATGTTGTAATTCGGAAGATTTTGTAACAATTTTTCACCTGTAGGACAATGAGTCTCGATAATCATTAACTTATAGTGGATTTTTACAACTGTGTCGGTCCTCCTAATTTTTTGCCTTTTTCCATGTAAAAAAATTATAATGTCACTACTTTTTGTTTTCTTTTATATGAGTGTGTGTTGAATTCTCGTGCAACGCTAAGACAATAATATTTTACTCTATCGCCGCAAATTTTCAAGCACCCATCAAACATTACACAAATAACTATTATTTTGGAGGCAATATTTTTCCTAAAAGAGAGATTTAGCAAATATTTTGCAGAATTGAATTGGATAGCGATCTGTTTGGTTATTCATATTGTCAATTTAATCTTTTTAGTACCTTTTTTTCCTTTTTTTTTTTCTAAGAGAGTTTATTTAAGTTAAAAACTAAAAAGTTCAGTCGTGTGAAACTTAACTCAGGTTCTGCTCTACATGAAATTTTAATCAATTATTGCTACGCTAACAAATAAGTGAAAACTAAATTTTACTAAATAGCAATACAATCTAAATAATTTAGGTTACCCTTCTCAACTAAATTGTGTTTTCCTTATTCAATTATCAAACACATAAATAACAATCAAGTTAATTTAGGATCTATTTGGGGCAGCTTATCTGTTGTGGCGTCTGAGCAGCTTATCCGAAATTGCAGTTGATTTTTTACACTAAACACGGAACGTGGGTGATAAGCACAAGCTGGCCCAAACGCATCCTCTACATGTACCATATATAAATGAATAAATTAAGCTTAAAAAATAATATTTTGATAAACAAAAAAAGTGTCAAAATAATCCTCAACTATTTACATGAGGCAATTTTAATTACGTAGTTTATAAAAGCGTTCAAATAGTTAACAAACTATTTAAATTGAGATTGAGGATTGTTAGAGTTCTTTTTTAAAATCGTCGGAGATTATTTCAGTGCTTTTATAAACTCTGAGACTAAAACAATCTGAAAGTATTCTCGTGAGTTAAGAAGGAGAGGGAAAAGAGTATTAAAAATAAATATAGGAAGACTAATAATTGCATGTGTATTATTACACGAGAAAAATTAACTTGTAAGAGTACTAAGAGATTTTGTTCAAGTAATTAAGAAAAAAAATTATAATTTTTAATATGTGGAAATCCTTTTAAGGAAAATTAAATTATGGAGCCTAACTCAAATGTGATGTTTAGCCAAAGTATTGTGAATAGAAGATATTTGGGCAGTATTGGACTTAAATAGACCTAGCATGTTGTGCCCTACAATCATTAACATTATTAGTCTTTAGACATTGGGTGGAAATGTCAATATCATAATGCATGGGGAATGTTTGAAACTATTATTATAGTGGTATGATGATTGTAAATGGGATATATAAATGACATATTAAGATTATTATCGTCATGTGCATCACATTTATTATCGCTATTGTAGAACGAAGAAAATTATAGCGAAGCGTCATTTAATCTTTTATAACTAACTGCTCACCATCGAATATTAATTATGTCATTAATTAGCAGATGATCGAATAGAGATGAACTAAAGCTGTGTAAAAAGTATAAAGTTAAGTTGAGAAACTAATCTTAGCGTAAGCTGGAGCTTGATTAACTAATCTAGCTTAAGCATAAGCTCAAGCATAATTCTAAAAGTTTAAATCAATAAACAAACTGGCTCAGTTATTATGAAGTAAGAAAATTGATTTAAGTCATTCAAATATTGTAATAAAATGACAAAATCAATGGGAAATCAAGTAAAAAATAATAATACTTATTTTTTTATAAAAAAATAACTTATATTTTTTAAATATTTTAATAATTTATAGTCAATAACTTAAATTTTAATATATTTTGAGTATAATTAGTATTTTCTTATTGAGCTAACTCAAATGTTAAAAAGTCAAGAAGATTGGCTCAAGCTTCACTCGTTCGCTCATTGAGCCCAACTAGTGAGTCATTCGTGGAGTCAAGCCCAGGTTGACTCACAAGTAGATTTTACTCACCTCTACTGTGAATGATGGATATTTTTTTTATATTTTTAGAAATTTATTCATTATTTTTAATTTTTAAATTTTATTTTTATTTATTTTAATTTTCAAAATTTTTTATTTCCGAGTATGATCCAAAAAAATCTCATTTTTCTAACCCAACAAAGCAATCTAGTTTAAGACCCCAAAATGGCTTATTTTTTTAGACTTCATTATTTCTTCGCTCTTTTTCTCACTAAATATTCTATACGAAGGAGTGCAAACTGTTAATTTGAATAGAGCTTTGATCCAAACTACATAATTCGACATTTTGTTCTATTTCAAATCGAAATAATTAAAACTTAAGTTTCTATTTTAAATTTTAAATTATATATATTATTTCTCTCAAAATTTTAAAATTCAAAATTAACTAAAATAAATATGCCATATTCTAAATGGATATAGTTTTCTAATCCTAGTAACATCCATTTTTTCAATGAATATTAAATTGACTTGAACATTAAAAACCAAATATTTAAAAAAAAAAAACTAAATCATTATTTTAAAAGTGAACTGAATAAATCAAATATGCTTGTTCAGTTCGACTTTTTAGCTATGACCAAACAATGCACACCCCTAATTCTTTATTTGGAAATGGGAAGAACAAAGTAAATGAAATGGATCAATGTGGTTTAAATATTTTTGCAATGTATATTTGTAATTATTTAATTAAAAAAAAATAAAAATAATTATGTAGAATATTTTACTTTAAATGCATAATCTATATAAATTGCCTTGTATATGGAAATATAAAAATAAAAATAAAAATTATAGAAAGATAATAAATAATTAGTATATTATGTTTAGAACTTACCAGTGGATGTTAGATAAAAGTTAAAATTTTATTCAAATCATAACTAAAAAAAAGAAAAAAAATGTGGTTAAACAATGCATAAAATTAACTCAAACTCATAGAAAATTAGTATGCCAAAAACAAATTTACGAGTATTATCAATCGGGTCATTATAGGTGCACCTATATATTGGAGAAGCAATTGTCATAATGTATTCTAAACTTCAATCAAAATCAATTAAGGGAGATCATTATAATCAATTATTTAATCTAATTAGAGGGTTGTGTGGTTTGTTGCATTATCATTGTAATGATTTTTTTTTTTTGTTAGGATTTTCAGAAGTTTGGCATTTGGATGAATGTAAAAGAAAGTTTGTGTAAAATTTTGATATTTCAAACCCATCATTTAGTTTTAATTTTGATGAATTCAAAATTGATTTATCAATTTGGCTAATTTTTACCACACAACTTACAAGGTATTGTTGTCGCCATGAGTTACTATGGCTTCTGCACGCCGCCAGTTCTGCCAACCCATTGGCCACCACAAACTTTCCAAGATGTTGCTGGCTATTGTCACCCATCACCAACTATCGCTGCTTACAGCTAAACCACTATCGATGCGACATCATTGTCAAAGACCGTTGTTAACTTGTCATGCAAGCGCCCGCCGCTACAACAATCGTACATGTTAACCTCATTTTTTTTTATCACATATGACTTACACGAACATCACCTCATAGTCTGCCACATCGAAATTGGCCAAAAGTGCACCCTGCGCATTTTTTTTCTGGCGTGGCCACGCCAAGCCTGGGCGTGACCAAGCCTTAAAGTACCTCAGCGTGGTCACATCTAGTCTAGGTGTGACCATGGCCAACAGTACCTCTGCATGGTCACATCATGCTAGGCCTGGGCGTGACCATGCCCAGCAAAGACGAGGCAACAATTTGTGGTCTTCGTCCATATATCAGGTCGTGATCGTCGCACCCTTTTGCCGGCGGCGATCCGTGGCTCACCAACCGGTAGATTGATCTCTGTCTTTAGCTCGTGACCTCATCAGATGACTGTTGAGGAGGAAGAAGAAAGGAATATGACATTTCAATCAACTCAAAGGAATATGAGCACTGTTATTCGAGGAAGAAGAAGTGCAAAGGGAGACGAAAAAGGGAAGAAATTCTACGACAAGCCTTCTGCTTCGGTCAGCTTCCTCTCCTCCCAATAAAATTTGCTTCTTTACTTGATTTAAGCATTTTTATGTAATAGTCTTAAAACTAGGTCAATCAACTCAAAGGCCTTGCATTAGGCTTGGGTTTGGGCTCGACTTGGGTCGAATAGAACCAAGCCTAACCCAAACTCACCTAAACAAATCTAACCCAAACCCTATACCTAAACCAAAATATGACATTTCAATCAACTCAAAGGAATATGAGCACTGTTATTCGAGGAAGAAGAAGTGCAAAGGGAGACGAAAAAGGGAAGAAATTCTACGACAAGCCTTCTGCTTCGGTCAGCTTCCTCTCCTCCCAATAAATTTTGCTTCTTTACTTGATTTAAGCATTTTTATGTAATAGTCTTAAAACTAGGTCAATCAACTCAAAGGCCTTGCATTAGGCTTGGGTTGGGCTCGACTTGGGTCGAATAGAACCAAGCCTAACCCAAACTCACCTAAACAAATCTAACCCAAACCCTATACCTAAACCAAAATAGGTCTAACCTCAATGTAACTCAAACCCTAGACCAAACCCAAACTAGGAATAGCACATACCTAACCCAACCAGGGTCTAGCCCAAACTTCCAAACACTATACCTAACTCAACCTTGGTCTAACACAGACCTAACCCAAACCCTAGCAAACTTTCTCTCAGTTTAACTTATTGCACACCAATGAGATATTTTGTTTCATCCATCAGAGCCTATCAGTTTTAGTTGGTTCACATCCGACCCCCAACATAACTGAGACATTGGTTGAGTAAAACTAGGGTAGGGCTATGTCTATATAAGTGCTGCCTAGAGTCAGTCGTTGCCCAAATCTGTGTCGATACACCGTACTTGGAGTTAGAGTGGACTGATTTACTAAAGTTGATAGGGCCAGCTCATGTCGATGGATTTTCAGGTCCGATCAATTCAACACTTTAGAGTTATAAATCTAGGAATGGTCAACGAGCACATTTCCAAATCATAGTCTATTGAATGCCTAAATAATGTTATTTCCTTCCTCCAGGTTCATAGACTATTAATCAACAAGAGTTTGATCATACGATCTATGCCTCAAATGATTAAACCAATAGTATAATTACTACCCTCCAGTACAGTTGTTGAATACATCGAGGTATGACAGTTATACCTAGTTTGGTCTTGACTATTACTTTTCATAGGTTTGGTTGGTGATCCATCAAAAGTGGAGAAATTCTCACATGACACAATCACGGTGGGATTAGGTTTTTTGATCTAGTCACAGTAGTGGTTGTTGATATAGAATAACACTTTATGTTAATAAATTTGAGGTAAGATAAATCTCTTAACTCAATCCAACTCATTGGACACCGAAGGTAACTCTTCTTTCTCTGGTTCGCCAGTTTTGTTGACACACCAGTTTCAACATGGACCGACGCCTTGGCTTTGTAAATCTAGGATATGTTCTAATATAGGCACTGCACACTACCGAGTTAAGGATTACTAAGTTTATTTAGTGTAATCTTGAGTAAAAAACCGGCGTTAGCTCTCCATTATCAGGATTAAACTCTAACGCAACCCCTGCACTGATTTTGTTCATTGTCTACTGTATTTTTGGGTACGGTAAAGCAACACATTTACTAAATTTAAACTAAGTCTGCAGCAAGTAACACCATTGCCATGATCGTTCTTTAGTCATTAAACACCTAAACTTATTTTTTTTAATAATTAAATTCAAATCAAATCAAATTAAGCCAAATTAAAGCAACAAAAATCGACATCAATGCAAACTTCTTGGCTCTTTTGCCTCAGTCCCCATATAAGACTCAATGAGCCAATGTCTTGAATCTGTAAATCTAGTAGAGTATGTGTAGTTCTCTAGTATAGGCATTTCACATCTCATAAGGACTCTTAGTTGCCCACAGCCCAATGGTCAACTCCTAAGATAATCGCGTCGGTGCTTAAGATAGGTTTTAGTCTCTAAACTGTCTACCTTAAACTGATCACCTGACTTACCTTTAGTTTAGATCCCAACATTATTTATCCTAATCAAGTCACCCATGTACACATCTTAGGTTGAGAATAAGCCTTTGCACCCTCTTTCACAATGATTACATCCACAACAAAAACTCTCATTACAACTCAAATCAAACTCCCACCAAAATCAAGTCAAATTGTCTAAAATCTTATTCTCTTGCTAGTTATCAGGATAAATGATACGCTCCAGTGTTGTCATTTCTAATATATTCATTTTGTCTATAATTTATGTTAGATGTTAGTTCATGTGCTTTCCTTCCTAGTATAAACACCCTTTCTCAGCTCTTTTGACTAGGTATCGGATGGATTATATCCTTGATCAACCTCAACTATTATCACAATAATATAACTCTTGGTAATGACACCAGAAAAATTAATTTGCTTTCTAACAAATTGATTAAATTATTAAAATTAGATTTTTGTGCATACTGAAGTTTTTTACGTAAGTATATGTATCATTTTAGTAATATAGGGCTCTAAAGAGTCCGTGATGTCAAACCCACAAGAAACAATGGGAAGATAAATTACGAAAATGTTCTAGCATACTAAATTTGTACATAGTTTTAAATTTTGAAATACTAGAGTTTTGCTAACAAACCTATTGCAATTACCTAAAGTTACACCTACAGGATTTCTAACTATGGTAAGTGAAGTGGTTTTGACAAGTGCTGATGATACTTTTCCTTGCAGTGATCATTGTATAATGTGGAAGTGGAAGAAATGCAAAATAAGGTAAGGTTTTGTGACAAATAGAAGCATAAATCCTATTTACCCTCTTCCGAGCCCATAAAGAGGCTTGGTTAAAGTGACCTTAATTCATTGAGTCACACTTTGAAACCAATGAAAATATCTCTTAATATATTTGCATCTCCCTATATAGTACTTTGATTCATGCCGTATAGTTCAACGTGATTTTCCTAGTCGTTCATGTCATAGCTCTTCCGAGTCCTTAGTGGTTCACAACACATCTTAACAGATCAATTGGCTAGATTCAAAATTAAACTAAGTGCAAAAAGAAATCATCACAATTATGGAATATAAAATATTTCAGCATTCAATCCAACATTTATACACATCTACCACATAACCATAAGAAAAACAAATAAATCTACTCAGAAAACATGGGTAAAACAACACCATAATGCATTAAAACAAAGAGATTCAACATACAAATGTGTTTCAAAAAACCACAATTCCAAATCACAAATATACTTATCTATCTCCCTCAATTTGCCTTGAGGATGCTCCACCCAAGCCCTTGCTCTTCTCATGCGACTCTTTGCACAAAAACACACAAATCTCCACACACACACACACACACACACCCTAAACTTGCTTAGAACAACCCTAGGATACTTACAAACACATGAGGAAAAATCTCTCCAAAACTCTCTCACACACACCAAAAATCACCACACGTGCACACTTCTTCGACTCTTGGTAGAACCTCTCGAGTTATTCTTCTTCTTCTCTCTAATTTTTCTTTAAACTGCTCTAAAACTCACCTTGAAACCGATGTTGAACTACTCTAAATCGTCTCAAAACTATCCAGAATTCTATGAGTCATGGCTTTGGCCTTCAGGATTGGGGTAAGCGCCAACCTCTTGAGTTGCATTTTACTTGACTAGCGCCTAGACTCTACACTCATCTAGCGCCATGGCATTGTCATTCAGAATTGAGGCCATGATGCCCATTGTTTGGCGCCCTGGCCCCAAGCTCTTGGGTTCTAAGCTTGGTTGACACCCAAGGGCCCAGTACTTAGCGCCATGGCCTCAGCCTTCACAAACTACTTTTTCTTCAAATCTTCTTCATTTCACTCTGTGTTTCTTCCACTTCATTTCAATTCCAATACCTGTTATACCTGAAGAAAAACTTACAAACAAATTTATTGCAATATCATTCAAAAAATTTTGCAAAATATAAAGAAATTCATGCAATCTTTTCACACATCAATCCTCTAGCACAATCCATCCTGATCTAGTCCGCATGTTCACCCCTTTGGTTAGATATAAATCCATTTCGATTTTTCACCCTAATGTGTACAAACTTGAAATCTTCACTAGATCTCAAATATCTTAATTCAAAATATTCCAAACCCTTAATAACTGACACCCTTCAAAATTCGTTGATTGCTTTAGTCAATGCATATATGTGTGGCGTAATTTGGACAGTCCACCACACATATTGGGGGTCCATTTGTGGATCTCATTTTTTTGTCACATAGGAATCGCACAGACACCACCTCATGGTTTGGCACACCGAAATTGGCCAAAAGGACACCCTGCCCATTTTTTGGCCTGGAATGGGCATACCAAGCCTGAGTATGATCATGACCTAAAGTACCTCGGTGTGGCCACGCTTGGTCTAGGCGTAACCACACCCCAAATTAGCTCGGCAAGCCGAATCAACGATTTGTAGCCTTCATCCACAGATCATGATGTGAATCGTCGCACCCTTTCGCCAGCGGCGGTCCATGCCTCACTGACTGTCCGGCTGAACTCCATTATTTGCTCGCCACCTCATTAGATGACTCTGGAGGGTCCTGTCACGACCTTCCATGCCTATAACAGGTCTCCAACAGAGGGAATAGGATGGTTCGGGCAATGCTAACAGAGGAAGAAGTGCATAGGGAGAAGAAGAAGGGAAGCAATTTTCCAGCAAGCTTCCTCCTACAGTCAGCCTCCTCTCCTCCTGGTAAATTCTCATTCTTCCTTAATTTAAGTATTTTTATTTAAAAGTCTTAAAACTAGGTCAATCAACTCAAAGGCCTTGAGCCCTATCCTAACCCAAACTTACGTAAACAAACCTAACCCAAACCCTATACCTAACCCAATCTTGGTCTCGCCCAAACTTATCCCAACCTAATTTTAACCCATAACTAACCCAAACTAGGTCTAGCTCAGACCTGATCCAAACCCTAAACTTGACCCAAGTCAGACCTAAACCATACTTGATCAAAACTCTAAACCTAACCCAGGTCAAACCCATTAAGCTAACCCAGATCAACCCAACTTAACCTGAGTCAAACCCAACTCAATCCAATCATAGCCTAGGTCAACCCAGCTTAACTTGGGCCAAACCCAAATCAAATCCAAGTGAACCTGGGTCAACCCATCTTAACCCAAGTCAAACCCAAATTAAACGCAAGATAACCCGGGTAGACCAAACTAAACTTAGGGCAACACAAATTCAACCCAAGACAAACCAATTAAGCTCAAGACAAATTCAAGCCTAAATTAGCTGAACTACATCATACCTTAGCTCAATCCCCAACTAACCTAACTTGAAAACTTAACTTATCTCAGCTCAACCCCAGCCTAAGTATAATCTAAGGCGTTACTCTACATGTTTTATTCTATATGTTGTTTCATGTATTGTTTCATGCTTGTTCATGTATTATTTATTTAATATTGTTCCATGTTCAAAAACTAAATAATAAACTAACAAAAATATATAAAACAAAAATAATGATAAGAACTTCTTAGTTTTCTCCACACCACAAATCAAGATTCATATAAACAAAATTTAAAACATAAAAAACCCATGCTTTCTCAACATGGCTAAAAAATCTAGGAAACAATAAGACATGAATGCAAATATTAAACTTTAAATGAACATCTAAAACACGATTAAATAATGAAAGAGAACTTAATATAGAGCAGATCCATTGTGAACCTTTGGTTAGTTAAATTAGATACTGGTGCGAATTTTTTAAATGTCAAAATTTATGAACTCATATTTATATATTGATTTAGATTTCTAATGAGTAACACATTCAAAATGCAAGTAAATGTATCGCTCAAGTAATACAGGGATCTAGTGGAGTTCTTGTTATCGATCCCACGAGGAGGTTTGCAAACTCTATAATGGAGCACATAAATCACTGCTTGAATCACATCACAATTGTAGCACTTACTAATAATATAAGGACGTTCAGACTTTTACAGTTACTAATTCTACCAAAGTACGTTCTAATTTTCTAACACAGTTAACTAACACAAGACTAAATTTTATAGCGAAAGTTCAAATACAAGAAATAATCCTCCTCCTTTCCAATGATAATATGATGATTTAGTGACATAAATCAGTGATGCAATTGTATTGTGCCAAATAGGAGCATTCTTATTCTTTATCCTCTTTCGAGCACTATAAAGAATATTGATTAATCCTAGGTTTAGTCCCTAAATCCGTGGTTAGACTGGGAGGATACCGGCTGTCACTGCGGAGCTCCCACGTCTGAAGGCTAACTCTTGCTTTAGTTTTCAAACCCTAGAACCAAATTGGAGATTTTAGTCAGTCACTCTAAAATCTCCAATTTTACGCCCATTGAAATATATTTTCTTATTTATTTTCACCCAACCCCTATGAACTACGTCACTCAGTCATGGACATTGAATGTGACCTTCACTTTTGTTGTAGAACTCATAGTCCTTTCGGAACATATGTTTCACAACAAGTTTTAATAATTCAATTGGTCATATCAAAAAATAAATGAAGTACGAAGAGAAAAAGGTCATCACAATTTCTCTATATTAAATTGACACATCATTTTCATATCACGACATCAACACATCACATGAAAATGAGGAAGACAAAGAAATCTACTCAAGACTTATGAGGAAAGTATGACGAAAGATGAATTTTATATATAAAAGCAACGTAATACAAACAAAAAAAAAGTAAATACAACTTATCTCAAATTCTTTCCAAAGTGAATCTCTTGAAATTTTTTTGTCTCCTCTTCTTTCTCCACTACAATACACAATTCACTCTTTAGATGAGTAAGGAAGAAGAAATCTCTCACTTTTTCTCTTCTCCTACACTCCTTAGAAGAGAACACACACTAAACCCTATACACCCTCTAATGGACTCTCCACTCAAGAACAATGAAAAGAGAGTGAAAAACACTGAAGAGACTCTGAATTTTTTGCTCAAAAGTAGTTTAAATTCGGGTAAACCCAACTTTCCCAAGAGTTTCTTCGAGCATCCCTCCAAAATATGGCAAAATACATTGAATCTGGTTTGAATTCGCGATAGGGCGCGATCCGGCGCTTGATAGGGCACTGTCCGACGCTATTTTCCGTCTTCCGTCTAAATTCTTTGGATTTGAGTGCGTTCTGGCGCCGGTGAGAGCGCTATCTGGCGCTCTAAGCCAAAAATGCGCAATTTGCCTCATTTTGCTCTGAATTTGCTCCTTTTTGCCTCATTTTGCTCCAAAGACCTAAAATCACTTTACATGCATGAAATCATGAAAAATAGCATTCTTTAAAGTGCAATATCAAAAAAAATAGGTATGAAATTGACATTAAAAAGCTATCAAAAATTCAGTGGATCAAATACCAAACTAAGGGCCACACACTTACTCCAAGTTAGTCTGAGTATAAAAGCCTGGGTTAGTCTAGGTACCCTAGTTATTGCTAAGGTCTAGGACATACAAAATAACAAACCTACCCCTTAAGACTAAAGAGAATACCTTAAAATGAAGTAACTTATGATTATTGACGAAGGTTTTTCATATTGCTTCAATACTATGAATCCCTCATTCTCCAACATTTAAGAGGGTTTCCTAGTTATGAGGCTGGTTATAGCCGATGAATACCGATGTTCCTGGGATGACGAAAAGCCATGGACATTTTGACTGGGAATGCTATTCCCAAAATTTATGTTAGTCAGCCCATAGGTTCCTTATAGAGTCTAAGGTTCCATTTTCCATCTAGATATCTCTTCCTTTCTGACTCTATCCTTAACTTAAGGCTCAAAATCACCCGTATCAGTCGAATCCAACATTCTTAATCCATATTTTCATTTCATTTAGTCAATTAAAATTCATCAAATATTTTCAAATCTTATTCTACATCTCAGGCCTTTCCCATGACACGCCGTCATTGGATTGTAAGTTCCATTCTTTTGAAGCCTAAATCCTCCCAACTAGACTCCCCCCTTCCAATCATGAAAGTCCGATCTCTGACAACTTGACTTAACGTATTAATTTAGAGGTTTTCTTTATGGCTCATGACTTTGAAGATGTAATTAACTATGAAGGCTTGCCTTCTAGAAACGAGACCCCAAGATTAAAAATAACTTTATCTTACACCCACAAGGTAAATGAAGAATTCTGATTCCGTAGACCTCAAATTATTTCCCTTATTTGAATGATTGAACCCATCCTAAGGTAATATCTCCATCCCTTCGGCTAATACATTACTCTTCGAATGTCATGTTCGATCATTTAGAAATGGATTCTTTCGAGATTTATGGTGGCACTCACAATCAATAAAATCCCCTACAAGCCCACACCACCGTCACTACTTGCAATAACATATTCTTGTTGCTCGCTACTATTGCCACACGCAATCCCCACCACCGCTTGCCACACCCCACCATCCGCCACTGCCATGGCCTTGGGTGTCCCCAAGAAGAGGGGCTTTATTTATATTTCCCCTCTTTATGAAAAACTTTTGCCCATTTCCCCAAATATGTTGCTGAAATAACCTCTTGAAACTCCATTTCTTTGGCCCAAAAACCACAAATAGCTCATTGCCCTGTAGGTTTATCAAGCCAAGCTAAAAAAGTCCTCTGAAAAATATTCACACATTTTCAACCTTGAAACCCACATGGAGCTTTATATAATAGACTATGCTGCTCTGCTATTTTATTTATGGAACAATAATAATTCATTTTTTTCCTATATGGGACTAAAGAGTGCAGAAATTCTTTTGGCTTTTGGCCTAAAAGCTTCACATTAAAGTTTTGGGGCATTTACATACATGTATTTAGATATCTAGCATCTAAAATTTAAATTTTACATCTATACCAACCAAATCTTTCATATCACAGCAAAAATATCAGCATCTAATTTTTATAAGGAATGTGGCATGCAAGTAAATATTAATGTTTAGGTGTTATGTATGCAAGTACATTAAGATTTGAGTGGTATGTAGGTAAATCTTCCTAAAATTTAATAGGGACATGTACATACATATGTATTTACATATCGAACACCAAAACTCTATTTTTTATTTTATACTAACCCAATCTTTCGTATCACATAAAAAATTTCCACTATTTTAATTTTAAAAAAAAAGGGAAATACACTATCCATGCATTGAAAAAGGTATCATATACATTAAAATTGAAGTTTAGGTGTTAGATATGTAAATACATAGGAATTGAGTGGCATGTATGTAAATCATCATAAATAATAAACATATTATATGTTTATTATTTATATGTTGGTTTTTTTATATGTTCATTTACTAATTTAAACTTTTTAATTATAACTTATTTTGAGGTTTTTTTGTATGGCCAAATGGAGCTTTAATTGATTATCTTAATGAGATTGTTCGAAAGTTTTAAAAGGTGTGTTATTTTTTTATTTAAATTTAATTAATTAATTTAAATTTGTTTCATTTTTTAGCGGCACATTAATAGAAAAAAAATTGTTGAGGCTTTAAAGAAAACCAATGATGGAAAGTCTGTAGGACCTGATGATATCCCAATTGAAGTGTGGAGATATTTAAGAGATTTGTGAGTTTCTCGGCTTACTAAACTCTTTAATATTATTTTAAAAACTAAAAAAATGCCTGAGGAGTAGAGGAAGAGTATTTTAGTCCCCATTTATAAGAATAAATGCACAAGAGTGTGAAAATTATAGAGGAATTAAGTTGATGTGTCGTACTTTAAAATTATGGAAGAGGGTAATTGAATAAAGGTTAAGACGCATTACAAAAATTTCTCATAATCAATTTGGATTTACGCGGGGTAGGTCTATTGTGGAAACTATACATTTATTGAGAGGTTTGATAGAGAGTTCAGAGATAATAAGGAGGATCTATATATGATTTTTATTGATTTAGAAAAAACATACAACAAGGTTCCAAGAGATATCCTTTGGAGAGTTATTGAGAATAAATGAGTTGATATAACCTATATTCAAGTCATTAAACATATGTATACAATAGTTGTTAGTTGTGTTCGAAGGAAGGATGATTTACTAAATATTTTTCTATTTATGTTGGTTTACATCTGGGATCGACTTTAAGCTCATATCCTTCTGCTTTTGTTATAGATGGTATTACTGGACACTTACAGGAGGATGTACCTTGGTGTATGCTTTTTGCTGATGATATCGTTCTCGTGGATAAGACGAGAGAAAAAGCTCAGGAAAAACTTGAATTATGGAGGTCTAACTTGGAGTCTAAAGGCCTTCGTTTGAGTAGAACTAAACCCGAGTATATGGAATTTAATTTTAGTAGTAGTAGCTCTAGTGACAAAAATGTAACTATGGATGATCAATTTATTAAAAGGTGTGCACGCTTTAGATATCTCGGGTCTCTTGTTCAAAGTGATGGTGATATTGATGGGGATGTTATTAGTAGAATTCAAGTTGGTTGGTTGAAGTGGATGAATACTTCGGGCCTATTGTGTGATAGAAAAGTACCGCTTAGACTGAAAGGAAAATTTTAAAAGTTAGTGGTGAGACCCACAATACTCTATGGCGCATAATGCTGGCCTTTAAAAGAGAAGCATAAAACTAAGTTGTGTTATTGAGATGAGATGCTTAGGTGGATGAGTGGCTTTACACTTAGAGACAAAATGCGAAATGAATATATTCGTGATAGGTTTAGTGTAGCTGTAATGACGGACAAAATTAGAGAGAGTCGTCTTAGATGGTTTGGTCACATTAAACGTCGATCATTTGATGATCCGATTAGAAGAGTAGATGTTTTAGATTCAACTTATGTTAACAAAGGCAGAGGTAGACCTAGGAAGACTTGGGCTATTGTATAAAAAATGATCTTAAATTATTAGAATTAAATGAATATATGACACTAAATAGGACGCAATGGAGAAAAAAAATTCAAGTAGCCGACTCATAGTGGGATAAAGGTTTTGTTGTTGTTGTTGTTGTTGTTGTTGTTGTATATAATAACCCCCCATTCTCTCCTCCCCCAAAGAAAGCCATGGCCATCATGCACCTTCACTGGTCACTACCTACTACAGCCACTAGCCTTTGTCACTTGCTCATCATGTTGTCTGCAGCTTGCTTTTGTTGCTCGACTCATTTGCTATCAAGTTTATATTACTCTAAACCAAATACAAAATAATAATAATAATAAACTTCAATTATGCTACACCCAATCAAACAATTATAAACTATTTCAAATGCATTATATTTTTTAAAAAGAATTATATTTCAAGCACACCATATTTTTTCAATAAGTTCAGTGGCCCCTAAATTAATTAGAATTTGAGGTCACTTAGGGTCCTCAATAATTATTCCGTACTCCAGAAATATCCTATATTGAGGAGCAAATAATCCTATTTTTTATTCGTTGTGCTATTAATTACACGATTGCTGAGATGATTGTCTCCATTCTTGTCGTTTGCAGGCGAGGTTAGCCTTACCACACTTGCTACAAAACAACGAAACGACAATATGACAAAATTGTTATTAGTTTTGACTTTATCTTAATCCCACACAGAAGAAAGTAGCTAATTGCAAGTGAACATCAAGTTCGCTAGCACGAATCCCGAGTAAATGCAATGATCCATGAGAGAGGAACTACTAAAAATGAGGTTCCACTTATCCAATTAGACGCAGCCTTCGGTGCCAAGGCCAAAGTTCAATCAAGCTAGAAGAAGGACTAAAAGAACTTCCGAACTATTCAAGTTTGAACTAGTCAAACTAAAACAAAACATACAAGTATCTAAGCTAATCATTAAAGAGAGTCGAGCGAAGACAACGGCCTGCCTTTTAGTAGATCCGACCTCGAGGAAAGAATTAAACTCATAAATATCACCAGCCATCCCATGGATGCCCCAAGCCTCCATATCAGGAAAACCGATAATTGACAATACAACAAAGCCTCGTAATTAATCATCCCACAGACTCCCCTAGCTGACCGATCAAGATGAACCAACCAGCTGCACTAACTCAGCCTAGCCGACCGAACCGCCCTTATTATGTCGAGGACAAATAAGCTTGGCCAACCGAGTAAGAGACTAGTCGAGCAATATGCTCATATACGTAAAATACCTAGAATCTCATGTACAATTCCTCATTAAAACATGGGGCAAATATAATATCAATATACTATATCTTCTCCCTTATAAATAAGTTCATTCTAAGTGATGGAGAAAATGTTTTACTGTTCATTACTATTCACTCCCCACTTCGTCTCTCTCTTCTTGCGCTCTATTCCCCAATGTGCTATTCAAACACAAATCAAAATTGATCATCAAGAATTTTTTATTAAGGGAAGTAAGCTTGACTAAAATAAAACAAATTTCTTGTTGCAGAAGGGAGGGAAGCTTGATTTCAATAATTGCAACAAAATTAAGACCTGGGAGGGAGATTCTTGCCCATATGTATATTATTATTATTATAAATAAACTCCATGTGTGGTTCTATGCTGAAAATGTGTGAATTTTTTTACGAGGCAATGAGCTATTTGTGATTTTTGGCCCAAAGAAGTGGAGTTTCAAAAAGTTCTTCGAGCAACATATTTAAGTAAAAAGGGCAAAAGTATTTTGTTAAGAGGGGCAATATAAAAAAAAAACCCACTTCGATTATAAAATTTGAAATGTTGAGGGGTACTCTTGTGGTCGGCTAAGGCCACGGCGAATGGTGGGTCATGGCCTCCGGTGGTGGGGATGGCTTATGGTATGAATCAAGTAAATCTTACCTTTTTAGGGTAAGCGATATGCCTCAAATATTGTAAGTCTCTATATGAGTTATTCATGAAATCCGAAACACTTTAAGATATGTATCAATTAATATATATACCACTTTATGATATAAGATTGCTATCAAACTACACCAAACCTCATTGAGATATATCAAGCAACCCAAACTTCTCTATGTATGTAATATTTACATAAATATTACTATTTTTTATATATTTATGTATGTAATATTAAAATATTTGTATTTATTTACATATCATTTTAATATCTAAAGCAGATTAAAACATATATATGATAACAAGCAAAAACAAGTTAATATTAGTTCAATATTATTACAATAAATATAATAAAAACTAAAAAAATAGAAGTTTAAAATGCATAAATATTTCATAGAATGCCCAAAAAAGGAGAATTACATAAAAAGCACTCAAAAACAATTGTTTTCATAAATAAACACTTAGCTGATTTTTGAACTATCGAATCAATACATTTAAGCACAATATAAATAAATTTTTGAGAATTTGATAAAAATGAAAAATATGAATACAGAGTTTTATGACGAATTTTGATATTCGAGTGAGAATTTGAATACTTGACGATAGAGAGTGTTTGATCGATAAATCATAATGCACTATGTAGCTCCTACTTAGCGAAAAATATTACGTGTGGAGTCTAGATTTATTCAGACTTCAATAGCATTATGATACGTGAAAGATCAAAATATAAACAAAGCATAAAATTTATACCCTCAAAGTTATAAGTAGAATACAAAATTTATATCCATTTGTAAGATGAGGATACAAATTTTATACTTGATATTATTAGAGACCGGACAAACTCTGCAGCTAATATTATTCCCCACTTAGGGGAGCCATTATTCCATACGGAGAACACGCGCATCCGCACACATCTCCCCCAGTACCCATCCAATACACTCCTAATACCCAAAAAATCTGTCTCACAAGCATCTGCACACATTTCCCCCAGTACCCATCCAGTACTCATCCAATACCCAAAAAATCCGCACCCAACCGGATGAAATAATTCGCCCACTTAGGGCAGATTAATGCTGTTCCATTTGAAAAAAATATTAGGTCCGCACCTACAGTTTTCGAGTGGCGGGGCGCCGCGTGAGGAATGCGAGTGTATCATGTGCCGCCCCGCCCTAATATTTGTTCCTTCCCTTTGCTTCTGACAGGCCGGCTCCTCTTCTCTCTTCCGCCGCCTCTCCCAGCGGCCGCCAGTTTTGATTCCGAATACTCTGGCCGTAGTACGGCTGTTGTACGATTACTTAGCTCTATGGCGGTGCCGCCGGTGGCTAGGAAGGTGAGGCATGAGATGGAGATGTTCGGCGACGTTCGCGTCGACAATTACTACTGGCTCCGGGACGACTCTCGTTCGAATCCCGAGGTTCTTTCCTACCTCAACTCGGAGAACGATTACACCGATCAAGCATTGTCGAGTGAGCTCCATACCGCCCCTATTGATTTATTCATCTTTTCCTTGTTCATTCTCGCTTGATTCAATCGGAATTTGAAACTGTGTCCTTTTTGCATGTTGTGAAATCCATTCTCTTTCGTGGTTGAAAGGAAAAATGGGGCTTCTTATCTAAGAAAGGAAGAAGAAATGATTGTGAATAAAGTGCGTGACACGACTCTGCTGAGTTTATGATTAATTTTGATTGCATTTTGTAAACATATAATGAAAGTACTTATAATTTTTATTATAATCATAACAGAAAAGTTAAATGATTTTGAATAGATTTTGGGTCAAAGTATTGGGACAAAATATTTTTTCTTTTAATGCTTAGTCAAGATAATCAATCATTTTCACCATTATCAAAGATTCAATGTAATGGCAACCAAGAGCATGCTTGATTTTCTACGTTCTCAAAACTATAACTAGCCCGGCCTTCCGATTTTTTCCAAAGTTAAATTTAATCTATTATTGAAAATTTTAAAAATTTTCATTAATTCAATTTAATTTATTTTATATATAATATATTTGTGAAAAAATAATTAAAATGTCATCCACGTAATTCATAATATATATATATATATATATATATATATATATATATATATATATATATATATATATATATATATATATATATAAGCATATTAATGTTGTTTTGATGATAACAGTATAGGGAAAGCTCAACAGAGCTAGAAGTAAGGTGAAGTTGCTAAATATATACAGTAAGGGTGTGATGCAATTGCGAGGAGCTTACTTGAGTTCTTAGATAGTCTTTTTGAGTTTACAAATATAATATTGATAAACCTAATCGAGAAAGCCTTGTGATAGTTGCATATAGTTTTTTTCATGTAGATTGCAATGAAGAAAAGCATTGGCTACAACCAATTAAAGAATTTGCTCTGGTAACTTTCATAAACTAAAAGAATATCTTGAAAGATTGATCGTTAATTTTTATTAAACATGAAATTGTGAGTTAATATTTGAAGTTTTACATTAGAGAATTGTTACAATTGTCAAAAAGATGGCATGGTTGAAGATGTGCTCCTTTGATGAATAAGGTGTGAATTATCTTCACTTTATCGACTATCTTAACTCAAGATAATGGTTATCAAGATTTGTCTTTTTATTAGGAGGGTATTTCTTGGAGAAGTGCAAAACAATCATTAATCGCCCTAGTTCAACTACAAAGACGAAATTTGTATCATATTTTGAAGCAACACTATAAACTATTTAGCTTAGAAGTTTTAATTTAGGGTTTAAAAGTGTTAATTATATCTGTAGATCACGGAGGACATATTATGATAATTTTGTTGTAATATTTTTGGCTAAGAATAATTGAATGATGAGTCAAAGTATACACATCGACATATACTATTTAACCGATAAAGAACTTGTTAAAGCAAACAAGGTGGCAAATTGAGGATATTAGTAGTGTGCTAATAATAATTGTTTTCTTGGTTGCAACGTTACCATCAAGGTTGTAGACAAAAATTTGTGTAGCATGTGAGACTTAGCTCTATTATATAATCGTTTAATTGAGATTCATTTTCATTTGAATATAGTTTTTAGCATTTAAAGCTTTAATACTCTTATCTCTTTTTTTGGTTTTATACATAAATTTTTGAAGATGGCACTATAGTGATTTGATAAAGATATTGAATAAATGATTATTAATAAAACACAATATTTTATCATAATATATGGAAGTTAATACTCAATTTAGGTGACTTTTCACAGTGATTCATTATTTTTTACTCTTTTATTTGAGTTTCAAGATTTAAGAGCATAAATTTGTTCATATAATGATAAATATGAAATTAAGATTGATGGGCCAAGTGTAAGAATATAAGAAATGATTGAATAAAATGTCATGAATATTAATTAAATATAATTTAATTAAAACAATTAAATTAATTTATTTGATACTTATGTTGTCCTTTAAATTAAGATAGCTACCATTTTGTTTTAATTAATTACTATCTCTCATTTGTAGAAAGGATGTGGCTATCCGTTCAAGAGATGTCTAATTTGTGAAAAGGGCATGACTATCCATTCAAGTTGTCTTATTTGTAAAAAAAGGGTATGACTATCCATTAAAAAAGTGCTTGTAGTTAAGCTATATAGCTCCTCAATGGGAGAAGAATACATATGAAAACAAGTAGTTATGGATTTCAGCTCTGACAAGATAAAACCTTTGTGATTCTATCATTTTATAGGATATAAATTGCTTGGATAAACTAGAAAATTCTTCTAATGTTCATCTTAAATTGAATTACTATGGTTGTTGGTAAGATATTTTCTTCTATTTATGTTTCATAATTATGATTTTTAATATTAATAATCCCCATATATATATTATCGAATCCAAATCTGTCCGACAGGTTGTGCTCAAGGAATAAAGCCAGATTTCGAGGGTTGGAAAAAGAGGAGAGAAAGAGAGAGGGTTGCTCTGTCGGGGGCCAAATAGGAGTGGCCCCGGCTCGGTGGGCCCTTTCATTCCCACACAAATGAGGATACAAATGAGGGAGAAGGGGAGCAACTCCCTACATGAGAGGGAGAGAGCGAGCCTAAAGGGGTTCCTTTACATGCCAATGAGTCCTTTATTTATAGCAGGTGAAAGTATGGGGATATATTATTACAATTTTGCCCTTGAGTTATGGAGGAAACTATAGGCTATTTCTGTCTTTTGTCATCGGAGCATATTATCTGAGACCTTGTTGGCTACTGGATTTGATCTTCGGCTGGCGAGCATCTAGAAGAGTTACATTCCCTGGAGGTGGCCGGGCAATGGGGCCAGCCGGGGAAGTCGTTGGTGTGATGAGTCTGGTTGGAGAAGCGGCCATCCAGAGGAGGCTGGCTGAAATGGTGGTCGGTTGACAGGGGTGGGCTGGAGTGTTGGTCGGCCAAGGGAGTTGGCTGCAGTGGCGACCCGCTAGAGAAGCGACCGGTCGTGTGGGTTAGCAAGATTGTCGATCGTCCCAGGGAGGTTGTGGAAGCGTCGACCGGCAATGGCAGGCTATTGAAGAGGTCGCCAACCAATGGAAGGCCGGCTTGAATGTTCTTCTACTAGAGCGTCATCCAGCTAAGAGAGGATCAGCGGGAGCGTAGGCTGTTCATGAGAGACCGGTTGAGGTGTCATCTGACTAAGAGCGACTGACAGGAGCGTAGGCCAGCCGTGAGAGGCTGGTTGGGGCGTCGTCCTGCTAAGAGCGACCAGAGTGTAGGTCGGCCGTGAGAGACCGGTTGGGACGTCATTCGACTAAGAGAAGCCGGTTGGGGTGTCGCTGGCTGAGAGAACTATATGATGCGATTTATGTTCTTGATTTGATATTTTTCCCATTAAAGAAATTGGCACACTCTCCCAAAGAAGTGTCCATAGTTTAACGCAGTTTATTAGTCATGGCTAGACTTTTTATATTTTCTGTCATACATAGAAGCCCCTGAGTCTTTTACTTCTTTGAAGTGAGGCTGTAATAAGAATGAAAGATTCAAAACATAGAAAATATAACTTCAACGAAAGACCAGTTAGACTCCCTGTTTATCAACTAATCGATGGAAGAACTCCCGGGTTGATATGTCCATTGCCTCCCGTGGAGCTCGTTGCTGCCATATAAGGGGTAATTTTTGGGGATGAGAGGAATTTGAGTATGTCAGCCGAGATTCGGGCGGACGATCTCGGCGTTGCTGTCAGTATTTTTCATGGCTTCGTCCAATCGGACTTCGTGGTGTCGTTGTCTATATTTTTGGTTTCAACTGATTGGACGATCTTCGCTTCATTGTCGGTATTTTTGCTTTCAACCAATCGACCTTTCTTGGCGTCGTTGTTGGTTCTTTTGCTTTCAACCAATCAAAAGTTATCAGCGTCGTTGTCGGTTATATTTTTTTTTCAACCGATCATATGATCTTGACATCGTTGTCTTTTATTTTTGCTTTCAACCGATCGGATAATCTTGACATCATTGTTGGCTATTTTTTTGCTTTCAACCGATCAGACGATCTTAGCTTTGGTGTTAGTTATTTTTTGCTTTCACCCGATCAGACGATCTTGGCGTTGTTGTCAGTATTTTTGCTTTCAACCGATTGTAAAATCTTGGCATCATTGTCGGTATTTTTGCTTTCAATCGATCAGACGATTTTGATATCGTTGTCGGTTATTTTTTGCTTTCAACCGATCAGACTATCTTGACGTCGCTGTCGTTATTTTTGCTTCTAACTGATCAGAAAATCTTCGCGTCGTTGTTGGTTATTTTTTGCTATCCAGGTTTGAGTTCCCCGACTATTGGGTGGTTTTCAGAATGCCCGAACTCCTTAAACTCTTTGACCTTGATCTTTCACATTGAAATACCATATATTTAATAGAGTTACTTTAAAGGATATGGCATCCTCATGTACCCAAAAAATAACAACTTATATAGAGTCGAAGGCTGTTATTGTCAAGTCGGGCATAAGCATTTATAATTAATTTATACTTTAAAGGCCGAAGCATCGATACTGTGTAGTCATATTTCTTCAAAATAGAATATATATATATATATATATATATATATATATATATATATATCACAAAAATAAAAAAATTCATTGATGGGAAGATGATACATATATTTTAGTGAGCGAGTGCTAGGAAGCCACTCACAAGACATACAAGACTCAAAAAGGTAACAAAAATTTACAAGTATATCCCAAATAAGTTGGACAATTTTCCCAAACAGATAAAAACATTTTGAGAGGAGGCTTCATGTTTGGGGTGAAGTATTAGAATTCCATCAAAAAGCTTAATCATGATGAGTGGGCTTTCCTCTTTTCTGGCTTTACAGAGGGATTTTAGCACCAAACTGTGATAAGGGCTTTCACCCGAAACGAGCAAAACGTCCTCCTGTAAATTCTTGATTTCATGTAGTCTTTTTTTCTTCTTCCTAGTTTTGTAAACTTGCCGAACATTTTTCAAGGGTTGTCCCAACTTATCACTGAGTTAATCATCAATGAGCGCTATTTCTACCTGTTGCAGACCTTGAACTTGGCACTCCGTCAAGGTTTGAGGGCCCTCAACATCATCAATATTTGTTTCCATAGCATAGGAGCATCATCTGTCACCAAAAAGAGAGTATCCTTATTTTCAACAATGTGAGGGGGCTAAGGTAGTGAGTGGTGCTCCTCCGAGGCAAAATCAGTGGTAATATCCTCTCTAGTTGCAATTTCCACCATATCAGCCAATCGAATAGGTGCTTCTTGAGTAGTTAGGTGAGGCACTTGAGGTTGGGATCTCAAATTAGGATGGTGTCTGAAACATTTTTCCAGTGTGTGTCCAAACATCTTACAATGGGTTCAACAATATGATCTTTGTTCCATGACAATCTGTTGCCTTTAGTCATTATGTCAGTGCCAAGCCAAATTTCTTCAGTGTCAGGTAATGTGATATCTCCCTCCACAAAGATTCTGGCAACAGAAGGCCTGATGAGATTAAAAGTGGGTATGTCTAATTTCATTGGTCTCCCGTGCATTGCTCCATCCAACTGAGAAAGAGAAAGAAGAGAAGACTGAGAGCAGATTGAGAGTAGAAGATTTAATGACGATAAGTTTTATAACTATGGCTCTATGGTTGCATTCGTTCACTTTTCATTCCCGAAATAGAAGAGTCATTCAGACATTTTAATTAATGTGCAATAAAATGAAATATAATTTTTACTGACCTTTTGATGTAATTATGCTTACAACTCTTGTGTACTCTATAAAGTATATCCATGTAATTTAAACTTTATCTATTTATAAAGTAATAATTAAATTTTAAAGCACTTAAATTTTCATTTAAGAGGACATAATCAAATTACTAGAATTTGGGGAAGCTCAAAAATATAAATATAATTATAAATTTTATTAAATGTTTAATATTTGGTTTAAAAATGAACCAATGCAAGAAGGTGGCTGGTTCATAATCAAGAAGCGAATTAATCTTTAGGAGGAAGCAAGCCGGCGAAGCAAATCAGTTGGAGAAGAGATCCTTCGCTGCATAAAAAGTCGTGGAGGGATGTTCGTGCGGTGAGAGTCACCAGAGAATTTGTTTCGATGAAGTGTAAATACTAAAATCCTTCAAGTATCAAATTGTTATAAAAGTAGGTAGCTATGTCATAAATGAACATAAAAAATTAGCTTCCCTATCAATATAAACGAGGTATGGACCGCCACGTTAGTTTTGTACTCTAACTTGTTAAGAAGATTATTCTAGCGAGGTGGCATCTTTCGGCTACTATAAAGTTCGGCTAATATAATGCCCTCGAGTTCTAACTTCTTGGAGGTGAAATAGCCAGTGTCAAATTTCTTGGAGAGTTTGATCAAGTTTGGAGCATAAAATCAAACCTTTCTTTTTAGATTCTTGGGTAAAAAAAGTCCCACAACTCAAGCTTGCTCCTTACCCATTGTTTTACTCTTGTCGGAATATTGCCTCGATGAGCCTCACCTTATGCCAAGACTTAGGCGGTATTGTCGCTGCCTTCGCGGTGGTGCCCTCTAAGACTTGCCAGTGAGATGGTTTGCGTCGTATCCCTTACGGATCTTGTCGCTTCGGGGTGGGGAACCACCTCGATGGTTTCTTCCATCTTGAATTTTGAGAACGGGGTTTTTGGAGATTCCTTGAGGGGGGGAAAAAGCTTTATTTGCTCACCTTAGATGAGAGACTCAAATCAATATATAGATTTATAGAATGCTCGTCCCGGAGGAGAGACTCAAATGAGAGAAATAGAGCTTGCTTGCTCATCCCAAAGGAGATACTTGGAAAACTAGAGAGTTCGTCTGGCTCGCCTTGGAAGGGAGGCTTGGAGTGCTCTTCCGGAGGAGAGGCTTGGAGAGAATCCAATGGCTCACCTCAGAGGGGAGGCATAGAGAGAGTGATCTTATTTTGTTTGGAATGCTCTCTCGGAGGAGAGGCTTAAGTGAGAAGAGAGGATGTCTTTTTTAGTCTTTAATCTTTCCCTTTTATTTGTATTTACTTTATCTTATTCTTTTCATTGATTTATTTTTTCTCTTTTTTTCTTAATGAACAAGTAAATGAAGTATAATGAGAAAATCCTCATCTCTTTCTCTTTTTTGTACGTGACCTTCCAGCTTTTGGAGTTCTTTCCTCTTTTTGCTGTCTTTTTTCTCTTTGACTTGTCACATTTTGTCTCCATCTTATTCTTCTCTTTTTCTTCTTTCGTTTCTTTTTCCTTTTTTTTTACTGAAATTTGGTTTCTCCAACCCGAAAGGCTTTACGTCTTGTTGGCAGCACTGGCAGCACGTACACATACTCCGTACTTTTTATGATGTTGAATCCAAATATGCTAAGCTGGTTGTACCCAAGGAATAGTGCTGGATTCCGAGGGGTGGAAAAATAAAGGGATAGAAAGTGATAGGGTTGCCCAGTCGGGGGGCAAATAGGGGTGATCCTCGTGCTTGACGGCCCATTTCATTCCACACAAATGAGGTTACAGATGAGGGAGAAGGGGAGCAAGCTCCCTACATGAGAGGGAGAGAGAGAGAGCCTAAATGAGCCTCTTTACATGCCAAGAGGTCATCTATTTATAGGACGTGAAAGTAGAGAGATATATTATTACATTTTACCCATTCATTTATAGAGGAAAGTACAGGCTATTTCAGTATTTTTTCATTAGAGCATATTGTCAGAGACTTTGCGGCCACCAGATTTTATCTCAGGCTGGCGACCATCTAGAAGAGACATTCCTAAGAGTAGGCCGACAAAAGGGGTGGCGACCTAGGAAGTTGTTGGTGAGATGAGACTAGTTGGAGAAGCGGCTGTCCAAAGAAGGCTGGCTGAAGTATTGGTCGGTTCACGGGGGTCCGACTGAAGCGTCGATCGACCAAGAGAGCTGGGTTGCAGCGGTGGCCCGCTGGAGAAGCGACCAACCATGAGGGCTGTCGGGAATGTCGGTTGTCTAAGGGAGGTTTTGAAAGCATCGACCGACCATGGGAGATGATTGAAGAGGTCGTCGAACAATGGAAGGCCGGCTTGAACGTTGTTCTACCAGAGCGTCGGTCGGCTAAGAGAGGACCAACGGGAATGTAGGCTGGTCGTGAGTGGTCGGTTGGGGCATCGTCCGACTAAGAGAGGCCGGTGGGGAAGGCCGCAGATCAATGAATGCCAGTTGGAAGGCTGCCTGCTGGTCGTGGCTTGCTGTCGAGGAGTTGGCCGAAGGAGGCAAGAGGTAGGTAGTGAATGATATGATTTCTATTCTTGATTTGATATTTTTCCTATTAAAGAAATTGACACACTTTCCCAAAGAAATGTCCGTAGTTTCACACGGTTCAAAGTCATGATTAGACCTTTTATAAATTCTTGCATACATACATATATATATATATATATATATATATATATATATATATATATATATATATATATATATATATATATATATATATATATATATATTGGGCTATGACGCTGAATGTTGGCCTTTAAAAGAGAAGTATAATGCTAAGTTAAAGTGTTGCCGAGATGAGAATGATTAGGTGGATGAGTGGATTTACACTTAGAGACAAAATGCGAAATGAATATATTCATAATAGGGTTGGTGTTGCACCAGTGACATACAAAATTAGAGAGAGACGTAGATGGTTTGGTCACATTGAACGTCGACCACCTGATGATCTGTTAGGAGAGTAGATGTTTTAGATTCTACTTAGGTTAAGAAAGACAGAGGTAGACCGAGGAAGACCGGGGCTTATTGCATAAAAAATGATCTTAATTTATTAGAACTAAATGAAAATTTGACACTAAATCAAACGTAATGGAGAAAAAAGATTCATGTAGCCGACCCCATTTAGTGGGATTTAGGCTTTGTTGTTGTTGTTGTTGTTGTATATTGGGCAGTGCGCTATACTCATTGTAATAGATACGCAATAATAGCTTTTTTGCTTATGTAGGGCATGGTGCTTTGGTTAGCGTGAAAAAATAGTATCAACATTTTACAAATAAAGAGACAAATGATGGAAAGGTGGATTGATGAAATAAAAATAAAAAACCTTCAAAGGATTTTGATGAGAATGCCAAGGTGATTGATATTTAAGAAATCAATGATCAAGTGGGAAGATGTTAGGGTTAAATATCGAAAGCTAAGAAAAATAGGATTTGCTTGCAATGGATAAAGTTATTTTCTTGGTAGATATTCTGAGACCCTTCGGATCAAAGTTTTGGTATATTAGCTAACAAATGTTGGCAATTTTAGGCAAATTGGACATACAAGTAAGAAGTTATAAATTTTTTTGGACTGTCATAGCCGGCGGGTATTAAGATTTTTGATTTTGTGAAAGGTTCTGTTTTAAGAAGTGAGATTGATGAATATAGTGATGCTAGAATGAAAAACACAATACTAGACAAAATAACTAGTTTTTTTCACTAAGGAAAAAGCAAAGGCCGACCACCAAACTTCAACCCAATAAAAATAATTTTTATGTTTTTAAACCATCGAAACCTGATTTCATTGCTCGAAGAGGGCTATTAATAGCTTTTTACAACCATTCCTAAAAACAAATAATAATAATAATAATAATAATAATAATAATAATAATAATAATAATAGTAATAATAATGGTGGGAGGCCAAATGTATTGGAGGTATTAAATTGCCTCTACATTCTATGTAAAAGAGAAAACTGTGTGTGGCTCAATTTATTGGAGGTATCAAATTGCTTCTACACTCTATATAAAATCTTAACTTCCCATTGCTGAATCCTCTATTTTTTAAGAAATACATAAATGATTGAAATCAAACTTCAGACTTTCAAAACCTTAGATTTTCTATAAAATTTAAAATTACATCATTCAAAATTCAAGCATAAAATGGACTTGAACGGGCCATGCGTTCTTGTTTCTTGAATTATCTTAGGCTTTTTCTTGCGATTCAATGAATAATCTTTGTGGGCGCCTGCACGTTGCTGTTCGTGCACTTCATTAGCTGTATCCTTTAATTTTGTGAGGGATTTTTAAAATTCACTATGATATTTTGCATAAGAAATCCTTGTGATTTTTTCATGTTTATTGTGGAGGAAACCATCCATTCAAAATTGGAATTGTAGTTCAACATGTTAATAGATCTAAATATTTCTCCTTAATTATTATGCTAAAAATGAGCTCCTGTTTTGCATCACTATATAGGCGATCAAATAATTTATCAAATATCAAATAAATTTTTGGCAAGTATACGAATTTCATTTCTTTTTAGTCTGACATTTCTTTAAGTATTTTAATCCTTATTCAACCCTTCACCTCCCATGCAAACGTGGCAACTTCTGTACCACACACATTTAATTTTTCTTTTTTGTTTTCCCGCAAATATGCTAACATTTGGACATTCGATTCTAGGTGTTAAACAGTTTGAGGATCAGTTATATGCTGAGATAAGAGCAAGAATTGAGGAAAGTGATATCTCCGCACCTATTCGCAGAGGGCAATATTATTATTATGAAAAAACTTTGCAAGGAAAGGAATATATTTTGCATTGCAGGCGTCTTATCACTAATGTAACTTCTTCTGTGCATGATGTCATGCCCATAGGACCTGAAGCTCCCAAAGAACAAGTTATTCTAGATGAGAACATTAAGGCTCAAGGCCATGTTTATTATCGAATTGGGGCTTTCAAAGTAATCTTTGATTGTTTAAGCATTTTGGTGTAGTTTCCTTTCCTTCCATATTTTATATTTTTGTACTTGTTTTTGCAGGCTAGCCCTAATAATAAACTTATAGCTTATGCTGAAGATATTAAAGGTGATGAGATCTATACTGTTTATGTGATTGATGCTGATAAAGGTATTGCTGTAGGCAATCCCTTAATAGGTGTAACTTCAAATATAGAATGGGCAGGAGATGACACACTGCTTTACATTACAATGGATGAAATCCTTCGTCCTGACAAGGTTATTGTATTGGAATTGAAAGTTATTTTCTAGTTATTCAGTTAAATGGATGAAGTTTTGAGCAAATATGGCTTATACCTTTTTGCTAAGGATAAATCTCAAATTGGTCCCCTGTCGATTCATATGTGGCTAATTTACTTCATAGTTTTGTAGCACTCCAATTTAATCCCTGAACTATTGAAAATTGATCTCAGTTGATTCCTTGTGTAGAAATTATGACACTCTAACAATTCCAGTTGAGCCCTGGATTGCATGAAATTGATCTCAATTCGTTCCCCGAGCAACCAATTAAAATCAATTTCAATTGTCAGGGGACTAAATTGAGGACTATATAATTCAAAGATTAAATTGGCCACATCTAAATAGTCAAGAGATCATTTTGGGATTTAACTTCTTTACTGAAATGCACTTTATCATCTGTACTGTTACCAAGTAGAATGTTTTGAATTTTTCTTGACCATTGGGTGAAAGCCAATGCTTTTACATGAGATATTTTGCACATCACTTCTCTAAATTTCTCAATTTATTTAAGTCCAATGTCCTTCATACTTATGTAGGTATGGTGTCATAAATTGTTATCGGAACAGTCTAGCGATAAGTGCCTCTACCATGAGAAGGATGATATGTTTTCTGTTGATCTCCAAGCTTCTGAAAGCAAACAATACATTTTTGTTGGATCTGAAAGTAAAAATACGCGGTTTATTTATTATCTAGACATTTACAACCAAGAAGGTGGACTTAGGACTTTGACTCCTCGAGTTTATGGTATTGATACGTCAGCTAGTCACCGTGGAAATCATTTTTTTATCAAGAGGAGAAGTGAGGAGTTCTATAATTCTGAATTAGTTTATTGCTCAGTGGACAACCCATCTGAAACAAAAAATTTGCTGCCACATCGAGAAAGGTGATTTTCCGATAGTTTATATTCATTTATTTTTGTATTTTGAATATAAATAATTTTCTTTGAAGTTTTAATGTGCTATATGCTAAATCTTGTCTTTTTTGCGGTTTGATGGGGAAGACCATCGTCTTGTATGTTATTTGGTATCATGAAGGCGCCAAATTAAGCTGCGTGTTATTTTGTATCGTGAAGGAACCAAATTGAAGTTTCTTTTATTTATGTTATGTGCATGTAGAATGCCTTTTCGTCAATTATATAACATGATATTTTTTTTTTCCTTGAAAGACTTGGGCATATTGTATAAAAAATTATCTTAGTTTATTAGAATTAAATGAAAATATGACACTTAAAGGACACAATGGAGAAAAAGGATTCATGTAGCTTGTTGTTGTCGTCGTCGTCGTCTTACAATAGTCCTCAACTATTATACTTCTTTGTCTTGAATCACAACTTTAAGAATATTAAAATCAACTTATTGGTTGTTTGTGCAATAAATTGAAGGGCAATTAGCATATATATCCATTATGTTTGCTCAATAATTTTTTGTTCTAGTAGTCTAAACTTCTGACTTGATAAAAGTTTAGATGTGATACTCAAAATTTTGCGGAGGTAAAGCCACAAATTTTATATCCTATTTTCTTGCTTCTCATGAAAATGATAAAAAGCATTTTTTTAATAAAATCTTAGAGTTTAGTAGAATCATACACTTGCACACATACATAATATCTATCAGGTTATACTATAAAAGCATCGAGCCATATACTTGATGGAGCCATAAAAGTGTTAGAGAAGATTATCTCAGTTTCAGGAAGGTCGTTTACATTACTTGCTGTCTCTATTTTCTGTAAACATGAAGACAACTAGTGATATACATAGTTTTATTTTCTTGCATGATAGCCAGGGCTAGGAATACCTTAGTCTAAGGCCAAGCATATGGCAAACCTATTCAATCTTATTCAAAAATGAGGTCAATTATTCTTTGGGTGTTCTCGATCAATTCGTAATTTTATGCACGTGTATAATATGTGCCTCGTTGTTCTGATTTCATACATAATGCTTATGACGTGTGGTCTTTCTTCTGACCTGCTTATGGATTTAGGCAAGAACTTTTATGGATTTCTCATGCTGCTTTAAATTTATAACAATTTGTCAAGATAGTAGTATTAAATAATGAACTTTTCCATGACTTTGGAATGTTAAACTTATTTACAATTTCAATTCTCTTTATTTTTCTTTAAATTGTATTTCCTGGACCACTGTACCTTTTTGCTAATACTAAAATTTCCTTGAAATGCCTTTTGGTGTATTGTTTAGTGTTTTTTATATCAAAATATTGATGAATGGGTATTCTTTTTCAGAGTGAAAATTCAAGATTTTCAACTGTTTAGTGGTCATGTTGCTGTGTATGAGAGGGTGAATGGCTTACCAAGCGTAACTGTGTACAACCTTCCACCAATTGGTGAAGCAATTGAACCACTCCGAGATGGTCGAACAGTTGATTTTATTGATTCTATTTACTCAGTGAAAATTGAAGAATCAGAATTTTCTTCTGCCATTTTACGCTTTTCTTATAGTTCGCTGAAAACACCTCCATCCGTTTATGACTATGATATGAATTCAGGCATATCTCGTTACGAAGAAGATGAAACCGGTAAAGTATATCGGAGGATTATTTTTTGATTTTTCTATAGTTTTATGCTTGTTTATGAAATGAACGTGGAAAGAAATCCAGAGCTGTTTTTTCATTGAGCACTTTAACTAATATATATATATATATATACATTGTATAATGAATATATATTTATAAACTGGAGAAAAAGAAAAGAATAAAACTAAAATATTCTCTTCATAATTTAGATTCTCATATCAAGGGATTTATTTTATTTCTAAGTTGGATTCCTATATCAAGAGAATTATTCTATTCCTGAATTGGATCATCATATCAAGGGATTTATTACATTCTTAAATTAAAACTTTCCAAAAATAATTTTCCGCTTTCCAACGCTCGCTCTCAAGCTAGTGGATATATGCAATCCATTCCCAACTTGGATATGATTTATCGATAAGTCATGGGTATTAAGTCTCTTTGTAATTACATTCGCAAGTTGTTCCTTTAAAGGCACATAAGGAGCGCTGATCAATTTGTTGTCTAACTTCTCCTTTATAAAGTCTCTATCTATCTTTATGTGCTTTGACTGTTATGCAGTACCAGATTATGAGCAATATTGATGGTGGACTTGTTGTCACAGTATAGTCTCATATGTTTCTCCCATTCTAGCTTGAGATCTTCAAGGATGATCTTTAACCACAGTAACTCATACACATCTTGAGCCATTGCCCCGAACTCGCTTCGCCCTTGATCGAGCTATCACAATTTGTTTCTTACCCACGTGGCCATATTATCACTTAAGAATGTGCAATAACCTATTTTGGAATGTTTATCAACCAAAGATCATTTGTAGTATGCACAGGTTAGGTTTCAACAATCAGCCCCTCATCTATCTTGAATAAAATTTCTTTTGCTGGATTATCTTCAGGTAGTGAAGTATCCGATTCGCATCTTGTGATTTTCTTTAGGGCTCTGCATGAATGGACTCACTACACTCACAACATAGGCAAATGTTGGGCCGAGCGCGTGTGCCGAATATATTAACTTTGAAATTATATTTTGTTATCCATTTTTATCAACTGCCTTGTCATTATTTGCCTCTCCAAGTTTGTGATCGGGATCAATTGGAATTGAAGCAGGTTTACATGCAAATTTATCAGTTTCTTTTAAGAAGTCAACCATTTACTTCTTTTTGGGAAATGAAGACTCCTTAATGATATTTACTTTTATACCAAGAATGTATTTAAAGCTTCCCAAGTCTTTGATTTCAAATTACATTGTGAAGTAGCTTTTTAAGGTTTCCCTTTCTCTCTTAATTGTTCCCAATAACAATTATATCCTCAACATACACCAGAAGAACAGTAACTCCCCCTAAACTCGTGTGTTTGAAGAATAGTGTATGATCACCTTGACTCTGCTTATACTCGGTATTAAGTATCACCTTTGTAAATTTGTCGAACTAAGACTTGGAGACTGCTTGAGTCCAAATTAACCTTTTTTGGTTTGCAAGCCTTGTTCCCTTTTATGCTCCTCCTAAGCTCGGTGGAATCTCATATATATCTTTTTCTCTAAATCACCGTAAGGAAGGCATTCTTTACATCAAATTGCTGTAAATACCAATTAAAGTTTACAGCTAAGGACAAAAGAACCCTTACGGTTTCATCTTAGCCACTGGTAAAAACTTCTCTTGATGGTCTACTCCATACTTTTGTGTAGCCTTTAGCAACCAACTGCCTTATATCTCTTTAGAGACCCGTTTGATTTGAATTTCATGGCAAACACCCATTTTGCATCCCGATGGTTTTTTATTTTGTAGTAGCTCTACTATTTCTTATTTTTATTTTTCTCAAGTGCCTTAATCTCTATTCTCATTGTTTCTTTCCACTTCTCATCAGATAATGCCTCAAACAAGGTGTTTTGAGTTGGGATAGAGTTTAAATTGGCTAAGAATATTTGATGATATGGAGAAAATATGTGAAAAGATATTGATTTGGCTAATGGATACCTTGGATGCTCAATGCATTTTCTCATTCCTTTTCTTAAGGCAATGGGCAAGTCATAATGAACTGGAGTAGGGGAGAAAATTGCATTAAGGTATATCTCATTTTTAGGAGTAGGACTTGAGTCAGGTTCCAGGTTTCTCTTTCTCAAATACATACCTTCTAGAGTCAAGTTTGTCATTGGTAGGGACTATTTTAACTATTTAAGGTTTTGATTCTCTTGGGGACAATTTGGGCTGTATGGATGTCGTTTGTGAAAGTCATTTGGACTCTTGTAAAGAGTACGGTTGTAATGTGGGTAGGTGAATAAAGAATGGATCTTCTGCTTTATCTTCGTCAATAAGACTATGCTCCCACTTTAGATAAGACTGAAAAAAAAAGACCTTCCTCAAAGGTGACTAATATAGATATAAATTTTTGTGTAGGTGGGTGATGACACTTAAAACCTTTTTGTGTTGGAGAATACCTGATAAAACACACTTGATTGCTTGTGGATCCAATTTACCTTTTTTATGGTTAGACACATTAATAAAAGTAGGACATCCAAAAACTCAGTAAAATTATTTGTGATTCAAATACGAGGATAAAACTGAAATAGGAGCTTCATTATGTTACTTTAATATTATTTTTAGGTTCTAAACATTTGAGCAAGATGAATAGAAGAGGAGCAAAGCTGTATAAAAGACGAGAACAACAAACAGAAATGTACAAATTTCTACTTGTTAATTTTAATTGCTTTATTTAATGGTACGTTTCAAGTATTATTTGAATATTAAATTATTATCGCTAGAGTTAGAATATCAGATAATTGATTTTCACCGTCCGACGTCTGTTCCCGTTTTGGCTAACTCCAAGCCCTTAGTTGGGTGGTGATAGTTTAGCTGCAACAAAGATTTAACGTTAGTAGGATTTAGTAAATCCAGATTTGTTAAATCCATCTCCTTGCTGGATTTACTAAATTCTGATTTAACATGAATCGAAGGCAAAATTCAGATCTTGCACATTGTCTCAAGAACCCTATAATCATCAAGTTCATGATACAGATTTTGCAGCATATTTGTATATCTTGTTATTGTTTTGTTGCTCTCTTTTGCATCAACAGTCTTTAACTTTATACACCTTTTTGGGCCTTTGAATATGTTGGTGAAGGGCATCCCAAATATCTCTTGTAAAGGTGAGAAACATACATGTATCATTGATTCTAGAGTCAGTGAACTCCATAACTAAGGCATAATCATGAAATCCTTTTCATTTGTTGACCTCATTTTTATGAGGTATTTTTCTTCCTCTCCTTAGATCCTAGGTTCTAGCCCTAAAATTTTCCGTATTGACTCTCCTAGAGGACTAGTGCTGGGACCCACCCCTTTTAGAAATTCAAGCCACTTCCTGTTTCTCTTGCGGTGTCTCACATGGGTGATCTCAAACCATCATCATTTGATCGAGTGGTTGCGTTTACGAACCATCATCATCTGGTGAGTGATTAAAGACCACTATGTTGAGACTCGGAGAGAATTCTTAATAGGATCTCAAGCCCTAGGGAAACCCCTTTGTGACTTTATCAACACCCTCACACACAGAATGCACAAAATCCGCCAAGTTACGCAAAGTCGGACTAAAATTGACCTCAAACATAGTGAAAAATGCAAACTTGCACATGCGACCCCGGATGATGAAACAGATTGCGCCAGTACGTTCGGAACACCGATTTTAGCTAGGGAGACACCCATATTGCTATAATTCAACACACGAGCAAATTGCACGCAAATCGATGCACTTGTCCGAATGACCTCGGATGACGAAACAGACTGCTCCGGTGCGTACGGGACATCGATTTTAGCTAGAGGGGGCATTCATCATTATGATGATGCGTTCGAGCAAGAAATGCATAAATTAGGGCTTTTTGAATATCAAAATGAAAAAATAAACATATTTAAACCATATTTCACCTAACTCGCGCACCCAATTCGGTCCTTTCCTCCTGCGGCCAACGGATTTGGCGTGCCCTAGCCCCATGGGCTAAATCTTTTTGTGAGGCTTTGGCTCGCGCGTCTCTTAGCTCGATTTCGCTCTTCTCTTCACTCGGTCCAACCGAACGCTCGACCCCTCGAGCCCTAGATCTCACATCCCTCTCAAAGCTTTGACGGACGATTCCTCTTCTGCGCAAGCTGCCCAACTGATCCTCTCCTCCACTCGCGAGCAAGCCTCGTGGCTGACTCTTCCCCTTCTCGAGACTGCATTTCCTCCTAAATGCCGCGTCACTCTCTCCCCGTCAATTGGTTCGTCCATCTCATCGCGGTAGGTAAGACCTCCTTTCTCTCGTCTGCCTATAAAAGCTGTGGTTGGGATAGGTTTTTGGGTTGTTGAAGCTTGAAAGAGGGGGAGGTGCTGCTGAAATTTCGGTTGGGCTTGTTCTTGCATTTTTTTTGAGCTTTGCATTAAGAGGTAATTCCCTCTCCTCCCTGTCTTCTTGCTTTGCTCAATAGTCTTGGTGGTTGCTTGGTATTTTGGCTCGGCATTCTTGTTAGGTCATGCGATTTTCTTGCCGGCTACCCAATATTCTTCTTAAGTAGTCGATCATTTGGTATGCTTGCTTCGTTGCTGGATAGTTTTGCATTAACTGTGGTTCATGCATGTTTAAGCACACTTTAAAAAATGAATGTTTATTAGGATATTTTCTTCCTCTTGATGACACCATATTTTGATGCTTGCTAAGTCTTTTAGCACATTTTCGTTAAAATCTAAAAATTTGGAAGATTTACAAATGCTTTGGTGTTTTACATTTACAAAAATATGGAACTTTTCATTCTATTTGTAAAGTTTGGATGACTCTTTCGTAAAACTTGAAAACTTTGCATGGTCATTTTTTTTTGTGCAAAACCTGTAGGTTTGTGGTGTTTATATTTTGAAAACCTGAAAGTTTGTGGAGCTTACATTGTGAAAATCTGAAGGTTTGTGGTGCTTATATTTTGAAAACTTGAAGGTTTGTGGTGCTTACATTGTAAAAACCTGAAAGTGTGTGGTGCTTGTATTGTGAAAACCTGAAGGTTTGTGGTGGTTATATTTTGAAAACCTGAAGGTTTGTGGTGCTTATATTTTGAAAACCCGAAGGTTTGTGGTGCTTCTATTTTGAAAATTTGAAGGTTTGTGGAGTTTACATTGTGAAAATCTAAAGGTTTGTGGTGCTTATATTTTGAAAGATTTAAAAGTTTAGGGTGCTTGCATACTACTCATATAACTTCTTTTAATTTAACAAAGATATTAATCTTATTTTCTTTGAGACTTGTCTTGCTTACATCCAGATATGCCCTTCTTTGTACAGTTGCTTTCTATATTGGTTTCTATTTTATTCGATTGAGCAGTTTCTTAATGGTTACCGGACATTTGCTAAGGAAGGTAGTGTTTTAGTAATGCCATTCATAATTGCAAAATATTTGGATGCCTTATCGTAAGACTTCGGGTAATCTTTTGTTATGGAAATTAGAAACTTCCATTGTGGCCTTTATAAAAATCTGAAATGTTTAGGGCTTTATCTACAAAATCTGAAACATGTTGGAGCCTTGTTTTGCAAAATCTGAAACATGTAGGAGCCTTTTTTTGCAAAAATCTGAAATTTTTGGAGGTTTATTTTATAAAATCCAAAACATTTGGGTTCTACGTGAATCCAAACCGAAGCAGTAATACCTTATTGGTTATATATGAATGAGTAATTTCCCATTTCATTATGAAAGTTTCATTTGCATGAGAGGTTATGCACACATGTATATGTAAAGATTTAGATGTTTGATGTCTAGATGCGTGAAAGATCATGTGGTGTGTGGATAGGGCTTTCACCTCTTATCTACAGAAGTAAAGTTATGAAGCTTTAACCTTTTACCTCATTCGGTTGGGAGCTACAATCTTTGCTTTGGGCATTTATATGGTTAATTAAGCTTTCATCTTACCAGTCATGTTAATTTCATAAAGTGTGATAGCTTGAAACTGTCACTTGGATTATATTGGTATTGGGAGAGGTAAATGTAGCGCATTTTGGTATATGCAAATTATTTGAAACTTGCACTCTCTCTCTCTATGCCATAGTTTTTGCTAAAATACATATAAGCCTGGTTGCAATTATAGATTGGCAATTCAAATGTGATGTTTTGAGAACTTTCTTGCTCTTTACTTGCTCTCTATGTTTCATGGTTTTGCTAAAATATATATAGGCGCTACTGGATATCTATTGTGGCATTGTTAACATCAAGTTTTTGGGATTTCTTTGGCCCAGAAGTTGGAAAATATGGGGCTTTTCTTATGTTCTTTTTGTTGCCCTTGCTTATGATGAATGTTGTTGGTAGTTTTCATGTTGTTAAGGTTTGTTCTCCGTTATCCTTACCCATAAGCCATTGGGTCTCTTTTGTTGTGGTGAATTAGTTTTTTTTTCCTTTTTTTTTTCTTCTATGCTGCTTTTATATGGGAGCTATGTTTGCCTTATGAGCTTGCTAATTTGGGCTTATCTTTGTTGCCCTTACCTGTGGCCTATTTTGGCAAAGGTCTTGGGCTGCAGTTCGGCTCTGTTTTTGGGGAAAGTGGTGCACTTGTTTTAATGAAGTTTTGGGGCATTTTGTGAGCTAATTTGAATGCAGTTTTCAAAGCCTTTAAATGCACCTTGTTTTGTGATGTTTTGGGACTGTTTTAGGCTGACTTTACTACAATATTGGAACCTTTAAATACACCATTTTGGGCCCCTTTTGTTGATTGATTTGGGCTAGTCTTAAGCATTTTTGAAGACATAAAAATATCTTTTTGGGATTGTTTATATACGTTTTTTTTTGATAGTTTTGGGTATCATTTAAGTATTGATTTACATGCTGATTCAGAATTTTATGCCGATTCTCTTGCTTTTTCCTCTTTTTGCTTTGCTAGTTTTTTTTTTTGAATTGGGACGGCCTCCTCCGTTCTCTTGTTTTATTTTCAACGGTTAAGTTAAAAAATGAGAATTTCTGATTTAATTGGGAAGCACTTAAAAGACATTTGAGGGTAGAACACCTTAAATCACTTCAAGCACAAGTTAAAGTGTAGTCTTCCTAAATTTTTAGGAGCAGACCCTAGGTGAGAGCCTACCTACCCAATCCTAAGTGTAGGCTTCCTAGATTTTTAGGAGCACACCCTGCAGTAAGAGTCTATCTATCTAATCCTAAGTGTAGGCTTCCTAGATTTTTAGGAGCACACTCTAGGTGAGAGTCCATCTACCTAATCCTAAGTGTAGGCTTCCTAGATTTTTAGGAGCACACCTTAGGTGATGTCGGCTAATTTTTTCTTTTTGAAAATAAAATTTGAAAATTTAATTTAATGTAATATGTAAAGTATTTTTTTTATTTTTAAAATGGTGATATATTATTTTATTTTGAAAATAACGAGACTGAGTAGATCTCATATATCAAATAGTTTAAATAATTGAGCACAATACCACAAGTGACACATCATCTTGAAAGATGAGCGTACTCACTTGTTAAGTAGGCTTAACTATCTAAACTTAAAAGTTTATGACTTCTATTTTGGTCGCGTATTTTATAACTGACAAATTCCCTATCTAATACACTGATTAGACGGGGTTTAGATTAATGCGGGTTCACTAATTCCATGTAGAGCAAGCCCTATAGTTAATTACATCTTAAGCAACCAAGTCACCTAAGAAAACTCTCGATAAGGATCATAAGCTTCGTCTTCGAGAACTTCGACGTTTAGGTTTCAAGATTGCTTGTAGGAGAATCGAAGGGAATGGTTCGATGTGGAACGGTTATTCTCGAATCCGAAGGTATGAAAAGTAGGAAATGTCGAAGATATCGAAGGAGCTTCAGCGACATCTCAAACTAACTTATGATTGGGCTCGACATTTTGAAAGTGAAGTTATGCTTTATATTTCGATCTTGCAAATTATTTAGATGTTTTGGGATTTATATCTACATGTCATATGTAAATGACCCAAAAAAATGAGAGGATTTATGTCGTGCCAAACGACAACCTCGAAATCCTAAACAGTTTAGGACTTATATCGTACGATGTACGATCGTACTAAGTCCTAAAAGATAATGTGAGGATTTACGTCGTATCAAATGACAACCTCGACGCCCTATAGATGTTATTTAAATCTATGAAAATCCGATCGAAGATCTTTCATTCGTCCTCTGTCGTCTCGTCTCGAGAAAGAATAAAGATAGGAGAGGAAAGAGGAAAAACCATGCCTCGAACGGCCTATCCTAAGGGTATGTGCAAGGAAATAATTAAAATAAACATGTATAATAAAAAGGAAATAACCATGCCCTAAATGGTCTATCCTAGGGGTATGTGCAAGTATGCAAAAGAAGCAATAATAAAAAAAATAAACATGTGTAATAAAAAGAAACTAACCATGCCCTAAATGGCCTATCCTAGGGGCAAGCATAAAAGAAAAACATAAATGCAGGTAAATGTATATACAAAAGTAAAGAGATGCATGTAATAAAGAAAATAAATGAACTATACAATAAAAAAATGTGTACCTGGCCAACTCCATCGATGTCTCAGAAGTAAGCTAATAACTACAAGCAACTATACAATCAAGTTTAGCCATAAACATATAACATATCAAAGTGGGAAAATAAGAATTCTATTTGAGGATAGGCTCAGTCTATAGACTTCCTTTTTTTTTTTTTTATCTCGATCCCACGAAGCGACCGAGATGCGAGTCTATATCGATCTCGGATAAAGTCACCAGCAAATCACCATTGAGTAGGCAATCCTAATCCCTACCACTTAATTAGTGAGTGAACCAGTTTGTAGTATCTGAGTTTTGAGAGTGGAGTATCTGTGATTGTAGTATCTGAATTCTTATTGAGTGTAAAATCTGACATGTAGTATCTGGTGTGTGATTTGTGATGTGTAATGTGTAATGTATAGTGTGTAGTGTTTAATGGGTAGTGTGTATTAGGGTAGTGTGTTGTGTATGTGTGATATTTAATATGTAGTATGTGTGTGTGATATTTGATGAGTGGTATGTATTTGTAATGTTTAATGTGTTGTATGTGTTCAATGTGATATGTGTTTGTTGTGACATATGTGTGATGTGATATGTGTTTGTTGTGACATATGTGTGATGTGTTGTTGTGCTATGTGTGTGGCATTTGATTTGATGTGTTGACGTAGTATCTGTTGTGCAAGGGCGGTGTTTATTGTCGTGTAAATGTGTTGTAGTATCTGCTGTCGTACCAGTGTAATATCTGGTATCGTAGTATCTGTTGTTGAAGCATCCATTACTGAATCAGTATAATGTCTGACATCGTAGTATCTGTCATCGGTTCACGGATTTCTTAAAAGTAGGGATTAGAACTACCTAACTCAAGGTAAAATGGGCATATATCTCTGAGTATTGATTTTTTTATTATTTGTCTCGGCTATAAAAGCACGATTATTCGAGTGTGCATCATTGCCTGTACCCCGCATTTCCAACTTATGCCCACTTTGATATTTCATATGTAATATAATCAAAAGAGATTTCAATTTTCACAAGTGAAGCCAAGCTAGAGAACATTTCCAAACCCAATGTATAATACAAATTCAAATCGCCTAAAGCTCGCTTAATTATTCAATTCCGAATTTGGCTTCGTCTGCACCAAGGCAAAGAAAAGGGGAACATAACACAAAGCTACGGGGAAAGAAAGTAGAATGGAATAAAGTAGAACAAAATCAACTAAGAAAAATCGGGCAGCATAACGGCGTAAAAAGAATTTTCCACACCTGCAATTTGCATAAAAAAAATGTTGCAAGCATGTATATATAACAATCACTATTTCCATCCATCCCAAGCATGTATAAAGCATGTTAGAAGCATGAAAAATCGAGCCCTCCATTTTAGTGCAAATAGGAGCGGCTTCCTTCAACTAAAAGAGCCAGACCGAGTCCCAAATCCAAATGCAAAAAGGCCCAACTTTCAGATTTTTTTTTTTACAAATAAGCCACCCCGAAGTTCCTGATTTTATAAAGTAAACACTTCGAATATTTCAGGTTTGCAAAATGAGCACCTAAGCATCTCAGATTTACTAAAGAAAAGAGACAAACGTTTCAGATTTTACCAAAAGAAAATACCAATGTTTCAGATTTTTATAAATTGGTTACCCCAAAATAAATGATTGGAATCATTCAAGATGTTAGTCATGTAAACATATATGAGAAATTGAATGGTATGTATGTGATTGCCTCAATTCAAAATAAATCTGTAAGCTTTCTCTTCTCAAATAATTTTGCAATGCGAGCCTCTCCGGCATCCTTCACATTTTCCAGAAAATTTATTTTCAATTCGCACAACTAGCTCATATGTTCCAATGCCTTCATTCTATAACCATTCTCATCATTTTTATATGGAGAGTCGATGAACAACAAACAAATGTTGCATATCATAATGAACTTGTAGAATCACTAATAAATGTAAACGAGTAAACATTCATACTTACACTCGTACGGAACAATTTATATATGTTTAGATATAAAACACTAGAATTTTAATTTATGCAATAACTTGACTATTAGCGACAATATTTTCCCCAAATACAGAGTTTATGGATGTCTTTTCATGCAAACTTTGGAGCGAGAGGAAAAGATTTACGAACATACCACTTAATTCTCATGCATTCATATACATACAACTTAACAATTTTGATAAGATATGGGAGATTTGGGTGGTGTAGATGTAGAAAGGAAAATTTTGGGGTAATATCAATATCATAAAAACAATATATGAATTGATTCCAGATATCAAGTGCTTTGAAAAGAAGTATGCCCTTAAGCAGGATAACGCAAATATGCACCCATTCTAACTATTTAAACATGAAGAGACTAAAGCCTCAATCCCATAAAAAAAAAGGTATTCTCAAGAACTCCAAAAGATGCAAGTCTCGGAAGACTATTTATCAAATATTCTTTACCTTATCCAGACCTTCCCGAAACATTCCACATTAATCATTAAAATAATGATGAAGACCGAAAAAAAAAAATCAAGAACCATAAGTAGCATACAATGTGAGTTCTCAAATTCATCAATAAGAAAATCCCACTCTCATTCATCAAGAACATATGAGAGAATCAAACTCTTCCAATTTCAACCGCAATCTAGAAAATGTTTTTCCGCATATACTATCATTTTCTTTTTAAGGAAGTAAATAAACTGAAATGTATGTTCCAATAATTCAAAAACAAGATATCGTCAAGAACTACAAATCTCTCGGCTTATAATCAAGAATTTTATCTTTAATTCTCAACTATCTAAACAAAGATATGAAATAACGTTAGCACAGAGTAAATACTTCATTAAACAACTGAAGAGGAAAGGAATGAAAAAAGATCTTACCTCTAAAGAGTATAAAAACTTTAGGAACATATGAAATATCCAAATCGTACAAATGAATTGCCAACCTCGAAACCTCCTCCACAAGGGAGTATTTATAGCCGGAAAAGGGGAGAAGGGCTTGCTAGCGGTGAGAATCGGGGAGGTGAAGAGAAACACCTCAAAGGGAAAGAAAATGCCCCGAATCCAAGAGAAGGAAGGTTACCGGATCTGTTTGGGCGGGAAAACCTTTGCCGGTGGAGCAACCGGCGACGAAAGTCGGTAAGGAAGAAGGTGACCGGCGAAACCGGAAGGAAGCCTCTCGAATCCGGTCAAGAGGAAGCAAGAGGAGGAAAAGAGGCGCAAGCTTCGGCTAGGGCACGGGAAGGGGAAAAAAAAAATCGTGCGTGAGTTTTTTTTGGCGTGAGATCAGTGTGCGTGAGTTTTAAACATATATTTTATTATATAAAAAAAACATTTATTATTATTATTATTTATTTAAAATCGTCGATTTACGCGTAATCCGAGCCGATTCGAAATCTCATCAAAATATATGTCCTTCTCGGCTAAAATCGACATTCCGGACGCATCGGCGCAGTCTGTTTCGTCATCCGGAGCCATTCGGAGAAGTTCACCGACGGTCGCATCAATTTAAACCAAATTTGCGTAACGTGACAAAAATAAATTTATTTTGACCCGACCGGAGCCACTTATCAAGCAAATTAACGACTGGTCTTCGCCTAAGCGAGAACCATAGCCAAGCATATTGCTCGCGGCAAAAAGTCAAACGTCGCACGCAGTGGGGTCCACCTATGGCTTTCAAATCCCTATAGGAACTCAACAAGAGTTTCAATATGTCGGCTTTTAATCAACTCAACTAGGTGTCGAGGATTTAGAACCGTCCATATGAAACTTCAAGGAGTAAGGAAATGACTCGAATTACTAAATACGGTGGGTCTCAGTCTAGTCCTTTAAGAGAGTCCAAAATAAGGAAATCCTAAGGCTAGATCCTAGGGTCTAAGGAGAAGGAAATGAAAGACCTCAAAAATGAGGTCAACAGGTGAGAGCCCATATACCTAATCCACAGTGTAAACTTCCTATACTTTAGAGGTACACCCTTGGTGAGAGTTCATCTACCTAATTTTTAAATAATGAAGCTAGACACTAGATTATAATTCATAAACTGATTAAAACACTAAACATAAGGATGCACTGAGAGGTAGTTCACACTTTCTTAATTAAATCAATTGTGAAATTTCCGCCATGACTTAACCTACAGGAAAACCCAATGTTCCGGGATTTGAGCTTGAACTTTATACTCAAATCCTCCTGGCAATTGGAGACATTCCCAATGTCACATATGAATCACCTACCCCGATCCTTTATATGTGACATCATGTCTTGTTTTATTTATATGTCCTTTTTTTTCTACGATTTGTTTTGAGTCTTTGTGGGTCATTTTTAGTTTTCCTCAGGCTTCCTATATGCTACTCCGCCATTTATTCTTTTATACATAAACACATGTTTGTCTTGCTAGCTAAATTCATTTGCTATACTTTTACCTGTAATGTTAGCTCCATTCACAGGTACAACAATAACAAGAAATCCAGGTACATAAAGTTTATAATATATTTATAGTGTTGTACTGCATTTTATTTTACTTTCTCTTACTGCACATTTCATTGCTCTTCATTATTGTACATTCTACTGCTTTCTTTTAGTGTACATTCTACTACTTTCTTTACTGCACTTTTTTATAACATAATTAGTTTTTTTCTTTTATATGCTTTAAATAACTACAAAGCTTTTAGGATATAGTCTAGTTTATGAGATACAGTTGTAAATCACAAACTTAACAATATTGCACAATCACATATAAAACATTAAATCTAAGACTACTACTACATGAAGCATGAATCAAGTTCTCATGTGCAACACAACGACAATGCAATGAACGAGAGAGACTATCTACAACTGCAAAACAATTTTGCGTCGGCAAAGCCTTCCTTTAGTTTAAATAACGATCTCTAGGACTTTGAGGTAGTTTGCTTTGCGCAACATAAATTCTCGCCTTGTCTTTTAGGCTTTTGCACAACTCTGTTATGCAATATAAGTCCTAACACTTAGGATTCCGAGGTTGCCGTATGTTACGGTGTAAATCTTTCTAGCCTCTACCTATTTGCGCGATCAGTTATCGTACGAATGTAAGTCCAAAATTCTAAAATAAACTACAAGATTAAACATTAAATAACATCATTTCAAAGACATAAAACCAAATAATATGATAGATGGGAGGTCACCGGGATTTTCCTCGGATCTGTGGCTTTCCCTACTCTTCTCTTCTTTGGATTCCTGGAAATGATTGTTCATACTCGAGCCATTCCCTTTTGATTTTCCGATGTCCAATCATGAAAACCTAAATTTTGAAAATCTTGAAGACAAATTCACTGATCTTATTTGAGAGTTTTCTTACGTGAATTCGGTCATTTAAGATGTAATTAATTATAGAAGTTTGCTTCTATAGGAAATTAAAAATCCATGTAAAATAAACCCTATCTAATCCGTATATTAGGTAGGGGAACTTGTCGGCCTCACGAAAGGTTTCACAGATCAAACATATGCCACAAAACTTTTTAGTTTAGGTGGTTAAACCTACTATCAAGTGGTATGCCTATCCTTCGGGATAGTATATTATTTGTGGTATTACGCTCGACCATCTAAACTATTACAAATGTGAGACCCGTTGCTCTCATTTATTTTAAAATCAAAATATTATTATTTTCAAAATAAAATCACCTATAGATACCTATATATTAAAATTATTTTCGAATTTAAATTCACATTCTTTTTTCCAAAAACTTCTCCGTCCGACATCATTCCATGTATCAAAATTCAGATTAGCCTGTTTTGGTCCCGTGCCAAGAAGATGCTAAATTTTTTCCTTTGCCTCCTATATGCATACGGACTAGCTGAGACCATTTTAGGTAGTTTTGACTGTTGAGCCTATAAGGGTTGTGTTTATTTTGCAGTTAAGCAGGAGGAAGATGTGTTTTTGGCGCTCCTTCATCAGATTGAAAATAATTGTTTGTTTAGCAATCTCAGAATCACATATTTGAAAAAATAACAACTGCAATGTCACAACACGCAGAAGAGAAAAAGAATGTTGGCAATGAAGGCCAACAATAAGTTAGCAATGAATGCCTAAAAGATCCCAGAGGCGGGAAAACCTACAGCTTTGATATCATGAAGTTGAAGGAAATTCAGTATTCCTTTTTATATCTGGTACTCTAACTAATATAGATACATTATAAAATAAATATTTATAAATATTAGGGAAAAGGAAAATAATAAAACTAAAATATTCTTCTCCTAAATTCGATCTTCATATCAAGGGATTTATTTTATTCTTAAACTAGATCCTTATATCAAGAGAATTATTCTATTCCTAAATTGGATCCTCGAATCAAGGGATTTATTAGATTGCTAAATTGAAACTTTCTTAAATTAAAACTTCCGTAAAATTTTCCATTTTCCAACAGTTTAATCTATGAGCACTCATTAGTTTGTAAGTATTTCTACTGTATTGATTTGTGCAAGAAAGTCAGATAAATGATAAGTTTTATTAGAATGTCTTTCTTCATAAAAATACAACATAATGATTCATTAAGCCGACCCATATGGTTGGTTAAGGTAAATGATGATGTTATACGTGTATCATTACTAGCGATTAGTGTTATAAAAAGTATCATTACCAGGAATTAGTTTGAAGTAACGATATGTGAATTTTTGAATTATGCTATATTGATTCCATAGAGAATTCACCTATAAATAGGTGATTACAAGTACAAGAATAAAGAAAGAAATTAAGTCCTTTCTATAATTACGGAATAACATAAATAGCTAAAATTAAGGAATTAAAATAATGTTTAAATATAGCACGTATTAAAGAGTAATTATGAGTGTAATTCCACAATCCCCCTAAAGTTGGGTTGTACAGATTGTACATGCCCAACTTGTTGTTTAGCTCATCAAAGCTTGACTTAGGGAGAGCCTTGGTGAGAATGTCTGCGGTTTGGTCTTTAGAAGGAATATAGACCAATTCAATGATTTTATTGTCCACTTTCTCCGAAATGAAGTTCCGATCAATCTCAATGTGTTTCGTTCGGTCATGATGAACAGGGTTCTTTGCAATCTCGATTGCTGCTTGATTGTCACAGAGCATCCTGATAGGATTTTCTCCCATAATCCTAAGCTCCTTGAGAAATCTTTTGATCCACATTCCTTCACAGATACCCAGTGCTAGCGCTCTGTATTCTGCTTCTGCACTACTTCGAGATACCACCGATTGCTTCTTGCTTCTCCAGGTAACTAGATTGCCGCATACATAAGAGCAATACCCAGAGGTTGATCGTCGGGTGGATATGTCTCTTGCCCAGTCAGCATCAGTAAAAACTTCTACCATTTGACTATTATTCTTTTGAATAATAATCCTTTACTCGGAGTCATCTTTAAGAATCTTAAGATTCGGTTATCGAGCTCCATATGTTCCTCGAGTAGGACGGTTCATGAATTGACTCACTTTACTTCTCGAAAAACTTATGTACTGTGCAGTGTGGGATAAGTAAATAAGTCTTCCAACAGTCGTCGATATCGTCCTTTGTCGACTGAGTAACTATCCTTCTCTATTCCGATTTTGTTATACGAGTCTATTGGAGTATCTATTGGTTTGCATCCAAGCATACTCGGTTTCTTTCAATAGGTCCGATGTGTCATTTCTTTGAGTTACGGCTATCCCATTTTGGATCTTGCAACTTCCATTCCCGAGAAAACTTCGAGTCTCCGAGGTCCTCGATTTCGAATTCATAGGTGAAACTTCTTCGGCTTTGTCGATTCTTCGGTGTGATCAGCCTGTAAGAATGATGTCATCCACATACACGATGAGTACAACAATCTTCTTCTCGGATCTTTTTGTGAACATTGTATGATCAGCCTGACTTTGAGTATAACCGCATTTGATAACTGAATTGGTGAATCGGGCAAACCAAGCACGGGGAGATTGTTTGAGACCATACAAAATTTCTGGAGCTTGCATACTTTGCCACTAGGGAAGGATCCTTCTTGACCAGGAGGTAAATCCATGTATACATCCTCTTAAAGATCTCCATTAAGGAATGCATTTTTGACATCAAGTTGCATTAGCGGCCGGTCTCGGTTTCTTTGCAATAGAGAGTAGGATTCTAATGGAGTTCGGTTTAGCTTCTTGGGGCGAATGTCTCTTGATAGTCAATTCCGTATGACTGCGTATGACCTTTTGCAACCAGTCGGGCTTTCAACCGATCTAAGCTTCCATCTGCCTTACATTTGATTGTAAATAACCACCTGCATCCTACTGGTCTCGTATTCTTGGGCAAATCAGACACAATCCACGTTCCATTCTTTTCTAGTGCAGCAACTTCTTCATTCACAGCTTTTCTCCATCCTGGTTGTGAGAGTGCTTCCTGAATAGAATTCGGGATCTCTATGTCGTCAATAGCGATGACAAATGCATGATAGGGAGGAGATAACTTCTCATATGAAACAAATCGAGAGATAGGATGTTGAGTGCAAGGAACATCAGAATCATCTCTCACGAGCGAGGTAAGCTTATAGTCACTAGTGTCCATAGATTCCGTACTCGAGTGAGTTTCGGAGAGGTTTGGAGCCGGATTAGATTCTTGGACGACGAATCGGAAGTGGTATTTGGTTCTCTATTCTTTCGGCGATTCGTTCCGTTTTGTATAGACCGAAGTTCCTGAGGTGCGGGATGTGTAGATGGGTTTGGCATAGGAGATGGAGGAGGTTGGATAGCCGGTGAAAGATCCGTGTCAGTTGGTAAAAGAACACAGGGTTGTTCACTACGACTCTCCCCACGAACAACGGACTGCAGGTAGTATGGTCGATGCTCAAAAAGGTGACATCCATAGAATTATAGATCTTTTTAGTTGAAGGGCAATAACACTTGTAGCCTTTTTTATTGGCTGAATACCCTATGAAGATGCATTTGACTGATCTGGGATATAATTTACTGCGGTGTTGTTTGTGAATATGAACAAAGACGGAGCAACCAAATAATTTAGTAGGGATAATTGAAGGGAGGACACGGGTAGTTGGATATGAGCGAAGGAGGACATCAATCGGACTAAGGAAACCGGAATACGAGAGGGCATCCGGTTTATGAGATAGGCGACGATTAATGTTGCCTCACCCCAATAAAATTTAGGGACCGATGTGGTGAACATGAGAGCTGCGGGCTACCTCCAACAAGTGACGATTTTTCGCTCGGCAACCCCATTTTGTTGGGGAGTATCAACACACGTGCCAAGGTGAAGGATGCCATTGTGAGTAAGAAAAGTTCCTAGGGAGGTGTTGAAAAAATCTCGTGCATTATCTGTTTTAAGAGCCTGAATTTTAGTGTCAAATTGAGTGAGGATCATTTGATAGAAGGCACGAAATATTGGTCCTACCTCGGATTTATCACGCATTAGATAGATCCAGGTCACGCGTGTGTGATCATCAATAAAGGACACGAACCATTGGGCCCCAGAAATATTTTTTTCACGAGAGGGACCCCAGATATCGCTATGGATTAGGGAAAAGGGACGAGTGGGTCGGTATGATAAACGAGGAAATGAAGTACGAGTGTGTTTGGCAAGTTGACAAAATTCGCAATTAAAGGTGATAGGACTTTTATTAATAAATAAATGGGGAAACAGTTTCCCAAGGTACATAAAATTAGGATAACCTAAACGATAATGAAGTAACATGATTTCACTATCATTATTAACACTGGAATGAAAGACGGATGTCTAAGGGGATTTAAGCAAGACAGACTAGATACTGGAGCACCACCAGTGGGTGAAACAAGACCAACAAAGGGTTTGTTGAGAAGATAGAGACCATTGCACAACTCAGCACTGCCAACATCCTCCCCGACTTCAAATCCTGAAATTCACAAACATATGGAAAAAATTTAGCAACACAATGACAATCATGAGTGAGCTTACTAATAGAGACCAGATTACAATCCAAAGTAGGAGCATGAAGCACAGAGGTGAGAAATAGATCTGGAGAGATGCGGACAGAACCAAGACCAACAACTTTGAAGCCGATCCATCGGCAATCCGAACAGTGAGGGTGGGATTACACGGTCGGTAATCCACTAATAAGGAGATATCCCCGGTCATATGATCGGAGGCACCTGAGTCAACAATCCATGGGCGAGAAGTGGTTGAATCCAAGACGAAAGCAGATGAGAAAATACCTTGTTGGGCAACAAGGCCGGTGGCACCTGATGTTACACTAGGAGGATGGACTGGAGACAGCTGACCGAGCATCTTCTGGAGAGCATGAATCTGTTCTTCGCTGAACGGGCTCGTTCCTGGAGAAGCTTCGGTGGTGATGGTGGTAGCTGCCCGAGAATCACGTTTGGTCTTTCCATTGGTGGGTTTTCCATGAATCTTCCAACAAGTATCCCGAGTATGGCCAGGACGGCGGCAGTGATCACACCACGGGCGGCCCTGGCGTTGGCGGTTGTCTGTGGATGGGATGTGAGCAGCAAGGGCGGATCCGTCGGGGCTGGAGTGGAAGAGGAAGCACCTAACATGACCTTTTGGCGACTCTCTTCGCGGCGCACATCGGAAAAAACTTCACGAATTGTTGGGAGAGGTTTCGAACTTAAAATCCGCGAGCGAGTCTGGTCAAACTCAGATTTGAGGCCGAGGAGAAATTTGAAGGTGCGCTTCTGTTCCACGATTTGGCGAAATATAATAGTGTCTTCGGGACACTTCCAAGGGTACACCTCGAATAGATCTAGTTGCTGCCAATATCGAGTAAGAGTATTGAAGTATTGAGTGACGGAGAGATCACCTTGACGAAAGTCATGAAGAAGGGTCTCAACCGCAAAGAGTTCGGCTGTATTATCCGAACTAGAATATGTCTCACGGGCAGCATCCCAGATATCTTTAGCCGTGCTATAGAGGAGAAAATTCTCGCCAATATCAACGACCATCGAGTTAACAAGCCAGACCATAACCATATTGTTTTCGGATTTCCAAGTTTTGTATGATGGATCTGTCGTCGCCGGAGCTGGAGCATCACCAGTGAGGTAGTCATCTTTGCCTTTGCCGCATACAAACATCATGACTGAGCCGGTGAGTTTGTGACTGGTGATGAGGACAGAGTTATTGTCTGAATTGCTGGGCATCGGAGACCCAGTTGCGGAGGGGTAGCTAGAAGTGACGTCACTAGTGGAGGACGAGTTGCAGGCATGGCCGTACTTAGTCATCGGAGAGGAGAGGAGTCCAATGAAATGACTAGAGAAGAGGTTGAGGAGCACGGCTGGAACGGGCTGTGCTTGTGATTGGTCGCGGAAGAAGCGTCGGCAATCGGAAGTAGACAATCGCGGGAAAGGGGCGATTCCTTGATGCGCTCGGACGAACGATCGCATGAGAGGGGAGGAGACGTCGAGAGAGTATGCCCGAGAATCACGTTCGATCGGCAGGAGACGTCGAGCAGGAGAAGTCTTCTCTGGTCGAGCGGTCGACGTCGAGCGGTCGAGCATGAGACGTCGAGCGGGACGATTGCTCCGATCTAGCGGGAGACGTCGAGCATACGGGCGGACGATCGAACGGCAGGAAGCAGTCGAGCGATCGAACGGGACGCAGACGTCGAGCGATCGAACGGGACGACCGGTCGATCGAACGGGATCGAGCGGACGATCGAGCGGGATCGAGCGGGATCGAGCGGACGATCGAGCGGGACGCCGACGTCGAGCGAGACGCAGACGATCGAGCGGGACGAGACTCGATCGAGCGGGACGGGGCTCCGATCGAGCGGGAGAGGCTTGATCGAGCGGGATAGCGGGAGAGCTTCAGCTATGGCTCTGATACCATGTGAATTTTTGAATTATGCTATATTGATTCCATAGAGAATTCACCTATAAATAGGTGATTACAAGTACAAGAATAAGGAAAGAAATTAAGTCCTTTCTATAATTACGGAATAACATAAATAGCTAAAATTAAGAAATTAAAATAATGTTTAAATATAGCACGTATTAAAGAGTAATTATGAGCGTAATTCCACACGATATGTGTAGTATCTTTACTTTCGATTCATTGGTCAAATTAATTTTCTGTTTTGATATATTTTTGGCTGAAATTCATTCAAAATTTACTGAGAATTGTAACGACATTTTTCAGTTCTATGTCAGGTATTAGGCGGCTTTGAATCATCTAACTATGTGACCAAAAGAGAATGGGCTGTCGCTTCTGATGGCACCAAGATCCCTATTTCAGTTCTATACAAAGAAAACCTTGCAAAGCTTGATGGATCTGATCCTTTGTTACTCTATGGATATGGTTCATATGAGGTAATATAGATTTTAGTTTTTATATTATCAGTTTAAGCTTAGAAGTACTTTTAACAATTACTATGTGGAGAATATATATTAGGCACTTCTCAGCATTGGCGCACAAATTTGACCATCTTAACTATTTAGTTCATTCTTTCATGATGTTTTGGCACTACGCAAGTTCTATTGGTACTTTTTGTTTTATTAATTAATTAACTTTGATTGTTCCTTTAACTCAAAAGTAGGTTGAACCTAATACATTTATAGGATTATATGTCTGGCCATTTACATACATAGCACCAAATTCTTATGTATTTACATATCTAACACCTAAATTTTGCTTTTTTACATTTATACCACACAAATCTTTCATATCACATAAAAAAACATTCCACTTTTTTAAAATTTAAAAGGTGAATAACACCTTTTCATGCATAGGAAAGGTGATATCTATGTAAAAATTGAAATTTAGGTGTTAGGTATATAAATTCATATGAATTGAGTGGCATGCATGTAAATCTTTCTTATTTGTATTGTGTTTAGGATTTGTTAGTGTTTAAGCTGCATTTTCTTCTCCTAGGTTTATATAATGAATATTCCAGAGTAGTAGGAATACGTTACTGTTCAATACTTGTTCATAATTAAGCTGTATTGTTTTTCCAAATTCTACAAAATAAGGATTTCTAGAGAAACTCTCATTTCCTTATTCGAATAAATTCGTAATACAAGTTCCGTTGTTTTTTTAGCATGAAGTTCAAAACCTTTTTATCTGCTTAAATACCTGTATATTCACAACATCTTTGCAACACATTTATTTTTGTCTTATGATGTTTTTTAATGAAACTCTAAAGGCTAAGGTGAAGCCAAATGATTAAAATGGAGCATTTGATAGTATAATGGATTCGGTCTTATGAAGTTGATGAAGGAAGCTTTTGACCTCTAAACATGTGCCATAGAGTCCCTTTTACTCTTTTCAATAAGCATTCACTCGTATTCATACTTTATTTTAGCCAGATTGCATTACTTTGTACATCCAGGGTGTTTAGTTCGCCATTTTGTTCATTCTTTTCGCTTACAGAACAAGCTTTCTCCTTGCACTATTCAACCTATACATCTAAAGAAATATTGTACTAAAAATGGATATGGATGTTATAATCTCTCACCCAATGCTTGTATACTTTGATCAATGGAGACTAATTTTTTTTCCCTCCTTACCCATACCCTTTACAGCTAGTTCTTCTTTCAGAAGCTCCTATGCTACTATCTGCTTGTCTAAAAATTTACTTACAGAGACCTCGACCATCTACCACAACAATACCTCCTTTCATTATTAAATTTGACCAAGCATTCTCCTGTTAATAGAATATTTGATCTACATTGCCAATCATCATATCTAAAGATAACATGTTCATTTATCTCATTCACTCTTATATTTTATTTGATCATTAATCCCATTTCTTCTTATACATTTGCCTTTCATTTTTATGAGCTTTTAAGATTTCAAGAAGCACTATAGAATCATTTAGGGAAATAAGCTATTGATATTGTGCTTAAATCAATTATTTATCGATAAGTATTAAATATCAAATTTCATCTTGATATATTGAACTATCAGTGCAAAGCGCTTTTTGTTGCTCGGATCTATGGATTTACCATTGGCACATTCTCATTGCTTGCCAGCCCAAGTAAAACGGATTTATTTGTGATCATCGTTCTATGAATGGATGTAAGCAACGCTTCTTCTGTTGCGATTTTAGGGATGTAATTTATATGAAGTGGTCTTTTTGTTATGCTGCTCAGGAGGAAAATTATATATTTACTAGAGGTCATCTATGAGCTTAAACAAAGCCTACAATCTTAGTTTGAAAATTCTTGTTCGTGTTGAGATCAGTCTTCTTAGTATCACCATAGATCATTCCATCTTCGCTAAGCATGCACCGTCAGAGATGGTTGTGTTGTATTTTTATGTTGTTAATATTTTACTCATTGAGAGTGATAAAAGAGGTCATCTTCGAGATAACATATTTTTTGAATTCTTTTAGGATGTGGAGTCCCGTATTCTTTGTTATTTAATATAACCCTAGAGAAACGTGTGTAAAGTCGGTGAAGAAGGAGAGTGGGTATGTTTGCCAAGCCTGAACTATATGATTTTACGATGATCCTTCCTCCGAAGGAGAGGAGGAGGTGATCTAACAAGTCTAAGAGAATCAACAAGAGCATAGGAGACCTCCCGAGTTACAGTGTGCGGTCTCCCTCAAAAGGCCAGTAAGTGGGTCCTCTCGGGATCTCTCTTTCCTCTATTTGTACATGTTTAGGAAAATAATATTAAAATATAATTCATGATGTATTAATTAGTCGGCGGTGTCTCGATGAAAAGATCGTGACGTAGATGTCTGGTAGCTCATAAATGAGATGTGACGTGCCATTCCTCGATATCAGTCTTGATTTTTTGCTTTCTATCAATTGCATGGATCATTTTTGAGACAAGCTCGATGGATGAATATGATTGTTCAATCCGCTAGGTGAATGCAGTGGGTCAATCTGCTAGATCATTTTGGTAGGGTAGCTTGGCAAGTCTGTCCGTTGGGTTGGTTCGGCAGGTCAGCTCAACAGTTGGTACTTGACCATTTACATATCAGTGAGTGGGGTTAGCAGAGTCAGCAGATTATTCCAATGATGGTTGTATCTTCTGAGTAGATTGGCTTATAATGCTCTTGATGCTCACTAGACATGTTCCGATTCTCTTATTCTTTTGGCAGGTTACTGCAAGAAAAATAAAAGAATGAAATAAATTTGCTTCCCATGTCACAATTATTTAATGTACTCTTCTCATGATGTGTAATTGCTAGGATGTATGATAGTTTTTTATAAGTTTTGTGCGATACTATCGAGGTATCTACAATGATCACAAATTGTGCTCTAGAACTATTCTGTTAATATCCCAATCAAAAGTTAGTCGAGGCTTGAGGCTTCCGCATCAAGTTCTGTTTTTTCTATTTTAGGCGCTATAGTTTGCTTGTAGGGAGCAGTCTTTTTTTTTTTCGCTGTCAAGCTTAGATTGTCCTTTACCTCGGGGCTTTAGCTGTCCTTCAGGGAGTTGTCTTTTGAGCTTCAGCGGAGTGGTCATACTGTTCTTCTCTGGGTACTTTTGTCCTTCTACGAAGAGTAGTCATGAACTAATAGGTTTTGCAGTTTCCAGCCTCCTCACTCAATTTGGATATTATGGCCTATGCAAGGAATATAAATGGAACTAGATAACTTCCCTGTGTCAAGGGGGTTGCTGACGTTAAGTTATCATTATGGTTGATAATTTTGTCAGGGAATAACTGTCGTATGATTTGAAATCATATCAGGATGTGAGCTTTGGATTCTAGATGAAAAATATTGTTATCCTGTGAACAAAAAAGAAATAAATTTTAAGCTTTTAAGATCCTTAATTCTAGTAGTTATTTAATCTTGTCGAGTGTTAACTCCCTGACATGTTTATAAGGGGCGTTGCGAAGGTTGTGAGACTTATTATATCTTAAAAGATCCTCATTTTTTATTCGAGCTCTCCATCCTTTGATCTTCTACAATGAGGAAGCTCATCGTGTCGAAGATAAAGGAATTGATATTGGCGGTCATTGTTCACAAAAAGGACATTGTGTCTGAAGAGGAAGAGTCGAGGAAGAAGAGCATATCGATGTTATGTCAGGGAGTAGGGATGAAGAGATGTCTCTTGTTAAGCTCCTAGTGGAAGATGTCTATATTACGGGTCCTATTTTAGCGAGACGAGAGAAGCTGGTCCGAAGGATGTGGCAACAACACTTGTATCAGAGGCTGGTCTGTCGGGAGATCTCTTTGATTTGAATGATCCAATAGAAGATCAGCTTTTTGACTTGTACGGTTAGTTGAAGGAAACCAACATCATGACACCTCTTGAACTTAGCTCGGGCGGTAAGGTTAACTTATTTCAAAGTAGATCAAGATCTAAAAGGATTAATAAATTTCAATGTGATATTTTCTTGTCCTGTTCCAATATACATATATTTATATATATATATATATATATATATATATATACACGTCGGTTGACCAGTGAGTTAACCGATCTGCTGTATTTGGTAGTCCTATTGGGGCTAAAGGTAAATGTCCCGAAGAACATTTGCATGCAAGAGAGGCTCATAGTCATTCTAGTATCGATCCGTCTTCAAAAGGTAACATAATCTCTTATGGTAAGGCTGTGTCATCTTTCATTGCCAAGTATGATCTCTTTTTGCTTGTAGAGATATAAAACGAGAAGGAAGTACATTGCCATGAGTAGGAAATTGCCGATGTGGAACCGGTTCTGACATTGGCCATCGCTTCTACTTACCACACTTTGGAGGGAGACATTGCTTTGGTTTCTGAAGGAACAACAAGTCAACAACACATGCTGATGAAGTGTGAGCTCCCACAAATCCGACAGTAATAAGTTTGTGCGAGCAGGAGGCATATTACCATTAATTATAAAGCCTCACGATCAATAGAGATTGATGTCAAACAAAATACTTCGCTTGCGTTTCTAGAGGAAACATTGAAAGGTAAGCTCAATATTTTCTTGGTCACTGAAAACATTTCTTGAGCCTTATAATGATTGAGTAATTGATATTGAGACTTTATTTTTTGTATTTTGAATGACTAAAAGCAATCCTGGCTATTTCTTCTTTGTCTGATGCAAGTGGAAATGAGTCTTTGGTGCTAGTAACAGGTTGCAGGACAGATGGCGTAGGGCCTTCGATGCCTAGAGGTAGCATCGCGATCACTATATTAGGAGAGGTAGATGAGGAGGATGAATGGTCTTTGTGTCATCAACGGGAGGCGCTCGTGCAACTTGCCCAGTTGGCATACACATTCGAAAGCCAACAAACGATTCTCAAGTGTACTAGCAGAGCTGGTTACCTAAGGAAAAAATGGCAAATTGGTTGTGGGAATGAAAACTCTCCTAGTGTTTTAGAGGGTTATGGTTGAGGCTCAACCAAAAAGGCAAAAGCCTATTGTGGGGGCGAAGGCAAGTTATTTCTCCTGCAGCTTATGATGAACTACTGCTAAATGACTTCAATTTATAGGTTCACATTGTTCTAGTTAATCAGGATAACATCAAGACAATGGTCTATCTGACTCAGGAGCATTGGTTAGTGAATGAGTACTCGAATACGCCTTATCAGTTGGGTCCGGTGATCTGTTCATCGCAACTGAGAAAGATGGCTGTTGATCTAGGCAAGAGATATGCATCTTGCTGTTATGGAAAGCATGCACCTTTTTGGCAATGGGCATACATGATGAGCCATCACATCACATTCTCCTCTTGGAGTTCCACCAGTCAGAGCTTGCGCAATCAGAGTTGAAGAAGAAAATTTTGTCCTCCAGTAGATTGATTAAGGGACAACAGACTAAAATGACAGCCTTGAAAAAAGAGAAGGCCAACATGCATGCTCAAATTGTCGAGAATCTGAAAGAAATGGTGGCTGGAAGGAGGCAAATAATGGAGATGGAGGCTGGCATGGCGAGGCTGCAGAAGGAACTGACTGAGAGCCGTCAAGCCTTTGAAGATTTCAAGCGAGACACCGCTCTAGCCATGAATCAATACAATAAGATGAAAGAAACTATTCGCCTAAAGATAATGAAGTTGGAGAATTGATGAGTAGGGCGACAAAGAGCTGCCAACTGGCGAGGAGCCTATATGATGACATTGCCGATTTAAAAAGGTAGCTCGAGGGCCGGCTAACTGATGATGAATTTTTTGATACCCATACTCAGACTCTGATGTATGAGGAACTTCTGGTGGATTATTATGTACATGCAATCGAAGCTTGCACGAAGATTTTTGGGGGATACAGGAGTTTTGACTCTTTAGTGGGAGGACATCAATGTGTTTTGGATCTCACTAATGATATCAATGCAATAGATGCCAAGGCGGATGCGACGTTCAAAACCACTTAATTTTTGCTTTTTGATTTTTGTATCTGTTGATTGTTACAAGTTAATTATATTCGATTTATGAATGTTATTGTCATGATATTAATTTTGTGGTGGCTATGAGTACTTTTGACTGTTACCCATTTATTTTTCTTGTGAGAACGACTGCTTTTTGTCAAAGTATTGGAATCATCATGTCGGTTATGCCATTCGTTTATTTCTGTTCTTGCCCTTTGGTTTGGAATAAAATAGAGAGAACTGTTCAAATTAGCGCATGCTTTTTGTTCTTAGTTACGTTGGTTTTCTTGGAGTGCTATTGTTCGAAGACAGTCGTCTTTGCTCTCTCTTTAGCAAACATAGCTTCTCCCGATGATTTTTCTCCCGAGGTAGAGACAACCATCAGATGGAGAAATGCAGTGCAGAGTTTCTTAACGCGGCGGCTGGCCAAAGACGACGAGACACCAAATTCCGTCCATGAGGGATATGTTGTTATTACGACTATTTTATTTCTAAGCTTTTGATTTCCTTTGTACGAGGAACTGGCATAAATGTTTAACTTTTATGGGTAGGTGTTGCCTAGGTGCAACCTAACTCGATAGTGATCACGATGTCTTTGATTCTGTCTTTTAAGTTCTCAAGATTGCTCTGGTCTATGAACGTTTTTAAAGCCTTCTATTGAAGGCCTATTCCGGTGTAACAATTATCTTTGCTCCCTTTAGAGTGAGGATTTCTGGTTTGGAAAGTAGGTGCACGAATAGAAACACTTTTTTTATTCATTTAGAGTAAGGGCGAGGTGGGATACCAATCTCACCTAGATAAGGGGGTGTCGGGTATCTCCAGGCTTTTTATTCAGCGGATTTATTTAGCTATGAGGGTCTCAAGGACAAGAAGTTAAGATTTAAAAGTCTTCACAGTGGCTAGCTATCTTAAGAGGATGTTGCTTGGTGAGTGCTCCGCTCATTGGTGGGCTACGTATGATTGTTGTTCAGTCCTTCAGAGATCTTAGTATTTTGTTTTTATATTTTCCTTTTAATTTTTTAGGAAAAACATCTAGGCCTTATTTCGAGTTTCCAGCGGATCAAGAGCTAGAAATGATCGACAATCAAGAAGATGAGGCCAAAGCTAGTATCATTGTTCTTGATGAAGAGCAAGACGATGAAGAGAAGATTCCTCTGTCTAAACTTGCGAGATGTTTGTTCATGCGAAGGGGCAGACTCTTTCTACAAGACGTTGAAAAAATATATTTTTCTTTGGATATACTATCCTCCACCAAGGTGATTTTTGGCTCTCATACATGTTTTATTACTTTGGGAGCTTTTGAGCTGTTCCTACAAGGTTATTTTTTTGCCTTGAGGCCTCTGTTCTTCTTGTGGGAGTAGATAGTAACCTCCATCTAAATACCTCTGATCTTTTAGTAATGATGACTTTGATCTCAACTTCTTTTCACGAGCGAGAGCTCGATTGCTCAATGAGTAATAAGAGTTTGCCAGGCCAATGAGATGTCGAGGTACTTAGTTTGTCAATTACCCTATAAGGGAATAGATCTCTAGTCAGAGTTTGACACTCGAAGTATAGTTGGTAGGATCGTAGAGTTTTGCGATAGAATATTTCTGTTTGGACGATCCCTCTTGAAATCCGTAATTACAAAATAAAATCCCGATGGTTGGGTCGTTGACCAATGAATATTCTCCCAAGTTTATGGGTCAATATATCTGTAAAAGTTGGGTATGATAAGTCTTCATTTTGTGGGGCCTATCAGAATGTAAAGCATTTGTTAGTTACAGAAAAGATCATAATTGCATGGAATAACACGAACGGGTGAGGTTATTATCCATTATTTCTCTTTGCGTCCTTTTGGAAACGTCGCGTCACTATAACCTCTTTGGACAACTTTTCATCCTCTTACGCTATAAATAGCTTGAGGTTATCTTCTGCAAGACTTATTAAACAATTTTTTAGGATATCTCTTCCAGATAAAAGATTTTGTGCTTAAAATCCCGGCTGGTATAATGGGTCACAACAGTAGAATGGGTGAGTCGATTGGTTCCCCGTTTCTGCCATTCTAGCTCTGATCTTCTTGTTCGTTGATATCTGAATGAGGGGTCTTCTTGCTTGTTGAATCTAGACATCGGATTTTTTGGATTCATCCAACAAGAAGTACCCTATAGGGTACTTGGTGGGGTTGTACTCGGTGAAGGATACAAGCGAGATGAACTTCACTAATGTATCTTTCATATGAGAAGACAAAGCCACCGTCACTGGGTTTTTTTGGCGGCTGGTGGTTCTGTTGGCCTGATGTGCCTCAGTTTCATCACTTAGGTAAACTTTCTCTTGGGAAGGCCAAATTCATGATGAGGCTAAGTCGCCAGCAAAACTTTGTAGCGTTCTCAAGCTCTTCAAGCCGTTACCGACACAAGGCAAATCTTGTGAAAAATTTCAATGTTAGGAGCCACAGAACTAATGTTCCAAGGTTCTCTGATTTCTTGGATGGCTGAGAGGCTTGGTTTTCCAATTTCTCAGAATAGGTAGAAGAAACGTACCTAATATTTTTGTTCTTTACCTGTTGTAATTGATGTTTTGTAAGGAGCCAACCTCTATTTTCATCTTATGAATAACAACTTTTGATCTCTTCAAGTTATTTGTTTTTTTTCTCTATTGACATGCTTTCTTTACTTTAACCGTGCGTCTCTCAACTGGACATTTTTAATGATTTCTTGTTCCTTCTTTGGGCGAGTTCCCTGAGTCCTATATGAGAAAAGCTCCTCGGGTATTTGCTCCTTTTGGTGGGGGCCCTTGCCCTTCTTTATGTGAAATGCACGAGATAAGTACTTTTAGGCATATATTTACCTATTTGTGGATGTTTAAGCTAAATATGTTTTTAATAAATTTGTTTATGAATTCGATCCGCAATAAGCTTTTACTTTCTTTTAAAAAAAAAGAACTGCCTTAGGTCAGGCACATGTATTTGATCCTTTTGGTGTGGTCCGTTTCCATCTGTATGTGAAATGCATGAGATAAGTACTTTGTGGCTTAGATTTACTTATTTGGAGATGTTTAAGTTAAATATGTTCTTAAGAAATTCGTTTATGAATTCGATCCGCAATAAGCTTTTACTTTCTTTTAAAAAAGAACTGCCTTAGGGTAGGCAAAATATTTATTGGGGTCCCGTAGATTAGCTTCGGTTTTCATCGGGGGCACTCTCTTAAAATAATTTTTATTTGAATGGCTTCCACTATCTCGACTCTCGAAACTCCCAATAGAGTTCACTTTTGTCCTTCATGTTTAGGCTGCGAGAGCTCATTTTACTAAGTCGACCGTTGATCAGGATATCGGGCTTGAATTCCTCAGTGGTATATTCTATCGGTTGCTCTGTGATCCCACGGGTGGTCGAGCGTCTTCATAACTAGAACAGTCGGAAGGACACGAATCATGCCTCGGTACCCTTTGCCTCGAGGGGCCTTCTTTTGCGAGTGACGAGTGGAGGACTCTACAATGGAGGAAAGGGTACTGGAGTTACACTCGATCGATATGTGGTTGTTGTTAGCTCCAACAACTTGACCAATGTCTTTGGTCACTGCAAGCTCAACACATTCCAGAAGGGCCCTTTTTTCATGCCTTAAGTTGGGCGGCACAGGCTATTGTTGGCTCCAAGTCTCGCACTTCAAACTTCTCCTTCTGAAAGCGTGTGATGACCATGTTGCTTTTGTCTCTGTTTTGAGTTTCTTTTTTGTGGGTTGTTCCTCGTCTTGTTTGTGGCATGATCCATGCCCAATTGATTCGCCAGCGCTACCGCTTTTCTCTTCTTAATGAACGCTTTCTTCTTTCTTTCACCTTCGAGGCTGCACCGCTCCTTCAATCTATTGAAGGCAACATAAGATCTTTGGTGCCCTGGGTATTTGACACACTCTCCATTACAAACGCTCGAAACCGATTCAAACTGGAAGAGATGCAGAGCAAATATGAAATGTAAAGAGTTCTGTTACGCCTTATTCATAAGGATCAAAGGTGCATAAATTAAGGAAGTCTATTTATTGAATCATTGATTAATCATAAATGCGACCTACGTTTTGCATTTATCGAATCATTGATCGATACGTGGTTGTTTTCAGCTCCAACAACTTGATCAATGTCTTTGGTCACTGCAGGCTCAACAAATTCTAGAAGGGCCCTTTTTTCATGCCTTGAGCTGGGCCGCATAGGCTACCGCGAGCTCCAAGTCTCACACTTCCAACATATCCTTCTGAAAGCGTGTGATGACCATGTTGCTTTTGTTTCTGTTTTGAGTTTCTTTTTTGTGGGCTGTTCCTCGTCTTGTTTGTGGCATGATCCATGCTCTTCTTAATGACTACTTTCTTCTTTCTTTCACCTTTCGGGCTGTACTGCTCCTTCAATCTAATGAAGGCAACAAAAGAAGATCTTTGGTGGGGATACGGCCCTGGGTATTTGACACGTTCTCCATTACAAACGCTCAAAACCGATTCAAACTGGAAGAGATGCAGAGCAAATATGGAATGCAAAGAGTTCTGTTACACCTTATTCATAAGGATCAAAGGTGCATAAATCAAGGAAGTCTATTTATTGATTTATTGATTAATAATAAATGCGATCTACTTTTTGCATTAAATTTTTTTATTCTTATCGTAGCATCGCTTTCAACAAGAGAATCAGAGAACTAAATATGTATATAAAAAATGTGCTAGTGTTGATCCCGAGGAGATCTAACGGTTCAGAAGAAAAAAGTATGACAAAAAGATGGTCTGCCAATAGAAGATTTTGATGGGCACTTTTCCGACCAAGTGAAGCTACCCAAGCCAATGCCAGTGTGGCCAAAGCGGATCGAACTGTGAGATGGGCCAAAGATGACTAGAGGATATAAGAATTAGCCAATCAAGGGAAGATCCGGTTATTTAGCATCTTCAACTACCCCAAAGACATCTATAGGCCCCTCACATTAGGGGTCAAAGATTGATAGCTGGACCATATCAAATGACCGACTCACACTGATCGAGCTTAGCCAACCAAGATGATCCCATCCAACTAAGTGGATCTCAGTCGACCGAGACAAACCAAATTGAGCATAGTCGGCCAACCCAGAGAGCAGTCGGACGATAAGCTCGTAAAATACCAATAATACCCTTTAAAGCCCCTTTTAAAACAACGAAAAAAATGTAACATTATCACATTGTACTCTCTTCTATACACAGGGAGATCATTTTATAAATAAGATACGATTGATACGACGTTTTACCGTTCACTTTTCGCGTTCTCTCTCTCCCTCTCTCGTCTTATGCTCTTTTAATTGGGTGAGATTCACAAATAAATTAGGATTCAACACTTTCATAAAAAATCAAATAAATCAGAAATAAATGTCATTTCATTTGGGATGTTGTGCTTTTCAAGTAGATTGTCACTTCTCAAAGTTGTAGTTAAATGGTATATATGTTCCGACTTGAAGGGAAGTGTTAGCATAAAAGAATATGATATAAGGGAAGTATTTAGTTGTAGATTAGAACATTGTGTTCATTTCATTTTTGTAATTATAGGGGTCTCCTATTGAATAAAGTATAAAACCACTCTCTCCTCTAATAGAAATGACTATCGAATGGTTTTTTGTTAATCATGAATAGAACTTAGTGCCATAAAAGTTGATATGATGAACTTCAAGGGGAAATGGGGTTTTCAAATATAAATTAAGTTATGCAAGTTATTCTTGATATAGTAGTAGCTAGCTTTATAAGCAGATGTAAAATCCTTGTGATGAGATCTAGTGGAAGTGGATGTGGATGTGGATGCACTTACAAAGATATTAAGAAAGAATTACCCTGTCAGGTCTTATTTTTAGTTGGAAGTTTTGATAGGTAGGTATCATCATACTTTAGTTGGTTCTAGATAAGAAAATCAGAAGGACTCAAAATCCTTCTAATTTTGATAAATGGATCATGAAAATGATTTCTTTATGCGAAATAAATTTCAACAGCATCTTTGAGTGAAGCAAAGTAATTATCACTTCTACTCCATTTTAAGTGCCTTGTCCTTTCTATACTGGGTTGATATCTGATATTGGTGTTAAACCGACAGCTGGTTCTAATTAAAGCAAATCAGAAGCGCTCCAAATCTTTCGGATAGGCAGATTTTTATAAGTGGATTATAAAAATGATATCTTTATGCAAAAGAAATTTCAACAGCTACTTGGATCATAAAATTGGCTCCAATCTTTCTGATAGTCTCCGAATTTCAAAAAAATGATTTATTTTTCTAAAGCTTACTGGGCCATAAGATGGCAGCTCTTATTCTAAGAGAAAGTCCAATTGCTTCTCTAGCGAAGTAAAGCAATGTGTTGCTTGTGCTCTTTTCTGCTGTGAAATGCCCTTTCTGTCCTGCTAAGTTGATATATCATTACATTATTGGACTAACAGGCATCATGATTTGAACTTTGACCAAACTAGATAGTACTTGCATGGTAGAAGGAAGGCTGCCCTGTACTCTTTGAACAAATAAATATTTAGTTTGCATTTATTTGGATTTAATATCCTCATGAATGCCAACTAATTAATTCTTAGACTTATAATTTCTTTCTTGTTTTGAAGGATATATTTGTACAAGTATGTTGAGGATTGAGTATGGTTACAATGCATAGAACAATAGTCAGACCACACATTCTGTTACAAATAGAACAAATGGAGAGAGGAATTAATCTCCACCCTTCTCATATAACAGCCTCTCTAATTTGCACCATCCATGTTGTACTATGCCACTCTCTTGAATACTCTACCTGGTCTATATGTACACGTCTTGTATTATCATACATTAATGTATAGATTGAGAAAGGCCTATACAATTTTTTTTTCTGTTTCTTTTACATAAAGTTTACATGGTGCCAGAGCTAATGCTTAACAACACCTAATTTTTTAATTTTTTCCTTTCTATTTATCTTTCTTTGTTTACTATACACTATAGAACATTCCTTTGTTAATTCCTTCTCCAGTGAACAGACCCCCACTGAACCTCTCTTCCCAGTGATTGGACGTTACATTCCCTCTCTTCTCAAATTTCTCTTGGCCATTATCAAATATATCATGACCATTCAACTCTCAGATAATAACTATCCTATATAGAAAACACGAGTCCTAAAATTACTCACAGCCAACGTTTTGAAGGATTTCTCACAGGCACGACTCCCAAACCCTCTAAATATATCCTAACTGTCAATGGCCTACTTAAATGTAATCTAAACTACACTACTTGGCTTCTAATTGATCAAAATCTAACTGCTACTCTTAATGGCACCATCTGTCCAACCTAGAAATATATGATGACATCAGATAATGCTTAAAAGAAGACTACAGCCAGCCAATCGATCTATAATTTTTCAGCTAAAAAATGAGGTATATCATGTAACCATGAGCAGCAAAATCATGAACCAATATTTGACCAAGATCAAATCTATAGTTGACAACATTGCAGCGAGTGTCTCTCACGTTGATCAGGAAGACATTTTCCTATACATTCAATAGATTGCCACAATCTTTTATGGCCTTTAAAAAGAGCTATAAGAACAAAGGTCCAGCCTATAAGACTTGACGACCTCTACTCTACTCCTTACTTTGCAGTGAGGAAGTCAATCTCATCGCTAAACTTAACAAAGAAATACAAAAAACTAACCCAAATATCTCTCTTTCTATTCAACGAGGCTAATCATCTTCCGAAGTAGAATGTGGCCATGGACTTACATTGTCCACTTGCGCCAAAAGAGGAAAACCCTGATCACAAGCAAATCGAGGGGGCTAATCATCCTTCGCTATGTATAGCCCAATGCGAGGGCCGGAGAGAGCTCGGCCATATAGCTGTCAACTGTTGGCACAGAACTAGTTTCAATTATCCCTCTCCCCAACGCATGCTCTCACTGCCTGATCAACAACCAATACACCATCCTAGAGTCTAGGCTTAGGGGCCTCATCTTATCTCACTACCAACATCGAAGACATTCAATCTCCCACATTGTATGAGGGCTCAGACCAAGTCGTCGTTTACAAAAGGTCCACTCTCTCCATTATCAATTCCAACACTGGAATACTAACCACCCCATACCTTAGGCCTCTACTTGCGAACTTCATGTTCATTATATCTCTCACAACCTACCATCTGTTAAAAAATTAGCTTCTGATAAAATCTCCACAACTCTTGTTAAGGTCTATGACTTTTAAATCAATGATCTGAACACTTATTAAATACTACTCAAGCCAACAGTAGCAATGGCATATCTTCCATCTCCAAATCAACCACTTCATGTTCATTATATCTCTCACATCCTACGATCTGTTAAAAATTTAGCTTCTTATAAAATCTCCACAACTCTTGTTAAGGTCTATGACTTTTAAATCAAGGATCTGAACACTTATTAAATACTACTCAAGGCAACAGTAGCAATGCCATATCTTCCATCTCCAAATCAAGCACTTCGACTCCCACCAGTTGCTTCATCTTTAGAAAAGCACACTTCAACCTTTGGCACCTATGACTTGGGCATTCGAACAAAGTCATGCTTTCTTCCATTTTTTTCTAGGATGAATAACTACACATTCCTTGTAGTCCTAAGTCTTGATATCATTTTAACTCAACTAAAATTCATAGATTACCATTTTCTTTTTCCAAATCACATATGTACAAACCTCTTGAATTAATGTATTGTGATATCTAGAGACTCCTCTTCACTCTCTCAATCCAATGATAAAAATAATTTCTCCTTTTTCAACGATGTTACGCTCTTTTGTTGGGTATTTTCCATGATTCAAAAATCTGATATGCCAACATCTCCATCAACTTTAGAACATTGTCACCCCCCAATTTGCGAAAACCATTAAATTTTCGAACAACTGACAACCACGAATACAACAATAACACTCCCAAACAATTTCTCCAAACCCATGACATCCTCCATCAAATGACCTGTCCCCACACACTGGAACATAACAGGGTTTTTGAATGTAACCATCTATCATAGAGGTTTTTTCACAAAGCACTTCTCAAATACACGAACCTCATCAACCTCCTTCCATCTAAAAAAAAAACTTCCATCCATCTAAAAATACCAAACACAAATTATCATATCAACTACTGTACTGATGGCCTCTAGACTACTTCCATTTGAAATCATTGCCGTGCATGCTTTCTCTTGCTCATACATCAGACATCTCACAAACGTGCACCAAAATTTGAACTCTCAATCTTCCACGACTTCTCCTCCTCTCACAAAGGTTATAAAATCTATCAACCTTCCACATGCAAAATAACAAACGGCTTTCTATGTTGCAACATATATCCTCCTTCAAACATCTCATTCCCACCTTCCACGATGGCTGCTGACCAATTCAGCAATCAACCACTGCACCACCCTCAGAAGCAACTACGTATCCTTCACCTATCTGGGCACAACATCCACCACATAAGCCTCCTCTTCTGGAATCAACCTCACCGGCTCCAGTGCACTCTGCTCTTACTATCACAAAAATTCCATCAAAACACCCCATGATTAAAAGCCTTCAATCTGGACACCTAAAGCCAATGCAAATATTCAAGCTATCCCATTTGAAATATCTTGGCTCACATGATTCATATTTTTTTGTTACCTTAGCCACTACTTTTACTAAAAGAAAAATGTGCGTAAACACTTCCTTAATCAAGAAACCTAAGCATATTTTTGCACTGTTAATAGCTTCTTCTGTTAACAGGCATGCATAGATCCCAGTTTCAAGATGTCGCTTTTATCATTGGTCGATAGGGGTTTTATATACGCAATAGCTCACATCCGTGGTGGCGGCGAAATGGGAAGAAAGTGGTACGAAGATGGAAAGTTGCTGAAGAAAATAAATACTTTTACTGATTTCATTGCCTCTGCAGAATATTTGATAGAAAATAAATATTGCTCAAAAGAGAGGCTTTCAATCAATGGGAGAAGTGCTGGAGGGTTGTTGATTGGTGCTGTGCTAAATATGCGCCCTGATTTGTTCAAGGCAGCTGTTGCCATGGTTCCTTTTGTAGATGTGGTCACAACAATGCTTGATCCAACAATCCCATTGACTACTTCAGAGTGGGAGGTAATTTTCTTACCAAAATTCCTTCATATGTTTAATGCATATTATATTTAGGGGAATTTACATACATAGCACACAATTCTTATGTATTTACATATCACACTCCTATACTTTCTTCAAATTTTTAATATCACATCTAAAATAGCACTATTACCACTTTTTAAAAATGAATCCACTGTTTTCATGAATATGTTTAAAGCACCAAAGTGTTATGTATGTAAATATGAAAGTTTAAATGTGAGATTTATAAGTACATAAAAATTGTGTGCTACTTATGTTAATTTAAGATTACTCTCTCTTTCAAGGACAAGTAAACAATTCTTCGGGAGATTCTAACCTATAGTTCCCAGGCTTTCTAATTTGCTACATTTTCATTGGAATGTAAATTTTTTTAAGCAAGGACATTCATCCCCAGTATTTATTGTCAAATTATATGATTTTTTTTGTTTATGTAATTGCTTATTTTTTTTGAATTTTTGATTTAGGAATGGGGTGATCCTCGGAAGAGAGAATACTATTATTACATGAAATCATATTCTCCTGTTGATAACGTGAGTACCTGTATGGATTTTGTACTGAGTTTGAAGAATTTTCTTTTTCTTTTGTATCTGTTTGCTTCAATGACTATTTTATTGATGATTCTTTTGGTAAAATCTGTCATTACAGAAATTTAATTATTGACTATAAATTTTACTACTAATTGTGATCTCGTTCCCTTTAAATACTTGCTAGCTGTTTCTACTCGTCATTTAAAATAGATGTTTCTTTTCTGTTTGGCCGCTAATTATTTTTTTGGTTTCATTGTCCTTACTTTCACTCAATTTTAGCTTAACATGCCTTGTAAGCTACCACCGTTGTAGGACTTAAAAAAGAATGCATCTTAGGATTAACTTTTGATATTTTTTTACAGCAAAATATGGAGAATTAGTTGGTGTTAGGGAATGTGGACCGATTATGTTAAAATGTTGAGCTTGATAAAATTCATTTTCAACTCAAAATTTTAAGCCTATAAGATTGGGCCAACGTCTTGCTATTTTTAAATGAATATGATTTTTAACTATCGGATTTGAAACTAGATATAATAGTTTAACGTGCCTTAATGATATCTTTCTCATATAAGAGATCTATATATTGCCTATCACTTTCCCTCAAATGGAACCTTTTTCAACATCATCAAATATCATGCTTTAAGAACCTTTTCAACAATTTGGATCTATGGCAAGAATATCCTGCAATTGAAAATAATAGAGACCCATGCGAGGACATGTGAGCCAAAAGAGGATTGTATTTTCAATTGATAAAGTAGTTGTTAAATTTGATTTCAGCCTGAATGCTTAAGCCTAAGAGACAGGACCAAACACTCAGTATTTCTGCACCGACATATTTTACCATTTTCAGATGAGAGACTAAAGGTTGGTTTGTGGGGCAGCTTTCTCACTGCTTTGCTTTTCAATTTGCAGTTATACCTCTATTTGGTTACTATTTTCTTTCAGCTCTTCAAAAATTTATGTGGTGGGAATCTGTCTTCTATAATTAGATTTTGCTAAATATGTTATTTGTGAAACAGCTGTTATCCGACTTTAAAAAAAAATATTGAAAGCAGTTAAAATACCTACAAAATCTTTAAAAAGTTTGATTTCCGAACAATAGCTTTACAATCACCTTTATAACTGTTTTAGTTTCACATATACCAAATCTCTCGACAGATTTTAATAGATTCTTCTCTTTCTTCAATTTCCACATACTTCTCAATAAATCTGAACTGATTAACCTGCTTCCATGCTACAAGACATATGAAGTGGCTCTCGTACATAAATTTAAGTTATTAACGCTGAATTAATATCACATGTACTGTTTATAGGTAGTGGCGCAAAACTACCCCAATATTCTTGTTACTGCTGGATTGAATGGTATGCTCAACATTTCGTCAACAATATCTGTTACATTGGCTCTTTGCAGCTTCATTTTAATTCTCTTAATTTTGAAAATGATACGGCAGACCCCCGTGTTTTGTACTCCGAACCTGCTAAATTTGTGGCGAAATTAAGAGCAACAAAGACTGATGATAATATGCTTTTGTTTAAATGTGAACTTGGTGCTGGACACTTCTCAAAATCAGGAAGGTAATTCTTTTATTTGGACTGCATTCTTTTCATTCATGCTATTGATATATTAAAATGTTCACATTTATGTGTATACAATTAGTAGGGGTTCATTTTGTTGTTTGTAGGGTAGATAGAATATGTGCTTTATGAAGTTCTGATTTTATTTTCATTCATTTTGAGCTTTAAAATGCAATCATCAGTAACATTCATATTGTTTTCTAACTAGATCCAACAAAATGTTGGAATCCAATAAAGTTGTCTGTTTTGAAAAAAAATATATTTTTTTTCCCATTTCAAGCAACCAAATTAGTCCTCAGAAGTAATAAAAAATGTGTTTCAGATGAGAAAGTTTGTTAAATCAGTGGCGATCTCTTTTATTTATTTATTTTTATAAGTGCTGATTTAATGAAGCTGCTTGACATGCTCTATATTTAGTTCAACATGTTTGGTTATTATTGGTAAATATATTGATGAATAATTTTATCTTATCAGGATATCTAATTTTTTTAAAAAGAAATATAGTAAGATGAATAAAAATAAATAAATAAATAAAATCTTTCATTCGCATAGTTTTGCTAAAACCAAAGAACATTTGATTCTTATTCTCAGTTTTGGTTTCTTTCAAAGCTTTAACATGAGATTAATTGAGCTTTTTTTCTTGGTGAGTGTAGATTTGAGAAGCTGCGGGAAGATGCATTGACTTATGCCTTCATACTGAAGGCACTGGATTTGGTTCCACATGTTTCCTCCTAGTTAAGCTATTTCTGGGGCTTCTTTTTTGTTTTTCTTAAGATGCCTTTCACGTGTTTCTATATTTGAGCATCTGTGTATAATTTATTTCCCATATTTGTCCATCTGCTACATGGTATCCATCCTATTGACTTGTCTAAGCTTGAAACGACAATTTTGTATATTTGGACGGTCGGGATAAATATTTCAATGTTTGTTGGGTTTGTTAAATGTAAGTTTTCTGTGGTTTGGATTGTTGAAATATGCTTTCAATGTTTTTCAGTAGATGAATGTTTTAAAGATGGGTAAGATGGGCTGACATATTTTATTTTTTTATCCAATTGTTCTGTTAAAATTGCACTAAGAGAATAATAAGAAGTTGTTTCTTATTTATCAATGACAATATGATGGGCGGTGACATCTAATAGTATTCCGTCTCATCTAGGATTTTTTGACAATTTCGATCCCATAGAAATCAATTATTATTTTTCATTGAAGTGGTTGAGAGTTGACTTTGCTCAACAAGTAATTGAACATTCAAGGAATGCTAGTCTCTCTTAAAATTATATTAATTGAGGGAGGTTTGAATGAGACTTTATCTTTATTTAGGCTTTGATTTTGGAGGGGCCAATATCTATACCATGAGTCTAATTATGAACTTAGGGAATCTTTGAGAGGAGATGACAATGGTGTATTTTAAGAGATTCAACTCAGGGTTACAGTGTTTAAGGCATTTAAACATGCTTTTGAGATCATAGAATTGTTCTCTCAGGCCTTAAACTTGACATAACTCAACTTGCTTACTGATAATAGCATTAAAGATATAGGTCATAGCTCTTTTATACATTGCTCTGCCATTCCTAAAATTGAACGGCATCGTCTTATAACAATAAATGCTTATGGGTCAGTAAATCACTAGCATGCTCCCCTAATTGTGAACCATTTATTTTTTATTCAACTGAGTATGGCCTCTAATATTAATAGAATGTAATCCATCTGTTTCTTTTTTTTTCTTCTCAATACGTTATCATTAGACTGATTCAATTGGTCAGTCTCAATGGTTCCATATATTATGCCACACTCATCCCTTGAATTAGATTCTAAGCGAACACATAGAGAATGAAAGCATCCTACGTGAAAGAAGCGGAGGTATAATCGCATGTTACCTTATTGTGTCTCTATATTCCTCTCTTATTATCTCTTTTCCTCGCTAGGCTATTCTTTCAGTTGGATGTGTAGGATTGGGAGAAGATCAAGGCAATGCTCATTTGATATATTTCCTTACTCTTTAATAGCTCATAACTTGATGAATGATCTCCACTTTATATTCTTGAATACTAGGCCTACGTAAGGGAAAAAAATTACGTACGTCAACCGTACGCAGGAGCTGCTTACGTAATAGATTACATGGGGGGACGTGGGGTTACAAGGGTATTACAAGCGTGTTATAACCTCCTTGTAACTCCCGTATAACTCACTTTTAACCCGCGTGCTTCTATTTCATCTATTTGTAGGTTACAAGGTTACAAAGTTACAGGAGGTTACACGGGAGTTATACGGAGGCTACAAGGGGGTTATAATCCTCTTGTAATCCCCGTGTAATCTATTACGTACGCAACTCTTACGTACAGTTGACATACGCAATTTTTTTTCCCACGTAAGAGGCACTAAATGATGTATATTGAAAAATACAAAAAAATCACTTTACTTGTAAGATTATCAATCTAAAGTGGAATTAGAAATTAGTGTCTTCCCTCCTCTTCATTAAAACCTTACAATAAAAACTTAACAAAACATAAGATTAACTTGTTATTTTTAGACAGACAAGAGGGTTTAGATTCATTACATTAACCAAGACACAAAGAAACTAATGTTCTATTTATTATGAAGTCATTGCCACAAAAATTAGAAGAACGGGCATTAAAAACCATAACGCCGTGCCAACGGACCCTACCGGGGAGCAGATAATCCTAATATTACGCGGTTGCTGAGATGATTGCTCCATTCTTGTCGCTAGCAGGCGAGGCTAGCTGGTACCACCCTGGTTACAAACGGGCAAAACGACGATATGGTAATTATATTTCCTAATCCCGTTCACAAGAAAGTAGCAAATTTGAGGATGTACTCCGCAGCTTATATTTTTCTCCACTTAGGCGGATTAACTGTCTTCTCCTTGCTTCTGACAGGCCGGCTCCTCTTCTCTCCTCCGCTGCCTCTCCCTGCGGCCGCCAGTTTCGATTCCGAATACGCTAGCCGTAGTACGGCTGCTGTACGCTTACTTAGCTCTATGGCGGCGCCTCCGGTGGCTAGGAAGGTGAGGCATGAGATGGAGATGTTCGGAGACGTTCGTGTGGACAATTACTACTGGCTCCGAGACGACTCTCGTTCGAATCCCGAGGTTCTCTCCTACCTCAACTCGGAGAACGATTACACCGATCAAGTAATGTCGAGTGAGTTCCATACCGCCCTTATTTATTTATTCATTTCTTCCTTGTTCACTCTCACTTGATTCAGTGGGAATTTAAAACTGTGTTCTTTTTGTATGTTCTGAAATCCGTTCTCTTTCTTGGTTGAAAGGAAAAATGGGCCTTCTTATCTAGAAAAAGGAAGAAGGTAGGTTTTTGAATAAAGGGCGTGACTCGACTCTGCTGCATCCATGATCACCTGATAGTAGTCTCCTTGCTCTGGTTACTTTCATAAACTAAAAGAATATCTGGAAAAGATTGATCATTAATTTTTATTAAAAATGAAATTGTGAGTTAATATTTGAAGTTTTACATTAGAGAATTGTTATACTTTTCGGAATAGATGGAATAAAATGATGTGAATATTGATTAAATATCATTTGTGGAAAAGGTGTGACTATTGGTTGAAGTTGCATCCCGTTTGATGAATACGGTGTGAATCATCTTTATTTTGTCGACTATCTTGACTCAAGGAAATGGTCATCACGATTTTTATTTGAGTTTCAAGATTTAAGAGCAATAATTTGTTAATATAATGATAAATATGAAATTAAGATTGATAGGACAAGTGTAAGAGTATAAAAAATGATTGAATAAAATGTCATGAATATTAATTAAATATAATTAAATTAATTTATTTAACATTTTTGTTGTCCTTTAAATTAAGATACCTACCATATTGTTTTAGTTAGTTACTATCTCTCATTTGTAGAAAGGATGTGGCTATCCATTCAAGAGATGTATCATTTGTGAAAAGGGCATGGCTATCCATTCAAGTTGTCTTATTTGTAAAAAAGGGTGTGACTATCCATAAAAAAAGTGCTTGTAGTTAAGCTATATAGCTCCTCAATGGGAGAAGAATAAATATGAAAACAAGTAATTAAAGATTTCAGCTTTGTCAAGATAAACCTTTGTGATTCTATCATTTTATAGGATATAAATTGCTTGGATAAACTAGAAAATTCTTTTTATGTCCATCTTAAATTGAATTACTGTGGTTGTTAGTAAGATTTTTTCCTTCTGTTTATGTTCCATAATTATGATTTTTACTATCAATAATCCCCCCCCCCAACACACACACACACACACACACACACACACACATCTATATATATATATATATATATATATATATATATATATATATATATATATACATATATATATATATATTGTTGAATCCAAATTTGTTTGGCAGGTCGTGCCCAAGGAATAGAGCCAGATCCCGAGGGGTGGAAAAAGAGAGGAGAGAGAGAGAGAGGGTTGCTTCGTTAGGGGGAAAATAGGTGGTCCCGGGCTCGGTGGGCCCTTTCATTCCACTCAAATGAGGTTACAAATGAGGGAGAAGGGGAGCAAACTCCCTACATGAGAGGGAGAGGGTGAGCCTAAAGGGGTCCCTTTACATGCCAACTAGTCCTCTATTTATAGCAGGTGAAAGTAGGGGGATATATTATTACAATTTTGCCTTGCCCTTGAGTTATGGAGGAAACTAAATGCTATTTATGTTTTTTGTCATCGGAGCATATTGTCGGAGACTTTGTCGGCTACTAGATTTAATCTTCGGTTGACGACCATCTAGAAGAGTCACATTCATAGGAGGTGGTCGGGCAAAGGGGGCCAGCCGGGCGAAGGGGGCCAGCCGTTGGTGTGATGAGACTAGTTGGAGAAGCGACCGTCCAGAGGAGGCTGGTTGAAGTGGTGGTCGGTTGACAGGGGCCAACTAGAGCGTTGGCCGACCAAGGGAGTTGGCTGCAGTGGTGGCCCGCTAGAGAAGCGACCGACCATGAGGGTAAGCAGGAATGTCGATCGTCCAAGGGAGGTTGTGGAAGCTTCCGCCGGCCATGGGAGGCATTTGAAGATGTTGCTAACAATTGGAAGGCCGGCTTGAATGTTCTTCTACTGGAGCGTCGTCCAGCTAAGAGAGGACCAGCGGGAGCGTAGGCGGGTCACGAGAGGCTGGTTGAGGCGTCATCCGGCTAAGAGCGACTATCGGGAGCGTAGGCCAGCCGTGAGAGGCTTCTTGGGGCGTCATCCTACTAAGAGCGACCGACAAGAGCGTAGGCTAGCCGTGAAGAGGTCGGTTGGGGCATCATCCTACTAAGAGAAGCGAGTTGGGGCGTCGTCTGGCTGAGAGAGGTAGGTACTATATGATGTGATTTATGTCCTTGATTTGATATTTTCCTCATTAAATAAATTGACCCACTTTCCCGAAGAAGTGTCCATAGTTTCACACGGTTTGTAAGTCATGGTTAGACTTTTTATATTTTCTGTCATACATAGAAGCCCCCGAGTCTTTTACTTTTTTGAAGTGAGGCTGCAATAAGAATGAAATATTCAAAATATAGAAAATATAACTTCGGCGAAAGACTAGTCAGACTCCCTGTTCATCAACTAATCGATGGAAGAACTCTCGGTTGATCTATCCATTGCCTCCCGCAGAGCTCGTTGCTGCAAGGTAAGGGGTAATTTTTGGGGATGAGAGGAATTTGAGTATGTCGGGCGAGATTTGGGCGTACAATCTTGGCGTCACTGTCGGTATTTTTCATGGCTTCATCCAATCAGACTTTATTGGCGTCGTTGTTTGTATTTTTGCTTTCAACCGATTGGACGATCTTCGCTTCATTGTCGGTATTTTTGCTTTCAACCAATCGAACTTTCTTGGCTTTGTTGTTGGTATTTTTGCTTTCAACCAATCAGAAGATCTTGGCGTCGTTGTCGGTTATTTTTTGTTTTCAACCAATCGGACGATCTTGACGTTTTTGTCGGTTATTTTTGCTTTCAACCGATTAGACGATCTTGGCATCATTGCCGGCTATTTTTTTGCTTTCAACCGATCAAACGATCTTAGCTTTGTTGTCGGCTATTTTTTACTTTCACTCGATCAGACAATCTTGGCATTGTTGTCAGTATTTTTGCTTTCAACCAATTGTACGATCTTGGCATCATTGTCGGTATTTTTGTTTTCAATCGATCAAACGATTTTGGTATAGTTATCGGTTATTTTTTGCTTTCAATCGATCAGACGATTTTGTTATCGTTATCTGTTATTTTTTGTTTTCAACCGATCAGACTATCTTGACATCGTTGTGTGTTATTTTTTGCTTCTAACTGATCGGACGATATTGGCGTCGTTGTCGGTATTTTTGTTTTCAACCGATCAGACATTCTTAATGGTGTTGTTGGCATTTTAGTTTTCCGATCAGACGATCTTGGCGTTGGTTATTTTTTGCTATCCAGGTTTGAGTTCCCTGAGTATTGGGTGGTTTTCAGAATGCCTGAACTCCTCGGAACTCTTTGACCTTGATCCTTCACATTGAAATATCATACATTTAATAGAGTCGCTTTGAAGGAAATAACATCCTCATGCACAAGTAAAACAACTTATATAGAGTCGGATGCTGCTATTGTCAAGTTGGGCATAAACATTTATAATTAATTTATACTTTAAAGACTGAAGCGTCGATACTGTGTGGTCATATTTCTTCAAAATAGAAAAAAGTATATATGATTCCGGGCTCTAAAACATCGGCTTCATTCCAGAGCTTCCGTTGTATCCCACGACGACGATTCTCGTTTTCGATTTCGTAGTACCCGTTGACTCGACGAAGGGTTGCTCGCACGTCGCCCTGCCAGACGACGACCTTCTTCGTTTGCTCGCAGGTCGCCTCTCCTGCCTGACGACGTCTGTCTGCTCGCCTTACCCGACGTTGACGTCTGTCTGCTAGCACGTCGTCTCCTATACACGACGACGTTTCTGCTCGCATTCGCCTCTTCTGCTCTCAAACAGAGTCTGCTCGCACGTCGTCTCGTAGCTGACGATCTGCTCTCATTCGCCTCTCCTTCCCGATCAACGTTTTCGTTCTCTCGAACACGAAGGCCTTGCCTCCGGTCCTTCCTGACGCAGTCACCTGATACTGGCGAGGTGATGGCCTCAAGGCTTCGTTCCTACGCCGCCAACCTCGCTGTTGAAAACCCTGCTCACGCCCCTCTTTCGAATATGTTCCCGCAACGATACTACGATGCTTTCACGCTCGACGTTGAAACCGGGTTTCTTAAAGAAACATCCCTTAAAAATGGTAAGCCTGCAATCTTTTTCTCAGAGGCCGAAATCTCCACCCTAGCTGCATCCTACCGGTTGGTCTTAGTAGGTAAGTTTCTTTATGAAAACCCTGAACATGAGCTAATTCGAAATAATTTTGAGCAAATGAAGCTGAAGGGGATTGAAAGAATGATAAATTGGACGGTTGATGTATTCTTATTTAATTATCAGATGACGAAGACTACGCCTAATTGTTTGCGAGAAGACTCGTTCGAATAGACAACCGAGTGATGAAGGTTTTAAAATGGACTGAAAATTTTGACTCTCTTACTGAACTTCCTACCGTTTCTCTTTGAGTGCGCTTCCCGGGTTTGAAGTTCCACATTTACAATCAAGAGTTCCTATTTTTCTTAGCTATGGTATACGGTAAACCCCTCAAAACTGATACATCTACTATGAACCTGACTGGGCCTTTTGAAACCAGAATTTTGATTGAACGAGATATTACTTTACCTTTTATGGGGGAGATATTGATTGACACACAACATCAAGACTTTTGGCACCGAGCCGAACTCGAACAGATTCCTCTTTACTGCACTCACTGCCGTATGTTTGGACATTCCCATTCTCAATGTTATCATTTGCATCCGCATTTAAAACCTCCAAGTAAAAATACTATTTGGTTTGCCCCACTTCATACCTGTCCCTCTTCCACTGCCAAGGGCAACCCACAAACTATTGAAACATTGGTTGACACGCCGTCACCTCTCCCTCCCACTACAGGAGATCCCCCATGACAATACTGTTTCTGTTGTTGCGACTTATGTGTTGATAGATGGTTCAACTGAGCAACCTACAGTTTCATTCATTGTTGAAAACAATAATGCAGGATCCTTACCTCTAAAGGATATTGTTCGATTCGATAATCAGGAGAGCATTGCAGCTCCACATCCTCAGGAAGCATCAGGTGTTGAGGAGACATTCCTACCACGTCTTCAGAATGAGCATGTTGTTAATGTTAGTCAGGAGCGGGAGGCTCATCCTCTTCTACATGCCCGACAATCTGTTGATCACACTGATCAGATGAGTCAGTCTTCGAATGATGAATGACATGTTTACACATCTAAGAGGAAGAAGAAGAATGGAGGCACACCCCAGCTCGGGAAATTAATGAATGATACATTGGTTACTTCGGGTAATGTCATGACACTTAACAATTTGTTAGCTGGCTCCCTTCCTAGGACTAGACACAGATGAATGACTAAACTGACTCGTCCCTAGCTACTTGTTTTCTGCGAGTTTTGTATTTCTCTATTGGGGTGTTAGTGTGTGTTGTACTGTACGTGTATGGTGCCTTTATTAAGCCCTCATACAACTTTTATGTATATTTTCTATTTTAATATAATTTGCCCTTAAGCTTTTCAATATATATATATATATATATATATATATATATATATATATATATATATATATATATATATATGCTAAAATAAAAATTTCTTTGATAGGAAGAAGATACAAATGTTTTAGTGAGCGGGCGCTAGGAACCCACTCACAAGGCATACAAGACTCAAAAGGCAACAAAAAATTACAAATATAACCAAAAAAGTTGGAGAATTTCCCCAAACAGAAAAAAATTTCTCGAGAGGAGGCTTCATGTTTGGGGTCACTTATCAGAATTATATCACAGAGTTTAATCATGATAAGTGGGCTTTCCTCTCTCCCTGGATCTAGAGAGGGATTCGAGCACCAAACTGTGATGAGGGCTTCCACCTGTAACGAGCAAAGCATTTTCCTGTAAATTCTTGAGTTTTAGTGCATTTTTCTTCTTCCTGGTTTTGTAAACTCGCCAAACATCTTCCAAGGGTTGTCGCAACTTATCACTGAGTTGGTCATAAATGGGGGCAATTTCTACCTGTCGCACACCTTGAACCTGACACTCCGCCATGGTTTAAGGGCCCTTAACATCAACAATAATTGTTTCCGTAGCATAGGATCATCATCTGTCACCAAAAAGTGAGTATCATCATTTTCAACAACATGAGGGGGTTGAGGTAGTAGTGAGGGGTGCTCCTCTGGGGCAAAATCAGTGACAATATCCTCTATAATTGCAGTTTCCACTATATCAGCTAGTGGAATAGGTGCTTCTTGAGTAGTTAGGTGAGGCGCTTGAGTTGGGGTCTCAAATTAGGATGGAGCCTAAAACATTTTTTCAGTGTGCGTCCAAACATCTTACAATGGGTGCAACAGTATGACTTTTGTTCCATGACAATCTGTTGCCAATAGCCATTATGTCAGTGCCAAGCCAAATTTTTCAATGTCAGGTAATGTGATATCTCTCCCCACAAGGATTCTGGCAACATAATGCCCGGTGAGATTAAAAGTGGGTATGTCTAATTTCATTGGTCTCCCATGCATGACCCCAATGGCGACCTGATAGTTGAAAAGATGCAACTTAAGCCCTGGTAACTTAAACCATAATGGTACTGAAGTATATATATACACACTAGATTAGATATAGAAACAAGGTTAAGTAACTGAATTTAAATTTTTTGCACTTAAGAGTGACTTTGTTTTATTAAATACCAAACATAAGAAGCCTTTCATTTGAATCTCATGTATTTTTTAAAATATTTTTAAATCAGAGAGTAGTATGTGTGTAAATCTTCCCCTCCATGTTTTCGAGTAGGAGTGGGGCAAACCGTAGGATGCGGGTAGTCGGTCGGGAAGTTGTGGCCGATCGAAAGCGGGAGAATGACCAGGAGATTTTGCTAACTGTCAGTCTGGTGTTGAATTCTGGTGCGCGATAGAGAAATACAACTGGCCTGCGACTTCACGATGGCTGTCGGTCGGTTGAAAGGCGTCGGGAAGAGGTGAATGGTGTCGGCTGGATGAGGTTGCCGAAAGACTCAAAGCTCAGCAGAAGTGGGACGGCCGGAAGAGGTGAATGGTGTCGGCTGGATGAGGTTGCCGGTTGATGAGTTTGATGGACGATGAGGCGATTGGCTGACAAATGAAAAATAAAGTTTAGATAAAAAAATTATTAGGTGGTATGCACATAAATACCCTTTTACATCACATCCAAATTTTAGGTAGACGTTAAAGAGTTGTTCGATAAACGAATTTTAGAGGTTTTCAACGAGAAAAATATGCTATCCTGTTGGGAAAGAAAAAGAAGAGCAGACTGAGAGCAGATTGAGAGAAGAAGGTTTAATGACGATAAGTTTTATAATTGTGGCTCTATGGTTTCATTGGTTCACTTTTCATTCCCGAAATAGAATAGTCATTCGGTCATGTTAATTAATGCGCAATAAAATGAAATATAATTTTGAATGACCTTTTGATTTAATTTTGCTTACGACTTTTGTATACTTTATAAAGTATATCCATGTAATTTAAACTTTATCTATTTATAAAGTAATAATTACATAAATTTTTATTTAAGAGGACATAATCAAATTACTAGAATTTGGGGAAGCTCAAAAATATAAATATAATTATAAATTTTATTAAATGTTTAATATTTGGTTTAAAAATGAACCAATGCAAGAAGGTGGCTGGTTGATGAATGAGTTAGATTGCCTTATGTATTGTTAATATATCTTAATGTCCAAAATCAAGAAGCGAATTAATCTTTAGGAAGAAGCAAGCTGACGAAGCAAACCAATTGGAGAAGAGATCCTTTGCTGCAGAAAAAGTTTGCGAGAAGTTGTTCGTGCGATGAGAGTCACCAAAGAATTTGTTTCGATGAAGTGTAAAAACTGAAATCCTTCAAGGATTAAAATGTTATAAAAGCAGGTAGCTATGTCATAAATGAACATAAAAATTTAGCCTCCCTATCAATATAAACGAGGTATGGACTGTCAAATTAGTTTTGTAGTCTAACTTGTTAAGATCATTATCCTGGCGAGGTGGCATCTTTCGGCTAATATAAAGCCCTTGAGTTCCAAGTTCTTGGAGGTGAAATTGCCGGTGTCAAACTTTTTGGAGAGTTTGATCAAGTTTGGAGCATAAAATCAAACTTTTCTTTTTAGATTCTTAGGTAGAAAAAGTCCCACAACTCAGGCTTGCTCCTTACCCATCGTTCTACTCTTATCGGAATATTGCCTTTGATGAGCCTCTCCTTATGCCAAAACTTAGGCGGTATTCTCGTTGCCGTCGCGGGGGTGCCCTCCGAGACTTGCCAGTGGGATGGTCTGCGTCGTATCCCTTATAGATCTTGTCGCTTCGGGGTGGGGAATACCTCCATGGTTTCTTACATCTTGAGTTTTGAGAACGGGGTTTTTGGAGATTCCTTGAGGGGGAGAAAAAGCTTTATTTGCTCATCTCAGAGGAGAGACTCAAATCAATATATATATTTATGGAATGCTCGTCTGGAGGAGAGACTCGAATGAGAGAAATAGATCTTGCTTGCTCGTCCCGGAGGAGAGACTTGGAAAACTAGAGAGTTCGTTTGGCTCCCCCTGGGAGGCTTGGAGTGCTCTTCCTGAAGGAAAGGCTTAGAGAGAATCCAATGGCTCGCCCCGGAGGGGAGGCATAGAGAGAGTGATCTTATTTTGTTTGGAATGCTCTCCCGGAGGAGAGGCTTAAGCGAGAAGAGTGGATGTCTTTTTTAGTCTTAATCGTTCCTATTTATTTGGATTTACTTTATCTTATTCTTTTCATTCGTATATATTTTTTTTCTTTCTTTCTTAATGAACAAGTAAATGAAGTAGAATGAGAAAATCCTTATCTCTTTCTTTTTTTTTGTACGTGACCTTCCAGCTTTTGGAGTTCTTTCCTCTCTCTGTCTTTTTTCTCTTTAACTTGTCACAACTTGTCTCTATCTTCTTCTCTTTTTCTTCTTTGATTTCTTTTTCCTTTTTTTTCCTCGTAATTTGGTTTCTCCAACTCGGAAGGCTTTACTTCTTGTTGGCAGCACGTCCACACAGTAATTTTTATGATGTTGAATCCAAATATGTTAAGCGGGTCGTACCTAAGGAATAGAGCTGGATTGCGAGGGGTGGAAAAAGAGAGGGAAAGAAAGAGAGAGAGGGTTACCCTATCAGGGGGCTAATATGGGTGGTCCCTGGGCTCGGCGGCTCGTTTCATTTCACACAAGGGAGGTTACAGATGAGGGAGAAGGGGAGCAAGCTCCCTACATGAGAGAGAGAGAGAGAGAGAGAGAGAGAGAGAGCCTAAATGAGCCCCTTTACATGCCAAGGAGTCCTCTATTTATAGGAGGTGAAAGTAGAGAGATATATTATTACAATTTTACCTTTCTTTTATAGAGGAAACTAAAGGTTTTTTGAGTCTTTTGTCATCAGAGCATATTGTCAGAGACCTTATCGGCTACGGAATTTGATCTCCGGCTGGTGACCATCTGGAAGAGTCACATTCCTAAGAGTAGGCCGGTAAAAGGGGGGCCGACTGGGGATGTCGTTGGTGAGATGAGACTAGTTGGAGAAGAGGCTGTCCAAAGGAGGCTGGCTGAAGTGGTCAGTTCATGGGGGGCCGGCTGGAGCGTCGACCGACCAAGGGAGCTGCCTGCAGTGGTTACCAACTGGAGAAGCGACCAACCATGTGGGCTGGCAAAAATGTCGATTGTCCAATGGAGGTTTTGAAAGCGTCGACCGACCATGGGAGACGATTGAAGAGGTGGCCGACCAATGGAAGACCGGCTTGAACATCGTTCTCCCAGAGCGTCGGTCGGCTAAGAGAGGACCAACAGGAACACAAGCTGGTCGTGAGAGGCCGGTTGAGGCGTCATACGACTAAGAGCGACTGGCGGGAGCGTAGATTGGCTGTGAGACGCCGGTTGGGGCGTCGTTCGGCTAAGAGTGGCCGACGAGAGCATAGGCCGGCAGTGAGAGGCCCGTTGGGGTGTCGTTCGACTAAGAGAGGCCGGTTGGGGCGTCGTCCGGCTAAGTGAGGCCGGTGGGGAGGGCCGCAGACCAATGAATGCCAGCTGGAAGGGCTGCCTACTGGCCGTGGCTTGCTGTCTAGGAGTTGGTCGAAGGAGGTAAGAGGTAGGTACTGTATGATGTAATTTCTGTTCTTGATTTAATATTTTTCCTATTAAAGAAATTGACACACTTTCCCAAAGAAATGCCCGTAGTTTCACATTCATGACTAGACCTTTTATAAATTCTTTCATACATACATATATACATATACATACATACATATATACATATACATACATATATATACATATATACATATATATATATATACATATATATATATATATATATATACATATATATATATATTGAGCGGGTGCAGGTAGCTCTGCTAGGGTTTCGCCATCGCGACGGCCAGCTTTGATTCCTTCGGTTTCATTCCAACTCGAAAACGAAGGGCTCCTTCGGTTTCATCGTCTTACTCCTCTCCCTGTCGCAGTAAGGCTCCCGCATTGATACGACTTCGACATTTCGTCTGCTTCGATTTCATGACTTGGTTTGTTTCGATTTCATCCGCTCAATTTCGCGTTTGCTTCGACTTCGTTCGCCTGTTTTGCCCGTGCCTCGACTGTTTGCTTCTCGTTCTCGCCGTGCGGCTTTTCGCATTCGTTCTTCTTCCTCATGTCGATTGTGCTCTGACGTCGAATCCATCTCTGCTCGACATCGTCCCTTCTGTCGAGCGTTCCTCTACCCCGATCCTTGTTGCCCTTCTTTGGCACTCAGATGGAGCGGAGTTACGCTGCTGCTGAGTTTGCATGTTCGGAGCCTAGTTTTGGAATTGGTAAGACATGCATTTTTCCACGATCTTTCCACGAGGTTCTTGAAGTTGGTGGTGGTGACCACCCTTTCATTAAAAAGCTTGGTAAAAAAACAAGAAACCTGCTCTTTTCTCTCTGAAGCTGAAACCAGTATTCTTGCATCTTTTTGTCATTTTGCTATAGTGGGGAAATTTTTTAATGGTCACCCTAAGCTTGAGATCATTCGAAAAGATTTTGATGCTATGAAGCTATCAGGTAGTTGGAAAATTGGCTTACTTAACGACCGACTTATACTTGTTAAGTTATCTAGCGATACATATTACACTCATATTTTTTCTTGAAAAGTAATCAAGATCGATAGCTGTTTTATGAAAATCCTGAAGTGGACAGTTGATTTTAATCCAAAAGTGGAGTTTCCCATCTCCCGGGTTTAAAACTACTACTCTTCAACTATGAAATTCTCTATTTCTTAGCAATTGCTTACAGTAAGCTTTTCAAGGTTGATAGTCCCACCCTTGCTATCACCAGACCCTCTGTGACTTGTGTGTTAGTTGAGAGAGATATCACCCAACCAGTTTCGGATGAGGTATGGATTGGATCCAATCACAACGTGTATTGGCAAAACTTTGAAATAGAAGCACATCCTCCTTTTTGCTCTCATTGTAGTATGTTTGACCACAGGTCTCCTGCTTGCCATCACTTGCATCCTCACTTAAGGACGAATATTGCTAAAGTTCAACAACCTGTTCAAAAACCTATTCATGCTGAATTGGAGGTGGACATCTTACCGCCTACCATCTCCGTTGAGGAGGTGCAACTCGACCGCTTTTCACACCGCACTTACCTTTGCTCATCTGCCTGACGCTTTTCCTGATGGAAAAATTTCTGATAATCCTCCCATTCAAACATTGGTTGCTCAAGCCGGTCTACTCCTGAATGTTGAACACTCTACTCCAGCTATTGGTTTGGAGCAGGGTACTTTGGAGTCTTATGACACAACTCCTCTTACTACCAATATTGATCAATCTCAAAATGTTCGTTGTTTTAATGATGCCCCTCCTTTGAGGGAACTACAACTCTCAACACATTTGACTTATGCTAAGGCAGCTACCAAGCAAGTTGTTACCGCTACTTAGTCCCAAAGGGTTCATGATGTACGTGCCTGACAATCTGTTGACCAACCTACTGATCAGATAAGCAGTCCTCAGATGAGGAATGACCGGTTTACATATCAAGGAGAAAGAAGAAGAATGAAGGCCAACCAAAACCTAGGAATTTAATGGAAGATACACCGGTTACTTCAGGCAATGGAAGCAAACTTAATAATCTGTTAGCTGACTCCCTTCCTAGAACTAGACGCAGAGACAGAGCAAAATTGGATCGTCTCTAGCTACGTGATTTTGAGTGTATTTGGCTGACTTGATTTTTTGGGTATACATGGAAGCGGTTCCTTCTGTTTTTGGCGTCTTACGGGTACATGGATGCTACTGCTACACAAGTCTTTAGAACTCAGCTACGAAATATACTGTTATTGGAGTTGCACCAGTTCCTTCTTTGGCTAGATTTCACATTTGGATTACATTTTCGCTCCTCTTTTTCTTTTTTCCGTTATCTTCACTGTCTTTTTCTACTTTCTGCTGTATGTGGAACCCCTACGGGTGCGTAATGTATTTTTTTGGGTTTTATATTTACAGTGAGAATCCATCTTCTCACCCCCTTTTATAACTCCTTTTTGATGAATATTATGGAGTCATATAATGCTCCTTCCTTATATATATATATATATATATATATGGAAAGGGCCGTAGGCCTATTGCATTGAAATTAAAAAGGGGTGTACAAAGAGTAATATAAGATGGTCCAAACAAACTTGAGCACATCCCATAAATCCAAAATAGAGCTCTATCAGAGCGATACAGAAGATACAACACAAAAACAACTAAAGAGGAGAAGGTTCCCAAGGCCCCCTGCCCCTAGCGATGAAAAACACAGCTCTAACTCGCATTCTGAAGTGCTTCCCCAATGCTAGGGGAAACCAGACTATCGTCCATAATATTTCCAAGGGGGTTAGTGCCCCTCGCTTTCTTCTTCCTCTGAGAGGTAAACACTTGCCATTCTTCTTCAGTAGACCGGAGATATGCCTTAGTGGCAACAGTTGCTGCATTCCGTAGGTGGGTGGAGAACTGGAGGAGAAACCAGGGCCCCCTTTCATGGGGAGACATATGATCTGTAGTCATAGGAACAGAAGGAGCAGAAGGCGATACAGAAGTCAAATTTTTGGATTGAATATTAATATCCACATGAGTGTCTCTTCCCTGTCTTCGGTCATAACATGGTGGGGAGTCTGCTCTCCCTCTGTAATAGTGGGTACCTGAGGTGGAAGTGTAGCTGCTCCAGTAGAAGGAGGCAGAGCGATGGCCTCATCCTGACTATCGATGGGAACTGCCTGTTGCTCCTCCACAAGTTGAGCCAACTCAATCTGATCTGCAACAGCAGTGGGTATCTCTGAAGGGAAGGGAAGCGGGACATCCGACGCAGAAGTATGTGGTCCAGTAGTATTGGCACGTGGAGGTTTGAGATTCGGATGCAGTTGGTAACACTGATGGGGGGAGTGTCCAAACATACGACAGTGGGTACAGTAAAGAGGCACCTGTTCTCAGTCGCGCGATTGCCGGAATCCCCGGTGTTGTGTGCTAATCCGGAACTCTTTCGGAAAAGGTAGCGTGATGTCTCGTTCTATCGGCATTCTCGCCTCGAAGCGGCGAGTCGGGTGTTCCGTGGGCGGGTCGGATTGAAGTGGAGTGCCATAGCGCTTCGCAAAGGTAAAGAAGCTCCGATCTAGAGGTGTACCCGCGATCCGGGAAGCGCAACCGGACGGGGATGATGGGAGGTTCGGTGTGTGTGTGTGTGTGTGTGTATACATATATATATATATATATATATATATATATTTATTGGGCAGTGCTCTATACTCATTGTAATAGATAGGCAATAATAGCATTTTTGCTTATGTAGGGCATGGTACTTTGGTTAGTGTGAAAAAATAGTATCAAAATTTTGCAAATAAAGAGACAAGTGATGGAAAGGTGGATTGATGAAATAAAAATCAAATACTTCAAAGGATTTTGAAGAGAATGTCAAGGCGTTTGATATTTAAGAAATCAATAATCAAGTGGGAAGATGTTAGGGTTAATATCGAAAGCTAAGAAAAATGAGATTTGTTTGCAATATATGAATTTATTTTCTTGGTAGAAATTATGAGACCCTTCATATCAAAGTTTTGGTATATTAGCTAACAAATGGAGGCAATTTTAGGCAAATTGGATATGCAAGTAAGAAGTTTTAAATTTTTTTTAGACTGTCATAGCCAGTGGGTATTAAGATTTATGATTTTGTGATAGGTTTTGTTTTAAGAAGTGAGATTGATGAATATAGTGATGCTAGAATGAAAAACACAATACAAACCAAACCAAGGAAAAATCAAAGGCCGACTACCAAGCTTCAACACAATGAAAATAATTTTTATGTTTTTAAACCATCGAAACCTGATTTCATTTCTCGAAGAGGGCTATTAATAGCTTTTTACAATAATTCCTAAAAGCAAATAATAATAATAATAATGATAATAATAATAATAGGAATGGTGGGAGGCTAAATTTATTGGAGGTATTAAATTGCCTCTACACTCTATATAAAATCTTAACTTTCCATTGCTGAATCCTCTATTTTTTATGAAATACATAAATGATTGAATTTAAAATTCAGACTTTCAAAACCTTAGATTTTCTATAAAATTTAAAATTACATCATTCAGAATTCAAGCATAAAATGGACTTGAGCGGGCTAGGCATTCTTTTTTCTTGAATTATATTAGTTTTTTTTCTTGCGGTTCAATGAATATTCTTTGTGGGCTTCCACGTTGCTGTTCTTGCACTTCATTAGCTTTATCCTTTAATTTTGTGAGGGATCTTTGCAATTCACTATGATATTTTACATAAGAAATCCTTATGATTTTTTCATGTTGATTGTGGAGGAAACCATCCATTCAAAATTGGAACTGTAATTCAACATGTTAATAGAGCTAAATATTTCTCTTTAATTATTATGCAAAAATGAGCTCCTGTTTTGCATCACTATACAGGCGATCAAATAATTTATCAAATATCAAAGAAATATTTGGCAAGTATACGAATTTCGTAACTTTTTAGTCTGACATTTCTTCAAGTATTTTAATCCTTATTCAACCCTTCACCCTCCCATACACACGTGGCACCATCTCCACCACATGCATTTAATTTTTCTTTTTTGTTTTCCCGTAAATATGCTAACATTTAAACATTCAATTCTAGGTGTCAAACAGTTTGAGGATAAGTTATATGCTGAGATAAGAGCAAGAATTCAGGAAAGTGATATCTCCGCACCTATTCGGAGAGGGCAATATTATTATTATGAAAAAACATTGCAATGAAAGGAATATATTTTGCATTGCAGGCGTCTTATCACTAATGGAACTTCTTCTGTGCATGATGTCATGCCCATAGGACCTGAAGCACCCAAGGAGCAAGTTATTCTAGATGAGAATATTAAGGCTCAAGGCCATGTTTATTATCGCATTGGGGCTTTCAAAGTAATCTTTGATTGTTTAAGCTTTTTGGTGCAGTTTCCTCTCCTTTCATATTTTACATTTTTGTTGTTTTTGCAGGCTAGCCCGAATAATAAACTTATAAGTTATGCTGAAGATATTAAAGGTGATGAGATGTACACTGTTTATGTGATTGATGCTGATAAAGGTATTGCTGTAGGCAATCCCTTAATAGGCGTAACTTCAAATATAGAATGGGCAGGAGATGACACACTACTTTACATTACAATGGATGAAACCCTTCGTCCTGACAAGGTTCTAGTATTGGAATTTAAAGTTATTTTGTAGTGATTCAGTTAAATGGATGAAGATTTGCGCAAATATAACTTTTACCTTTTTGCAAAGAATAAATCTCAAATTGGTCCCCTGTGGATTCATATGTGGCTAATTTACTTCAGAGTTTTGTAGCACTCCAATTTAATCCCTGAACTTTTGAAAATTGATCTCAGTTGATTCTGTGTAGAAATTATGACGCACAAACAATTCCAATTGAGCCCTGGATTGCATGAAATTGATCTCAATTCAGCCCCTGAGTGACCAATTAAAATCAATTTCAATTGTCAGGGGACTAAATTGAGGACTATAAAATTCAGAGATTAAATTGGCCACATCCTAATAGTCAAGAGATCATTTTGGGATTTAACTTCTTTACTAAAATGCACTTTATCGTCTGTACTGTTACCAAGTAGAATGTTTTGAATTTTTCTTGACCATTGAGTGAAAGCCAATGCTTTTACATGAGATATTTTCCACATCACTTCTCTAAATTTCTCAATTTATTTAAGTCCAATGTCCTTCATACTTATGTAGGTATGGTCTCATAAATTGTTATCAGAACAGTCAAGCGATAAGTGCCTCTACCATGAGAAGGATGATATGTTTTCTGTTGATCTCCAAGTTTCTGAAAGTAAACAATACATTTTTGTTGGATCTGAAAGTAAAAATACGCGGTTTATATATTATCTAGACATTTACAACCAAGAAGGTGGACTTAGGACTTTGACTCCTCGAGTTTATGGTATTGATACGTCAGCTAGTCACCGTGGAAGTCATTTTTTTATCAAGAGGAGAAGTGAGGAGTTCTATAATTCTGAATTAGTTTATTGCTCAGTGGACAACCCATCCGAAACAAAAATTTTGCTACCACATCGAGAAAGGTGATTTTCCGATAGTTTATATTCATATATTTTTGTATTTTGAATATAAATAATTTTCTTTGAAGTTTTAATGTGATATATGCTAAATCCTATCTTTTTTGCGGTTTAATGGGAAGAACATCATGTTGTATGTTATTTGGTATCAAGAAGGAGCCAAATTGAGCAACATGTTATTTGGTATCGTGAAGGAACCAAACTGAGGTTTCTTTTATTTATGTTATTTGCATGTAGAATGCCTATTCCTCAATTATATAACATGATATTTCTTTTTTTTTTCCTTGAAAGACTTGGGCATATTGTATAAAAAATGATCTTAGTTTATTAGAATTAAATGAAAATATGACACTTAAAGGACGCAATGGAAAAAAAGGATTCATGTAGCCGACCGTACTTAATGAGATAAAGGCTTGTTGTTGTTGTCGTCGTCGTCGTCTTACAATATTCCTCAACTATTATACTTTGTCTTGAATCACAACTTTAAGAATATTTAAATTCACTTATTGGTTGTTTGTGCAATAAATTCAAGGGCAATTAACATATATACCCATTATGTTTGCTCAATAATTTTTTGTTCTAGTAGTCTAAACTTCTGACTTGGTCAAAAGTTGAGATGTAATACTCAAAATTTTGCTGAGGTAAAGCCAAAATTTTCTACCCTATTTTCTTGCACCTCATGAAAATGATAAAAATATTTTTTTTAATAAAATCTTAAAGATTAGAGGATCACACTCTTGCACACATATAATATCTATTAGGCTATACTATAAAAGCACCAAGTCATATACTTGACGCAGCCTTGCCATATGCTATTTATTCTATCTCTTTGATACAAATATCTTATGTTGCTATTTTATTTTCTAGAGTACACCTTTTGTTAGAGAAGATTCTCTCAGTTTCAGGAAGGTCGTTTAGACTACTTGTTGTCTCTATTTTCTGGTAAACATGAAGACAACTAGTGATATACATAGTTTCATTTTCTTGCATGATGGGCTCTAAGCCAGGGCTAGGAATACCTTAGTCTAAGGCCAAGCATAAGGCAAGCCTATTCAGTCTCATTCAAAAATGAGGTCAAATATTCTTTTGGTGTTCTTGATCAATTCGTATTGTTATGCACGTGTATAATATGTGCCTCGCTGTTCTGATTTCATACATGCGACATCTATGTATGTTAATGCTTATGATGTGTAGTCTTTCTCCCGACTTGCTTATGATGTGTAGTCTTTCTGATTTTCTTGCAAGCACTTTTATGGATTTCTCATGCTGCTTTAAATTTATAACACATCATCAAGATAGTAGTATTAAATAATGAAATTTTCCATGGCTTGGGAAGAATATGACACTAAATGGTAAACTTATTTTCAATGTCAATTTACCGTTTTTCTAATACTAAAATTTCCTTGAAATGTCTTTTGGTGTATTGTTTAGTGCTTTTTATATCAAAATATTGATGAATGGGTACTCTTTTTTCAGAGTGAAAATTCAAGATTTTAAACTGTTTAGCGGTCATGTTGCTGTTTCTGCGAGGGTGAATGGCTTACCAATCGTAACTGTGTATAGCCTTCCTCCAATCGGTGAAGCAGTTGGACCACTCCGAGATGGTCGAGCAGTTGATTTTATTGATTCTATTTACTCAGTGGAAACTGAAGAATCAGAATTTTCTTCTGCCATTTTACGCTTTTCTTATAGTTCGCTGAAAACACCTCCATCTGTGTATGACTATGATATGAATTCAGGCATATCTGTTCTGAAGAAGATGAAGCCGGTAAAGTATATCAGAGGATTATTTTTTGATTTTCCTATAGTTTTATGCTTGTTTAGGAAATGAATGTGGAACGAAATTCAGATCTTTTTTTTCATTGAGCACTCTAACTAATATATATACACATTGTATAGTGAATATATATAGAAACCGGAGAAAAAGATAAGAATAAAACTAAAAATATTATCTTCCTACATTAGATCTTCATATCAAGGGATTTATTTTATTTCTAAGCTGGATTCCTATATCAAGGGAATTATTCTATTCCTAAATTGGATCATCATATTAAGAGATTTATTACATTCTTAAATGAAAACTTCCCAAAAATAATTTTTCACTTTCCAACGCTCGCCCTCAAGCTACTGAATAGATGCAATCTATTCCCAACTTGGATATGATTTATTGAGAAGTCATGGATATTAAGTCTCTTTGTAAACACATTCGCAAGTTGTTCCTTTGAAGGCACATAAGGGGCGCTGGTCAAATTGTTGTCTAACTTCTCCTTTATAAAGTCTCTATTTATCTTTATGTGCTTTGACTATTATGCAGTACCAGATTATGAGCAATATTGACGGTGGACTTGTTGTCACAGTATAGTCTCATATGTTTCTCTCATTCTATCTTGAGATCTTCAAGGATGATCTTTAACCACAGTAACTCATAGACATCTTGAGTCATTGCCCCGAATTCTACTTCTGCCCCTGATCGAGCTATCACATCTTGTTTCTTACCCCTCAACGTGACCATAATATCACTTAAAAATGTGCAATAACCTATTTTGGAATGTTTATCAACCAAAGATCATGTGTAGTATGCATCTGGGTAGGTTTCAACAATCAACCCCTCACCTTTCTTGAATAAAATTTTGCTGGATTAGCTTCAGGTTGTGAAGTATCCAATTTGCAGCTTGTTAGGGCTTTGCATGAATGGACTCACTATGCTCACAACATAGGCAAATGCTGGGCCGGGTGTGTGAGCCAAATATGTTAACTTTGAAATCAATTTTTTGAATCCATTTTTATCAACTGCTTTGTCATTATTTGCCTTTCCAAGTTTGTGTGGGAATCGGAATTGAAGATGCTTTACACGCAAATTTATCAGTTTCCTTTTAAGAAGTCAACCATTTACTTATTTTTGGGAAATGAAGATGCCTTACTGAGATTTACTTTTATGCAAAGTATTTCAAGCTTTCAAGGCTTTGATTTCAAATTCCATTGTCAAGTAATTTTTTAAGGTTTCGCTTTCTTTCTCCTTGTTCCCAGTAACAATTATATCATCAACATACACCAAAAGAATAATAACTCTCCCTAAACTCGTGTGTTTGAAGAGTAATGTATGATCACCTTGACTCTTTTTATACCCGATATTAAGTATCACCTTTGTAAATTTGTCGAACTAAGCCTTGGAGACTGCTCGAGTCCAAATAATACCTTTTTTAGTTTGCAAGCCTTGTTCCCTTTTATCTCTCCTCCCAAGCTCGGTGGAATCTCATATATATCTTTTCTTCTAAATCACCATAAGGAAGGCATTCTTCACATCAAATTATTGTAAATCCCAATTGAAGTTTACAACCAAGGATAAAAGAACCCCTACGGTTTCATCTTAGCCACTGCTAAAAACTTCTCTTGATGGTCCACTCCATACATTTATGTAGCCTTTAGCAGCCAATTGCCTTATATCTCTTTAGAGACCCGTTTGATCTGAATTTCACGACAAACATCCATTTTGCATCCCGATGAATTTTTATTTTGTGGTAGCTCTACTATTTCTCATATTTTATTTTTCTCAAGTGCCTTAATCTCTATTCTCATAACTTCTTTCCACTTCTCATCAGATAATGCCTCAAACAAGGTGTTTTGTGTTGGGATGGAGTTTATATTGGCTAAAAATATTGGTGATATGGAGAAAATATGTGAAAAGATATTGATTTGGCTAATGGATACCTTGAATGTTCAATTCATTTTCTCATCCCTTTTCTTGAGGCAATAGGCAAGTCAGAATGAACTGGAGTAGGAGAGAAAATTGCATTAATGTACATCTCATTTTCAGGAGTAGGACTTGAGTTTTGAACTTGTACAAGATCAGGTTCCAGGTTTCTTTTTCTCAAATACATCTATGCATACCTCCTAGAGTCAAGCTTGTCATTGGTAGGGACTATTTTAACTATTTGAGGTTTTGATTCTTTTGGGGACAATTTGGGCTATAGGGATGGCTTTTGTGAAAGTGCTTTGGACTCGTGTAAAGAGTAAGGTTGTAATGTGGGTAGGTGAATAAAGAATAGATCTTCTGCTTTATCTTCCTCAATAAGGTCATGTTTGGCGCAATGCTAGCTTCTCGGTTTTCGAATTATGAGTGAGTTACCGTAAAATCTATTACGCGGAAGACTACGGACTGTTTAGTGCGAATTGTGTGAAAATAGTTGTGTGGCAGCTATTTCCGGAAAAATGAACATGTTGCTCCTGTTTGTTAAAACTGTTTATAAATATATTTATTTATATATTAAATTGATTAATATATGTAAATATATAAAAGTAATGATAATTATGAAATAAATTTAAGTGTTTAGTATATATATATATAAATTTAAATATTACATAATTTTGATTAAGAAATTTAAACAAAATGAAAAATATGTGTTAAATCCGTAAATATAAATGATGTTAAATAATACTGTATAAACTATATGAGGCAATTTCCATTGCATTTGAACAAAAAATAATCGTCCACAACCATTTAGAAATAGTTCTAAGCCTTAAGTCAAAGTAAAAACATTGCAAAATCACAACTACACAACTCATGTAACAGTGACTATCAGGAGCGTAAAAAAAATTGTAAAACAATTACAACGACGATTAATATGATGATTATATTATTTTTAAAAATCAGACGGTGTATCTCCCGGGAAAGACTTTCCTCAAGTGATGTTTGTCATTCCTGATTATCATAAGTTAGCAATGTTTGCAATGAAGGCTAACAATAAGTTAGCAATGAAGGCTAACAATAAGTTAGCAATGAAGGCCTAAAAGATCTCAGAGGCGTGAAAACCTACAGCTTTGATATCATGACAAAAAATATGGAAGGAAATTTATTTTTCCTTTTTATATCTAGCACTCTAACTAATATATATACATTTTTAAATAAATATTTATAAATATTAGGGAAAAAGGAAATTAATAAAACTAAAATATTCTCTTCCTAAATTCGATACTCATAGCAAGGGATTTATTTTATTCTTAAACTAGATCCTCGTATCAAGAGAATTATTCTATTTCTAAATTGGATCCTCGTATCAAGGGATTTATTACATTGCTAAATTGAAACTTTCTTAAATTAAAACTTCCCTAAAATTTTCCATATGGTTGGTTAAGGTAAATAATGATGGTATACGTGTATCATTACTAGCTATTAGTATTATACAAGTATCATTACCAGCAATTTGTGTAAAGTAACGATATGTGTAGTATCTTTACTTTCGATTCATTGGTCAAATTAATTTTTTGTTTTGATATATTTTTGGCTGAAATTCATTCAAAGTTTACTGAGAATTGTAATGACATTTTTCAGTTCTATGTCAGGTATTAGGTGGCTTTGAATCATCTAATTATGTGACCAAAAGAGAATGGGCTGACGCTTCTGATGGCACCAAGATCCCTATTTCAGTTCTATACAAAGAAAACCTTGCAAAGCTTGATGGATCTGATCCTTTGTTACTCAATGGATATGGTTCATATGAGGTAATATAGATTTTAGTTTTTATATTATTAGTTTAAGCTTAGAAGTACTTTTAAAGATTACTATGTGGAGAATATATATTAGGCTCTTCTCAGCATTGGCGCACAAATTTGACCATCTTAACTATTTAGTTCATTCTTTCATGATGTTTTGGTACTACACAAGTTCATTGGTACTTTTTGTTTTCTTAATGAATTAACTTTGATTGTTCCTTTTAACTCAAAAGTAGGTTGAACCTAGTACATTTATAGGATTATATGTGTGGGCATTTACATACATAGCACTAAATTCTTATGTATTTACGTATCTAACACCTAAATTTTGCTTTATTACATTTATAACACAAATATTTCCTATCACATAAAAAAACATACCACTTTTTTAACTTTTGAAAGGTGAATTAACACCTTTTCATGCATAGGAAAGGTGATATCTATATAAAAATTGAAATTTGGGTGTTAGATGTGGAATTACGCTCATAAATATACTTTAATACTTACTATATTTAGTCATTATTTTAATTCCTTAATTTTAGCTATTTATGTTATCCGTAATTATAGGAAGTACTTAATTTTTTTCCTTATTCTTGTACTTGTACTCACCTATTTATAGGTGAATTCTCTATGGAATCAATCAGAACATAATTCAAAATTTCACATGGTATCAGAGCCATAGGTGAATTTCTCCCGCTCGGACGTCTGCATCTCGCTCGATCGAAGCCTCGTCCCGCTCGATCGTCAGCGTCTCGCTCAACGTCGACGTCCCGCTCAACGTCGACGTCCCGCTCAATCGTCCGCTCGATCGTCCCGTTCGATCGTCCCGCTCGATCCCGTTCGATCGTCCCGCTCGGTCCCTTTCGATCGTCCGCTCGTCTCGTTCGATCGTCCAGCTCGACGTCTGCGTCCCGCTCGTCTGCTTCCTCCCGCTCGTCTACTTCCTCCCGCTCGTCTGCGTCCTGTCATCTGCGTCTCTCGTCCCGCTCGATCGTCCACTCCTGCGATCGTTCGTCCGAGCGCAACACTGATTCGCGCCTATCCCGCGATCGTCTACGTCCGATCGCTGACGCTTCTTCCGCGACCAACTGCAAGCACAGCCCGTTCCAGCCGTGCTCCTCGTCGACACAGCCTCTTCTCTGTTCATTCCGCTGGACTCCTCTCCTCTTCGATGACTAAGTATGGCCATGCCTGCAACTCGTCCTCCACTAGTGATGTCACTTCTAGCCACCCCTCCGCAACTGGGTCTCCGCTGCCCAGCAATTCAGACAATAACTCTGTCCTCATCACTAGCCACAAACTCACTGGCCATAATTATCTCCAATGGTCGCAGTCAGTCATGATGTTTGCAAAGGCAAAGATGACTACCTCACTGGTGATGCTCCAGCTTCGACGACGACAGATCCGTCATACAAAACTTGGAAATCCGAGAATAATATGGTTATGGCCTGGCTTGTTAACTCGATGACCCTTGATATTGGCGAGAATTTTCTCCTCTATAACACGACTAAAAATATCTGGGATGCTGCCCAAGAGACATATTCTAGTTCGGATAATACAACCGAACTCTTTGCGGTTGAGACCCTTCTTCATGACTTTCGTTAAGGTGTTCTCTCCGTCACTCAATACTTCAATACTCTTACTCGGTATTGGCGAAGACTCAGATCTATTCGAGTGTACTCTGGAAGTGTCCGAAGACACTATCATATTTCACGAAATCGTGGAACGAAGCGCACATTCAAATTTCTCCTTAGCCTCAAATCAGAGTTTGACCAGACTCGCTCGCGGATTTTGAGTTCGAAACCTCTCCCCCTCAGAATCATCTCCCAACAATTCGTGAAGTTTTTTCTGATGTGCGCCGCGAAGAGAGTCGCCAAAAGTTCATGTTAGGTGCTACCTCTTCCATTTCAGTTCTTGACGGATCCACCCTTGCTGCTCACATCCCACCCACAGACAACCGCCAACGCCAGGGCCGCCCTTAGTGTGGTCACTGCCGCCGTCCTGGCCATACTCGGGATACTTGTTGGCGGATTTATGGAAAACCCGCCAATGGAAAGTCTAATCGTGATTCTCGGACAGCTACCACCATCACCACCGAAGCCTCTCCAGGAATGAGCCCGTTCAGCGACGAACAGATTCATGCTCTTCAGAAGATGCTTGGTCAGCTGTCTCCAGTCCATCCTTCTAGTGTAACATCAGGTGCCACCAACCTTGTTGCCCAACAAGGTATTTCCTCATTTGCTTTCGTCTTGGATTCAACCTCTTCTCGCCCATGGATTGTTGTCTCAGGTGCCTCCGATCATATGACCGGGGATATCTCCTTATTAGTGGATTACCGACCATGTAATCCGACCCTCACTGTTCGGATTGCCGATGGATCGACCTCCAAAGTTGCTGGTCTTGGTTCATTATCGAGAAGGCCAAATTCACTATGAGGCTAATTCGCCAGCAAAACTTTGTAGCGTTCTCAAGCCCTTCAAGACGGTATTGACACAAGGCAAATATTGTGACAAATTTTAATGGTAGGAGCCACAGAACTATTTTTCCAAGGTTCTCTGATTTCTTGAATGGCTGAGAAGCTTGGTTTTCCGATTTCTCAGAATAGGTAGAAGAAACGTACCTAAATCTAATTTCTTTACCTATTATAATCGAAGTTTTGTAAGGAGCCAACCTCTATTTTTATCTTATGAATAAAAGTTTTGATCTCTTCAAGTTATTTTGTTTTTTTTTTTTTTCTATTGACATGCTTTCTTTACTTTAATCGTGCATCTCCCAACTGGACATTGTTAATGATTAATTATTCCTTCTTTGGGTGAGTTGCCCGAGTCGTATATGAGAGAAGCTCCTCAGGTATTTGCTCCTTTTGGTGGGGCCCGTATCCTTCTTTATGTGAAATGCACGAGATAATTACTTTGGGGCTTAGATTTACTAATTTTTGGATGTTTACGCTAATTATGTTTTGAAGAAATTTGTTTATGAATTCGATCCATCATAAGCTTTTACTTTCTTTTAAAAAAGTAGAACTGCCTTAGGTTAGACACAAGTATTTGATCCTTTTGGTGTGGTCCGTCTGCATCTGTATGTGAAAGGCACGAGATAAGTACTTTGTGGCTTAGATTTACTTATTTGTGGATGTTTAAGTTCTTAAGAAATTCGTTTATGAATTCAATCTGCAATAAGCTTTTACTTCCTTTTAAAAAAGAACTGCCTTAGGGTAGGCAAAGTACTTCTTGGGGTCCCGGAGATTAGCTCCGGTTTTCATCGGGGCACCTTCTTGAAATAATCTTTATTTGAATGGCTTCCCCTATCTTGACCATCGAATCTCTCAACAGAGTTCACTTTTGTACTTCATGTTTAGGCGGTAAGAGCTCATTTTACTGAGTCGGCCATTGATCAGGATATCGGGCCTGAATTCCTCAGTGGTATATTCTATCCTGTTGCCCTGTGATTCCACGGGGCGGTCGAGCGTCTTCATAACGAGAACAGTCGGAAGGACGCGAATCATGCCTTGGTATCCACCCTTTGCCTTGAGGAGCCTTCTTTTGCCGGTGGCGAGTGGAGGACTCTACTATGAAGGAAAGGGTATTGGAGTTACACTCAATCGATATGTGGTTGTTTTCAGCTCGAACTACTTGACCAATGTCTTTGGTCACTGCAGGCCCAACACACACCGGAAGGGCCCTTTTTTCATGCCTTGAGCTTGGGCTGCATGGGCTACTGCGCGCTCCAAATCTCGTACTTCCAACATTTCCTTTTAAAAGGGTGTGATGAACGAGCAAAAGCTCTCGCTTTATCCCTGTCGAATCTACAAGAGAGTATGTGAGTTTTTTTGAGGCTTTTGGGTCTTTGGAAAACTGTGCCACAAAGGTCTCCTTGAAATCAGCAAACGATGCGATTACTCCCTGCGGTAGTGTTTTAAACCAGCCGAGGGCCGACTCCCTCAACGTGGTAAAGAAGAGACGGCATTTCAGTTCGTCGGTGATCCTTAATAAATACACAGTTGGCTCAAACAAGGCTATGTGGTCGGTCCTCCTCTTGTAGGACTCCAATGCCGGGATTTTGAACATCTCTGGGAGCTCGAACTTAGAGATTTTTTTGATAGAAAGCATTCTCGGGCTACAGGGGCGCCTTAGTACATCTAAACTGATGTCGATCGATTGGTGCAAACTCGACACTATCGAAGTACCGGTAGCCACCTTCTCTTTCGAGGGTCTGGGGGACTTTTCGACTGTTAGGTGCCAGCCCTTCCTCTCGGTGGTGCTGCTATCTTCTCCAAGCCAACGCATCTTAGATGACATCGAACATTTGATCCTTCAATTCTTTGATCTAGTGGTTCACAAACTCTTTGGTGCACACCATGTTGCTTGTGTCTCTGTTATGAGTTCCTTTTTGTGGGCTGCTTCTCATCTTGTTTGTGGCATGATCTATGCTCACTTGATTCTCTAGCGCTACAGTTTTTCTCTTCTTAATGATGGCTTTCTTCTTTCTTTCATTTTCTGGGCTGTACTGCTCCTTCAGTCTACTGAAGGCAACATGAAAAAGATCTTTGGTGGGGATATGACCCCTGGGGATTTGACACGTTCTCCATTATAAACGCTCAGAAGTCGACCGATTCAAACTGGAAGAAATGCAGAGCAAATATGGAATGTAAAGAGTTCTGTTACGCCTTATTCATAAGGATCAAAGGTGAATAAATCAGGGAAGTCTATTTATTGAATCATTAATTAATAATAAATGCGATCTACTTTTGCATTAAAATTTCTTATTCTTATCGTAACGTCGCTTTTAAGAAGAGAATCTAGGAGCTAAAATATGTATATAAAAAATGTGCTAGTGTTGATCCTGAGGAGATCTAACTGTCCAGAAGAGAAAAACATGACAAAGGAGGGAATGTCAATAGAAGATTATGAGCGGCACTTTTCCGACCAAGTGAAGCTACCCGAGCCAATGCCAGTGAGGCCAAAGCGGATCGAACCGCGAGATGGACCAAAGACGACTGGAGGATATAAGAATGAGCCAATCTAGGGAATATCCGATTACTTAGCATCTTCAACTACCCTAGAGACATTTATAGGCCTCTCACATTAGGGGTCAAAGATCGATAGCTGGAGTATATCAACCGAACAACTCACTCTGACTGAGCTCAGCTGACCAAGATGATCCCATCCACCTGAGTAAATCTCAGCTGGCTGAGACAAACCAAATTGAGCTTAGTCAGCTAACCCAGAGAGCGGTCGGACGATAAGCTTGTAAAATACCGAGAATACCCTGTAAAGCCCTCTTTAAAACAACAAAAAAATGTAACATCGTCACATTGTACTCTCTTCTATACACAGGGATATCATTTTATAAATAAGATACGATTGATACGACGTTTTACTTTTCACTCTTCTCATTCTCTCTCTCCCTATTTATGCTCTTTTAATTGGGTGAGATTCTTAGATAAATTACGATTCAATACTTTCATAAAAAATCAAATAAATCAGAATTAAATGTCATTTCATTTGGGATGCTGTGCTTTTCAAGTAGATTGTCACTTTTCAAAGTTTTAGCTAAATAGTATATATGTTCCAACTTGAAGGGAAGTGTTAGCATAAAAGAATATTATATAAGGGAAGTATTTAGTTGTAGATTATAGAACATTGTGTTCATTTCCTTGCTGTAATTATAGGGGTCCTCTATTGAATAAAATATAAAAAACCACTATCTCCTTCAATAGAAATGACTATCGAATGGTTTTTTGTTAATCATGAATAGAACTTAGTGCCATAAAAGTTGATATGATGAACTTCAAGGGGAAATGGGGTTTTCAAATATAAATTAAAGTTATGCAAGTTATCCTTGATATAGTAGTGGCTAGCTTTATAAGCAGATGTAAAATCCTTGTGATGAGACCTAGTGGAAGTGGATGTGGATGTGGATGTGGATGCACTTACAAAGATATTCAGAAAGAATTACCCTGTTAGGTCTTATTTTTAGATGGAAGTTTTGACAGCTAGGTATCATCATACTTTAGTTGGTTCTAAATAAGCAAATCAGAAGGGCTCCAAATTCTTCTAATTTTGATAAATGGATCATGAAAATGATTTCTTTATGCAAAATAAATTTCAACAGCATCTGAGTGAAGCAAAGCAATTATCACTTCTACTCCATTTTAATTGCCATGTCCTTTCTATACTGCGTTGATATCTGATAATGGTGTTAAACCAACAGCTGGTTCTAATTAAAGCAAATCAGAAGGGCTCCAAATCTTTCGGATAGGCAGATTTTTATAAGTGGATTATAAAAATGATATCTTTATGCAAAAGAAATTTCAACAGCTACTTGGATCATAAAATTGGCTGCAATCTTTCTGATAGGCTCCGAATTTCACAAAAATGATTTCTTTTTCTAAAGCTTACTGGACCATAATATGGTAGCTCTTATTCTAAGAGAAAGTCCAATTGCTTCTTGAGCGAAGTAAAGCAATGTGTTGCTTGTGCTTCTTTCTGCTGTGAAATGTCCTTTCTGTGCTGCTAAGTTGATATATCATTACATTATTGGACTAACAGGCATCTCGATTTGAATTTTGACTAAACTAGAGAGTACTTTAATGGTAGAAGGAAGGCTGCCCTGTACTCCTTTAACAAATAAATATTTAGTTTGCATTTATTTGGATTTAATATCCTCATGAATGCGAACCAATTAATTCTTAGACTTAAAATTTCTTTCTTTTTTTGAAGGATATATTTGTACAAGTATGTTGAGGATTGAGGATGGTTACAATGCATAGAACAATAGCTAGACCACACATTCTGTCACAAATAGAACACATGGAGAGAGGAATTAATCTCCACCCTTCTCATATAACAGCCTCTCTAATCTGCACCATCCATGTTGTACTATGCCCTTCTCTTGAATACTCTACCTGGTCTTTATGTACACATCTTGTATTATCATACATTTATTGATAGATTAAAAAGGGCCTATACAACTTATTTTTTTATCTCCAATTTTTTACATAAAGTTTACATGGCATTAGAGCTAATAATTCTTAACACCTAATTTTTTAATTTTTTCCTTTCTCTTTATCTTTTCTTGTTTACTATACACTGTAGAACATTCCTTTGTTAATTCCTTCTCGGGTGAACAGACCACCACTGAACCCCTCTTCCCAGCGATTGGACGTTACATTCCCTCTCTTCTAAAATCTCTTGGCCATTATCAAATATATAATGACCATTCATCTCTCAGATAATACCTATCCTACATGGAAAACTCAACTCCTAAAATTACTCACAGCCAACGTTTTGAAGAATTTCTCACAGGCACCACTCCCAAACCCTCTAAATATATCCTAACTGTCAATGGCCTACTTAAATGTAATCTAACTACACTACTTGGCTTCTAATTGATCAAAATCTAATTGCTACTCTTAATGTGACCATCAGTCCAACCTAGAAATATATGCTGACATCAGATAATGCTTAAAAGAAGACTCCAGCCAGCCAATCGATCTATAATTATTTAGCTAAAAAATGAGATATATCATGTAACCATGAGCAGCAAAACCATGACCCAGTATTTGACCAAGATCAAATCTATAGTTGACAACATTGCAGCAACTGTCTCTCACGTTGATCAGGAAGACATTATCCTTATCATTCAATAGACTGCCACAATCATTTATCGCCTTTAAAAAAGCTATAAGAACAAAGGTCCAGCTTATAAGACTTGACGGCCTCTACTCCTTACTTTGCTGTGAGGAAGCCAATCTCATCACTAAACTTAACAAAGAAATACACTCTCTTTCTATTCAACGAGGCTAATCATCTTCCGAAGTAGAATGTGGTCATGGACTTACATCGTCCTCTTGCGCCAAAAGAGGAAAATCCTGATCACAATCAAATCGAGGGGGCTAATCGTCGTCCGCTATATATAGCTCAATGCGAGGGCTGGAGAGAGCTCAGCCATATAGCTGTCAACTGTTGGCACAAAACTAATTTCAATTATCTCTCTCCATCGCATGCTCTCACTGCTTGATCAACAACCAGTACACCATCCTAGAGTCTGGGCATAGGGGCCACATCTTATCTCACTACCAACATTGAAGACATTCAATCTCCCACATTGTATGAGAGCTCAGACCAAGTCGTCATTGATAAAAGGTACACTCTCTCCATTTTCAATTCCAGCACTGGAATACTAACCACCCCATACCTTAGGCTTCTACTTGCAAAATTCATGTTCATTATATCTCTCACAACCTACCATCTGTTAAAAAATTAGCTTCTGATAAAATCTCCACAACTCTTGTTACGGTCTATGACTTTTAAATCAAGGATCTGAACACTTATCAAATACTACTCAAGGCAACAGTAGCAATGGCATATCTTCCAGCTCTAAATCAACCACTTCAACTCCCACCAGCTGCTTCATCTCTAGAAGAGCACGCGTCAACCTTTGGCACCTATGACTTGGGCATTCGAACAAAGTCACGCTCTCTTCCATTTTTTCCTAGGATGAATAACTACACATTCCTTGTAGTCCTAAGTCTTGATATCATTTTATCTCAACTAAAATTCATAGATTACCATTTTCTTTTTCCAAATCACATATGTACAAACCTCTTGAATTAATATATTTTGATATGTAGAGCTCGCCTTCACTTCTCAATCCAATGATAAAATTAATTTCTCCTTTGTCAACGATGTTACTCACTTTTGTTGGGTATTTCCCATGATTAAAAAATCTGACATGCCAACATCTTCATCAACTTTAGAAACACTATCAACCCCTAATTTGCGAAAACCATTAAATTCTTCGAACATCTGACAACACGAATACAACAATAACACTCTCAAACAATTTCTCGAAACCCATGACATCCTCCATCAAATGACCCGTCCCTACACACTGAACATAAACGGGATTATTGAATGTAACCATCTATCATTGAAGTTTTTTTCTCAAAACACTTCTCACCAACACATACCTAATCAACCTCCTTCCATCTAAACAAAAAAAAAAAAACCTCCATCCATCTGAAAATACCAAGCACAAATTACCATATCAACTACTGTACCGACCTCTAGACTACTTCCATTTGAAATCATTGTCGTGCATGCTTTCCCTTGCTCATACATCAGACATCTCACAAACTTGCACCAAAATTTGAACTCTTAATCTTTCCTCGACTGCTCCTGCTCTCACAAATGTTATAAAATCTATAAACCTTCCACATGCAAAATAACCATCTCCCATCATCTTTTTTTCCGTTGAAAACGGCTTTCCATACGCTGAACTGGGGAAATCTCTATATTGCAACATATATCCTCCTTCAAACATCTCATTCCCACCTTCCACGATGCCTGCTCACAAATTCAGCAATCAACCACTGCACCCCACCCTCGGAAGCAACTACATATTCTTCACCCACCTGGGCTCAGCATCCACCACATAAGCCTCCTCTTCTGGAATCAACCTCACCGGCTCCAGTGCAATCTGCTCTTACTATCACAAAAATTCCACCAAAAAATCCCATGATTAAAAGCCTTCAATTTGGACACCTAAAGCCAATGCAAATATTCAAGCTATCTCATTTGAAGTATCTTGGCTCACATGATTCATATTGTTTTGTTACCTTAGCCACTACTTTTACTAAGAGAAAACTGTGCGTAAACATTTCCTTAATCAAGAAACCTAAGCATATTTTTGTACTGTTAATAGCTTCTTCTGTTAACAGGCATGCATGGATCCCAGTTTCAAGGCGTCACTTTTATCATTGGTCGATAGGGGTTTTATATACGCAATAGCTCACATCCGTGGAGGTGGCGAAATGGGAAGAAAGTGGTACGAAGATGGAAAGTTGCTGAAGAAAATAAATACTTTTACTGATTTCATTGCCTCTGCAGAATATTTGATAGAAAATAAATATTGCTCAAGAGGAAAGCTTTCAATCAAGGGGGGAAGTGCTGGAGGCTTATTGATTGGGGCTGTGCTAAATATGCGCCCTGATCTGTTCAAGGCAGCTGTTGCTATGGTTCCTTTTGTTGATGTCGTCACAACAATGCTTGATCCAACAATCCCATTGACTACTTCAGAGTGGGAGGTAATTTTCTTACCAAAATTCCTTCATATATTTAATGCAAATTATATTTAGGGAAATTTACTTATATAGCACACAATTCTTATGTTTTTACATATAACACTCCTTTTTCATATTTACAGACATAGTACTCAAATTTTTAATATCACATCTAAAATAGTACTATTACCGCTTTTTAAAAATGAAATCAACTGTTCTCCTGAATATGCTTAAAGCACCAAAGTGTGTAACTATGAAAGTTTAAATGTGAGATTTTTAATTAAATAAAAACTTTGTGCTACTTATGTAAATTTAAGATAAGTAAACAATTCTTCGGGAGATGCTAACCTATAGCAAGGACATCCATCTCTAGTATTTATCGTCAAATTATATGAATTTTTTTGTTTATCTAAGTGCTTTTTTTTTCCCCTGAATTTTTTATGTAGGAATGGGGTGATCCTCGGAAGAGAGAATACTATTATTACATGAAATCGTATTCTCCTGTTGATAATGTGAGTACCTGTATGGCTTTTGTACTGAGTTTGAAGAATTTTCTTCTTATGTCTCGGTTTGCTGCAATGACTATTTTATTGATGATTCTTTTGGTAAAATATGTTATTACAAAAATTTGTTTTTTGACTATAGAGTTTACTACTAATTGTGATCTCGTTCCCTCTGAATACTTGCAAGTTGTTTCTACTCATCATTAAAATAGGTCTTTCTTTTCTGTCTGGCCGTTAATAGTTTTTTTTTTGTTTCATTTTCTTTATTTTCACTCAATTTTAGCTTAACATGCCTCCTAAGCTACCATTGAAGGACTTAAAAAAAAATGTATCTTAAGATTAAATTTTGATATTTATTTAACAGCAAAATATGCAGAGGTAGTTGGTGTTAGGGAATGTGGGCCATTGATGAGAACAAGTTGAGCTTGATATACTAGTGGTTAAATTCATGTTCAACTCAAAAGTTTATGCCTATAAGATTGGGCCCGACGTCTTGCTATTTTTACTTGAATATGATTTTTAACTGTTGGATTTGAAACTAAATATAATACTTTCACATATCTTCTTATATAAGAGATCTCTATACTGTCTATCACTTTCCTTAAAATGGAACCTTTTTCAACATCATCAAATATCATGCATTGAGAACCGTTTCAGCAACTTGGATCTATTGCAATAATAACCTGCAATAGAAAATAATAGAGAGCCATGCGAGGACATGTGATTCAAAAAGGGATCTATTTTCAATTGATAAATTAGTTGTTAAATTTGCTTTCAGCCTGGATGCTTTAGCCTAAGAGAGAGTACCAACCACTCAGTATTTCTACACCGATGTATTTTACCATTTTCAGATGAGAGACTAAAGCTTAGTCTGTGGCGGGAATCTTTCTTTTATAATTAGATCCGCTAAATCTGGTATTTGTGAAAAAACTGTTATCTGAATTTTTTTTTTTTAAATATCTACTACATCTTAAAAAATTTTGATTTCCGTACGCTAGCTTTACAATCACCTTTATAAATGTTGTAGTTCCACAAATACCAAATCCCTCGATGGATTTTTATAGATTCATCTCTTTAATTTCCACATACTTTGCAATAAATCTGAGCTGATTAACCTGCTTCCATGCTACACGACATATGAAATGGCATTCGTGTACATAAATTCAATTTATTAACGCTGAATTAATTTCACATGTATTGTTTAAAGGTACGGGCACAAAACTACCCCAATATTCTTGTTACTGCTGGATTGCATGGTATGCTCAACATTTCATCATCAATATATGTTTCATTGGCTCTCTGTAGCTTCATCTTAATTCTCTTAATTCTGAAAATGATACGGCAGACCCCCGTGTTTTGTACTCCGAACCTGCTAAATTTGTGGCGAAATTAAGAGCAACAAAGACTGATGATAATATGCTTTTGTTTAAATGTGAATTTGGTGCTGGACACTTCTCAAAATCAGGAAGGTAATTCTTTTATTTGGACTGAATTCTTTTCATTCATGTTATTGATATATTAAAATGTTCACATTTATGTGTATACAATTAGTAGGGGTTCATTTTGTTGTTTGTAGTGTAGATAGAATATGTGCTTTATGAAGTTCTGATTTTATGTTCATTCATTTTGAGCTTTAAAATGCAATCATCAGTAACATTCATATTGTTTTCTAACTAGATCCAACAAAATGTTGGAATCCAATAAAGTTGTCTGTTTTGAAAAAATATATATTTTTTCCCATTTCAAGCAACCAAATTAGTCCTCAGAAGTAATAAAAAATGTGTTTCAGATGAGAAAGTTTGTTAAATCAGTGGCGATCTCTTTTATTTATTTATTTTTATAAGTGCTGATTTAATGAAGCTGCTTGACATGCTCTATATTTAGTTCAACGTGTTTGGTTATTATTGGTAAATATATTGATGAATGATTTTATCTTATCAGGATATTTAATTTTTTAAAAAAGAAATAAATTAAAATGAATAAAAATAAATAAATAAATAAAATCTTTCATTCGCATAGTTTTGCTAAAACCAAAAAACATTTGATTCTTAATTCTCAGTTTTGGTTTCTTTCAAAGCTTTAACATGAGATTAATTGAGCTTTTTTTCTTGGTGAGTGTAGATTTGAGAAGCTGCGGGAAGATGCATTGACTTATGCCTTCATACTGAAGGCACTGGATTTGGTTCCACATGTTTCCTCCTAGTTAAGCTATATTTGAGCATCTGTGTATAATTTATTTCCCATATTTGTCCATCTGCTGCATGGTATCCATCCTATTGACTTGTCTACGGTTGAAACGACAATTTTGTATATTTGGACGGTCGGGATAAATATTTCAATGTTTGTTGGGTTTGTTAAATGCAAGTTTTCTGTGGTGTGGATTGTTGAAATATGCTTTCAATGTTTTTCAGTAGATGAATGTTTTAAAGATGGGTAAGATGGTCTGACATATTTTATTTTTTTATCCAACTGTTCTGTTAAAATTGCACTAAGAGAATAATAATAAGTGGTTTTTTATTTATCAATGACACTATGATGGGCGGTGACGTCTAATAGTATCCCGTCTCATCTAGGATTTTTTGACAATTTCGATCCCGTAGAAATCAATTATTATTTTTCATTGAAGTGGTTGAGGGTTGACTTTGCTCAACAAGTAATTGAACATTCAAGGAATGCTAGACTATTCTATTAATTGAGGGAGGATTGAATGAGACTTTATCATTATTTAGGCTTTGATTTTGGAGGGGCCAATATCTATGCCATGAGTCTAATTATGAACTTAGGGAATCTTTGAGAGGAGATGACAATGGTGTATTTTAAGAGATTCAACTCGGGGTTACAGTGTTTAAGGCATTTAAACATGCTTTTGAGATCATAGAATTGGTCTCTCGGGCCTTACTCTTGACAAAACTCAACTTGCTTACTGATAATAGCATTAAAGATATAGGTCATAGCTCTTTTATACATTGCTTTGCCATTCCTAAATTAGAACGACATCGTCTTATAACAGTAAATGCTTATGGGTCAGTAAATCACTAGCATGCTCCCCTAATCGCGAACCATTTATTTTTTATTCAACTGAGTATGGCCTCTAATCTTAATAGAATCTAATCCATCTTTTCTTTTTTTTCTTCTCAATATGTTATCATTAGACTGATTCAATTTTGTCAGTCTCAATGATTCCATATATTATGCCACACTTGTCCCTTGAATTAGATTCTAAGCGAACACACATAGAGAAAAAGAAGTGGAGGTATCATGGCATGTTACCTTATTGTGCCTCTATATTCCTCTTTTATTATCTCTTTTCCTCGCTAGGCTATCCTTTCAGTGGGATGTGTAAGATTGGGAGAAGTTTAATCAAGGCATTGCTCATTTGATATATTTCCTTACTCTTTAACATGTGGAATAAATATCGACTCGGGAATGATCTCATAGCTCATAACTTGATGAATGGTCTCCACTTTATATTCATGAATACTAGGCCTACGTATGAGGCACTAAATGATGTATCTTGAAAAATACAAAAAATCACTTTAGTTATAAGATTATCAATCTAAAGTGGAATTAGAAATTAGAGTCTTCTTACCCTCCTCTTCGTTTAAACCTTACAATAAAAACTTAACAGAACATAAGATTAACTTGTTATTTTTAGACAGACAAGAGAGTTTAGATTCATTACATTATCAAAACATAACAAAACAAAGAAACTAATGTTCTATTTATTATGAAGTCATTGACACAAAAATTAGCAGAACGGACATTAAAACCATAATGCCGCGCCAACGGACCCTACAGGGGAGCAGATAATCCTAATATTACGCGGTTGCTGAGATGATTGTCTCCATTCTTGTCGCTAGCAGGCGAGGCTAGCTGGTACCACACCCGTTACAAACGGGCTAAACGACGATATGGTAATTATATTTCAAATATTATTAATTTTTACTTTTCCTAATCCCGTTCACAAGAAAGTAGCAAATTTGAGGATTGTACTCCGCAGCTCATATTTTTCTCCACTTAGGCGGATTAACGGTCTTCTGTTTGCTTCTGACAGGCCGGCTCCTCTTCTCTCCTCCGCTGTCTCTCCCGGCGGCCTCCAGTTTCGATTCCGAATACGCTAGCCGTAGTACGGCTGCTGTACGCTTGCATAGCTCTATGGCGGCGCCTCCGGTGGCTAGGAAGGTGAGGCATGAGATGGAGATGTTCGGAGACGTTCGTGTGGACAATTACTACTGGCTCCGGGACGACTCTCGTTCGAATCCCGAGGTTCTCTCCTACCTCAACTCGGAGAACGATTACACCGATCATGTAATGTCGAGTGAGTTCCAACCGCCCTTATTTATTTATTCATTTCTTCCTTGTTCACTCTCACTTGATTCAGTGGGAATTTAAAACTGTGTTCTTTTTGTATGTTCTGAAATCCGTTCTCTTTCTTGGTTGAAAGAAAAAATGGGCCTTCTTATATAGAAAAAGGAAGAAGAAAGGACTGTGAATAAAGGGTGTGACTCGACTCTGCTGAATCCATGATCAGCTGATAGTAGTTCCCTTGTTCTGGTTACTTTGATAAACTAAAAGAATATCCGGAACAGCTTGATCATTAATTTGTATTAAACATGAAATTGTGAGTTAGTATTTGAAGTCTGACATTAGATAATTGTTATACTTTTCAAAAAGATGGAATAAAATGATGTGAAAATTAAATAACATTTGTGGAAAAGGTGTGACTATTGGTTGAAGTTGCATCCCCTTTGATGAATACGGTGTGAATTATCTTTATTTTGTCGACTATCTTGACTCAAGGAAATGGTCATTAAGATTTTTATTTGAGTTTCAAGATTTAAGAGCAATAATTTGTTAATATAATGATAAATATGAAATTAAGATTGATAGGACAAGTGTAAGAGTATAAAAAATGATTGAATAAAATGTCATGAATATTAATTAAATATAATTAAATTAATTTATTTAATATTTTTATTGTCCTTTAAATTAAGATACCTACCATATTGTTTTAGTTAGTTACTATCTCTCATTTGTAGAAAGGATGTGGCTATCCATTCAAGAGATGGATCATTTGTGAAAAGGGCATGAATATCCATTCAAGTTGTCTTATTTGTAAAATGGGTGTGACTATCCATTAAAAAGTGCTTGTAGTTAAGCTATATAGCTCCTCAATGGGAGAAGAATACATATGAAAATAATTAATTAAGGATTTCAGGTGTAACAAGATAAACCTTTGCGATTCTATCGTTTTATAGGATATAATTTTCTTGGATAAACTAGCAAATTCTTTTGATGTCCATCTTAAATTGAATTATTATGGTTGTTGGTAAGATTTTTTCTTTTGTTTATGTTTTGTAATTTTGATTTTTACTATCAATACTCATCATTTATATATATATATATATATATATATATATATATATATATATATATATATATATATATATATATATTATTGACTCCAAATACTGTCCGGCAGGTCGTGCTCAAAGAATAGAGCAAGATTTTGAGGGGTGGAAAAAGAGAGGGAGAGAAAGAGAGAGAGGGTTGCCCCTTATAGGGGTGGTCCCCAGGCTTGGTGAACCCTTTCATTCCATAGATGAGGGAGAAGGGGAGCGAACTCCCTTTACATGTCACAGAGTCATCTATTTATAGGAGGTGAAACTAGGGGGATATATTATTACAATTTTGGCCTTAATTTATGGTGGAAACTGTAGTTTATTTCAGTCTTTTGTCATCGAAGAATATTGTCGTAGACCTTGTCGGCTACCGGATTTAAACATGCGGCTTGTGGCCATATGGAATAGTCTCATTCCTAGGAGGTGGCCGACCAAAGGAGGTCGGTCTGGGAAGTCGTTGGTGAGATGAGACTAGTTGGAGAAGCGGTCGTCCAAAGGAGGCTGGCTGAAGTGGTGGTCGGTTGAAAGGGACCGGTTGGAGCTTCGGCCGGCCAAGGGAATTGGCTGCAGTGGCGGCCCACTGGAGAAGTAGCCGGCCATGAGGGCCAGCAAGAATGTTGATCGTCCAAGGGAGGTTGTGGAAGCGTTGACCGACCATGTGAGGCGATTGAAGAAGTCGTCGACCAATGGAAGACTCACTTGAAAGTTGTTATGCTAGAGCATCGACCGGCTAAGAGAGGACCAACGGGTGCGTATGCTGGACATGAGAGGACGGTTTAGGCGTCGTTCGACTAAGAGCAATCCACGGGAGAGTAAGTCGGCCGTGAGTGGCAGGTGAGTGCGTCGTCCGGCTAAGAGTGGCAGATGGGAGCGTAAGTCGACCGTGATAGGCCGGTTGGGGCATCGTCTGGCTAAGACAGGCAGGTTGGGGCGTCATCTGGCTAAGAGAGGTTGGCGGGGAAGGCCGTCAGCCAATGAATGCCAGCTGGAAAGGCTGACTGCTGTTCATGGCTTGCCCATGAGGAGTTGGCCAATGGAGGCAGGAGGATGGTATTGTGTGTTGTGATTTTTGTTCTTGTTTTGATATTTTTTCTATTACAAAAATTGACACACTTTCCCAAAGAAATTTCCATAATTTCAGGTTGTTCATAAGTCATGGCTAGAATTTTTATATTTTCTGTCTTACATACAAGCCCCCTAGTCTTTTACCTCTTTGAAACGAGATTGCAATAAGAATGAAAGATTCAAAATTTTGAAAATATAAATTCAGCGAATGACTAGTCAGACTCCCTGTTTATCAACTAATCGATGGAATTCTCAGGATGATCTGCCTATTGCCCCCACAATGTTTGTTGCTGCCGGGTAGGGGGTAATTTTTAGGGATAAGAGGAATTTAAGTATGTCGCTCGAGATTCAGGCAGACGGTCTTGGCATTGCTAGTGGTATTTTTCATGGCTTCAATTGATCGGTTGTTCTTAGCGTTGTAGTTAGTATTTTTTCTTTCAACCGATCAGACGATCTCTACATCGTTATCAGTATTTTTACTTTTAACCAATCAGACGTTCTTGGCGTCATTGTTGGTATTTTTGCTTTCAACCGATCAGATGATCTCGACGTCGTTGTCGGTTATTTTTTGCTTTCAACTGATCAGACGATCTTGACGTTGTTGTAGGTTATTTTTTTTGCTTTTAACTGATCAGCCGAATGATCTATGTGTTGTCGGTTATTATTTTGCTTTCAATCGATCAAACGATCTTAGCTTTGTTGTCGGTTATTTTTTGCTTTCAACCGATCGGTTGATCTTGGCATCTTTGTCGGTATTTTTGCTTTCAACTGAGCAAACAATGTTGGTGTCATTGTCAGTATTTTTGCTTTCGATCGATCGAACGATTTTGGTATCGTTATCGGTTATTTTTTGCTTTCAACCGATCGGACGATATTGACATCGTTGTCGGTTATTTTTTTATTTTCAACTGATCGGACGTTCTTTACATCATTGTTGGTATTTTTGCTTTGAACCAATCAAACATTCTTAGCATCATTGTCAGTATTTTTGCTTTTAACCGATCGAACAATTTTGGCGTCATTGTCGGTTATTTTTTGCTATCTAGGTTTGAGTTCCTCGAGTATCGGGTGGCTTCCAGAATGCCTGAATCCCTCGAACTCTTTGATCCTGACCCTTCACATTGAAATACCATACATTTAATAGAGTTAATTTTGAAGGAAATAACATCCTCATGTATCTGAAAAACAACTTATTTAGGGCCAAAGGCTGCTATTATCAAGTTAGGCATAAGCGTTTATAAATTAATTTATACTTTAAAGATTGAAGCAACGATAGTTTGTCTAGTCATATTTCTTCCAAATGGATTAAAGTATGTGTGTGTGTGTGTGTGTGTAATTTTTAAGGAATAAAAATGCTCAAATATCATCGTCTCCACTCTGCTAGGGTTTCGTCTCATGAAGAACCTTAGCGTCTGCTACGCTACCCGTCGTAATCTGATCTCCTTTGTTCCGTCTTCATCGTCGGGTTCTTCTGTCTGAAGAGCTCGTGTTGTCTGCCTTGTTCGTAAAGGTTTCTTCTTCATATGGAGCTCACATTCATCTGGAGCTTGTGGTCATCTGGAGCACGCGTCTCTGATACGAGTCGCGTCCTCAGCTTCTGCGTCTTTGTTGCGGTGCTTCAGCCGTTCGAAGCTTTTTTCTGATGTCGAATCCTCCTCCGTCACATGTTCACCGATCCTTGTTGTCCTCAGTGTCTGCAATTGCGGGCTCTCGATCGACGTTCAACAGTGGCTCTGACGTCGCCTCTCTCGAACCATTACCTGTTCACCGAGCTGTCCTGTGTTGGCTTCCTCACTCACTCTTCGCACTCTTCACTGTATGGCTTCGGACAGAATGTACGCTGCTGCCCTTGCGGATGTACACGCCTCAAGTACTCATAAATTGTGTTTTTTCACCGCTTCCATTACGCTGACAGAGTGTGGCGAATTCTGCTACATCAAGAAACTTGGTAGGAAGAATGGGAAGTCAGTCATCTTTCTTACGGAAGCAGAATGTAATCAGCTTGTTCATGCCTGCGTCTGAATCTGATCGGGAAATTCCTTTATGACCATCCCAAAATGGAGCTTATTCGTAAGGAATTTGAGTTTATGCACCTTGTTAGGGAGTGGAAGTTTGGCCTTTTAGATTGAAGACACATCCTTATTCAGCTTAAAAATGAAGACGATTACACACGTTTATTTCTTTAGAAGATTAATCTGAATTGATAACAGAGTCATGAAGATTTTGAAATGGTCGGTGGATTTTGACTCCTAGACGGAACCACCAACCATTCCGGTCTGGATTCGCCTCCCTTGCCTAAAAATTCAGCATTTTACTCGAGAAATGTTGTACTCTATTGCCTTAGCCTACGGTAATCCACTAAAAATGGACACTCATATTCTTAATCTTTCCCGTCCCTCTGAAGCCAGGGTACTTGTTGAAAGGGACATCACTTCAATCACTGCTGAGGAAATTTGGATAGGCTCACTACATCAAAGATATTGACAAAAATTTGTTATTGAGCCTTTCCTGTCGTATTGCTCGCATTATCGTATGTTTGGCCATTCCAATTCTCTGTCACCATCTACACCCATATTTAAGACCAAAGAAGCAAAATGCTCAGCCAGAGGTGGTGATTCCCCCGAGTTATTGACACTTTTGATCATCAGAATGATACTCCTGAAGATGCCATTATCCTCGCGGGTGATATGCCACACAAAGCTCATGATGTAGGTCCTACTTTGGAATCTCTTCTCGTGGGGACAGGGGAGACATTTCTAACTTAACTTGACCTAGAATCTAACTTTGATGTAATGGGTGGCAATACTTCTAGTGAGTTTCTACCGCCTAATCAGATAGAGCGAGTTCTTACTGTGACTGAGCACATGGAGTTCATGATGTGCAACATCCTACACTTGTCCGTCAATCTTTGGACCAATCCACGGAGCAGATGTGTCAATCTTCGGGTGATGAATGATAGGTTTATACATTCAGGAAGAAGAAGAATAGAGGCCTTCTACCAAACCTGAGGGATGATACATCAGTTGATTCGGGTAATGACAACAAACTTAATAATTTGTTAGTTGGCTGTCGTCCTAGAACCAGAGGCAGAGGCAGGGCTAAATTGAATTTCGCAAGCTAGCTGATTCTCCAAATGTTGGCTTTTTATATTTCAACTTTTTAATCTTGGTTTTTTACTTTGTGCCCTATCTTTCCAACCTATCTATATGTTTCCTCTTATTAATATATTTGCCTTTGGGCTTTTCTAATATATATATATATATATACTTATTAGAATACAAAAGGAAGAAGATTATGCTAGAATCTTTGCTCAACAATCTGTTTTCGTTGCTGGCACCCATATGAAACTTATCAAATAGACTCCTGACTTTGACCCATCTAAAGAAACCTCATATCGTTCTTATGTGGTTCAAACTTCCGGGACTCCCCTTTCATTTGTATCAACGACACGCTTTATATAACGTCGGTCGAAGCTCTTGGTACTTCTCTCGAGTTGATTCACCTACTTTTGTTATGGTCTCGCCTGATGGTGTCAGGGTTCAGGTGGAGAGGGATTTTACTCTCCCAGATGTGGATCAAATTTGGATCACAGATGGCGCAGAGGGGTTTTGGCAGGAGGTGGTGGTGGAGAATAAGCCTCTTTTTTGCCATCATTGCAAAATGTTCGGGGATATTAGGGACACTTGTTATGGGCTGCATCCTCCCTCAAGAAAAATGGCTTTAGGACCTTCTTTAGTTGTTGCTGAGAAAGTGTTCAACAGCTCAAACTCTGTTGAGAAGGCTGTCGGGGAGACTCCTCAGCAGGTTGCACCAATTGCCACCGCGGTGGCTACCGTGGTTCTTGAACAAGTTGGAAGGGTGGCCGCTTCATCCGTGAGTGCTAAGCCGCCGGGTGGATATGGAACCAATCACTGCAATAACCTCTCCCACTTCGGATCAAACGGCTCACACTTCGGAGGATCAGTGGCAAGTGTATACCTCCAGGCGGAAGAAGAAAGGCTGGGAGTCTTATCTTCTTGAGAATCTTATGGATGACACGCTGGTCTCTCGCTAGTGATGGAGAATCGACTTGAGTGGATTATTGAATGCGCTTCAAGAACCCATGGAAGAAGAAGGCCTTGACGACCTCGCCACTGAAAAAGTTTTAGTTGTAAGTTTTATTTTTTTCCTATCTTTTGTACTTTTTATTTTAGTTGCTCTTTGTTCTTATGAGTTGGGCTCCATCATTGGGCTCTCTCATACTACTATTTTGTAACCCCCTTTTATCTTAATGAAAATAGCCACAAGAACTTACTTGTTTCAAATATATATATATATATATATATATATATATATATATATATATATATATATATATATTATGTTTGTAGAACTAATTGATTTTAAATCTTTTGCACTTAAGAGAGTGATATTATTTATTTAAATACTGAACATAAAAAACCTTTCATTTGAATCTCATGTAGTTTTTAAAATATTTTTAAATCAGTGAGTAGTATGTGTGTAAATCTTCCCTTCCTCCATCGTTTGTGTAGGAGCAGGGCAAACTGTAGGACGAGAGTAGCTGGCCTGAATGTTGTGGCCGATTAGAAGCGGGAGAACGATTAGGAGATTTTGCTGACTGCCAGCCAAGTGTTGAAGTCTGGTGCACGACAGCGAAATACATGTGAATGGCTTCATGATGGCTGTCGGCCAACGGGGAGAGATCCTGCCAAACCGAAAGGTGTCGGGCTTTCATCCAAGCTCCGTATTCTTCATCTTGAAAGAAATTTACAAACCTCTTCTCAAATATAAACATCTCACCGCTTCCTTTAGCTCAAACCTTCAGGAGAACGTCAGATTTATAGAAGCTTCTCTATGCAATTGTTGTGTTTCTCAACTCTAGCATGCTCCGTAGCTCATAAGACTCAATCATCGTGATCCAAACTTCAAAATCCTTTCAACCTTGGTGGGAAGATCCCCAGGTAATCAGCCACCATGTAGACTCTCTAGCTTTTAGGGCTTCTATATATATTATTTGTTTATTTACTTTTTGAGCCAATGAGACTTTTTGCTTTAGCTTGTGGCGTCCAATTACTCGTACCTTAAGCAATGGAACATCGATAAAGCAGCGTTGCTTCCAACAACACTTTGAGATCTGTTGCAATCATGATAAACACTAGGGATGAATGGGATGGAGCCCCCATTGCTCGCGACACCCAATCTCTTAAAGCCACGAAGCTAGGAAGCGAAAAGAGTGACAGCGGCGGAGGTGAGAGCAAGAATTGTGATGATAAGGTTGTCGGAAGTGGTCGCTAGAAGACTCGATGTGCACCAAAAGTGGGCTGTCGGGAAGAGCTGAACGGCGACGGCCAGACGAGGTTGCCCGGTTGGGGAGTCTGATGGACGGTGAGGCGGTTGGTCGACAAATAAAAAATAAAGTTTAGATAAAAAATGATTAGGTGCTATGCACATAAATACCCATTTACGACGCATCTAAATAGGTAGGTGTTAAAGAGTTGCCCAATAAACAAATTTTAGATTCGGATTTCAACGGAATAATAAGCTATCCAGCCGGGAAAGAGAAAGAAGAGAAGATTGTGAGCAGAAGGTTTAGTGTCTGTTTGGGGCTGCTGCAGCTTATCAATAAGCTGTTGTAACTTAGTTGCTCAGGGAAAGTTCTTGCTGGGAAAATTTAGCTATTGTTTGTTTTAGCGGTTTGAGAACAGACTTTGTATGAATTTGTTTAAATAAATGACAATTCTGTCCCTGTGTAGTAATGTTGTTTGTAGCAGAATTGTCATAGTCATAGATTTGATACTTTAGAAGCAGAAATCCACTTCAGAACAGTACGAAAATCCAGATATACACCTCACTTAACAACGAGTACCAAAAGTGCAAAAAAAAACCTATTAAATTATAATTATATTGTTTTTAACATGCAGATGATATATGTCCCGTACTACACCGTCCTGGATGCTATTCAAATTAGGAGATATGTAAAAAAATGTTTACCGCAAGTCTTTCTGCCCACAACTTCATGAGCATTAATGGTTCGGCTCACCAGATCCCATCCCAAGCTATTGTAATGCACATATACTTTGTTGCAAACACCAAACCAGAAACCCTTTCCTCCTTATAGGCCTCAACCAAAATTGGTGGATGACTAGGCAAATAAAAAGATTTCAGGTGACCACAGTTGACTGGTGACATCAAGGGTTATCACCAACTACATGGGGCAGCTATCGACCTTTATTTAGGGAATGAACTTACTTCCAGGGAATTATAACTAAAAAATAAGTTTTATAAACTCTTAAATAACTCCTCAAAAATGGAAACAAACTCCAAAAATTATAAAAATCATAAACTGACTTCAAAATTAAATACACAAACTAATCACACAAAATCACGAACTATATCGGAATTTGAAATTCATCCTTATATTCAGTTGGCTAGTTACACTAGTCGTACTATCATTATTTTCATTCAAAGTACTAGATTATTTGCCTCCAAATCTTGATCATTAGGTTTTTGATAAACAATATTCTTCACCTATAGACTCAGTTTACTTGGTTGTAAATCTTATTGATGCATATAAGAATTGTTGACATTGGCATTCGCTATCAAGAGATCAGCCTGTTAAAATTTCAACAATCATGAAACGATTAATCATTCCAAGCTCTGATGCCTAAAGTGATTATAGAATCAGGCTGGTCATCAACAATCTTCTACCAATATCAAGGTGTGCCCTCTATAAGTGCATTCTAGTATAATTTTGACAATCAAAATTTTTAGCAAAGCGTTCTCGTAAACTTCGAATTTCTTCGACCCACCTAAAAACTTTGAAAATCCGCCAAAATCAAAAACAATAATGAATGCTGGCTTTGTTTCAATCAAAACCGCGAAAACTGAAAACCATATCTAAAGAATGTTTTCTATTTACAATCAACGAAATAAGCAAATATAATCATAAATCTACGTAGAATAATAATATCAAAATATCTAAGGCAAGACCTGAGGCTCCCCAGCAAGACCCAGAGCAACGGCGAGCACAATAGTGCTCTTCGCTGATCCGTAGGGCCTATTACAAGGTTGAGGCGGGATCCAGGATTGCATACAAGGTGATCATAGGTCATGATTATGAATCACGATCTCTGTTATGTTACCAAGTAAATAATCATCTTCCCCTTTCCCATCGCACGGTTGGGTAGCAAGCTTGGAGTCGCTTGGCCGCGCATGCAGCCATGGTGAGAGAGGTGAAGAAGAACGGGAGACGGAGAAGGGTTCTATTTCTCCCGTCTCCTTTGCAGCCAATGCCGGCGGTTGCGCGTCAGTGAATAAGCAAATGCTCTGACTCCATAACTCTATAATCACAATGCATGTTCCGTTGTGCCCCTGAAGATCAACTCTCAACACTCGATTGCGAGAGAAGAGAGGGCTCATGGACGAGAGAGGAGTGGATAGGGTAGTAAAATACACGACACTGTGTAATAAGAAACGTGGTTTCGCGAAAATTTTTGGACGCCGCCAAGAAATGTGAATACCAAATGAAAAAAAAAACACGTCTTAGGACTGCATCGTCGAAGAAAGCTGCCCCAAATGGGGCTTTAATGAGGATAGCTTTTATAACTATGGTCCCATGGTTGCATTGGTTTACTTTTCATTCCCAGAGAAGAATATACTCATTCAGACGTTTTAATTAATGCGCAATAAAATGAAATACAATTTTGAATGACCTATTGATGTAATTATGCTTACAACACTTGTGTACTTTATAGAGTGTATCCATGCATATTAAATTATATCTATTTATAAAGAAATAATTACATTTAAAGCACTTAAATTTTTATTTAAGAGGACAAAATCAAATTATTAGTATTTGGGGAAGCTTAAAAATATAAATATAATTATAAAGTTTATTAAATGTTTAATATTTTGTTTGAAAAAGAATCAATGCAGGAAGGTGGTGGGTCCATAAATGAGTTAGATTGCATTAAGTATTGTTAATATATGTTATTACCCAAAATCAAGAGGCGAATTAATCTTTAGGAGGAAGCTAGCCGGCGAAGCAAACCAACTGGAGAAGCGATCAGTCGTGGCAGAAAAAAGTCGGCGAGATGTTCATGAGGTGAGTGCCACTAGATAATTTGTTTCGATGAAGTGTAAAAACTAAAATCTTCAAGTATTAAAATGTTATAAAAGCAGGTAGCTATGTCATAAATGAACATAAAAATTTAGCCTCCCTATCAACATAAATGAGGTATAGACCGTCACGTGAGTTTTGTATTCTAACTTGTTAAGATGATTATGCTGACGAGGTGGCATCTTTTGGCTAATATAAAGCAGTTCCAACTTCAGTGTCAAACTTTTTAGAGAGAATAATCAAGTTTGGAGAATAAAATCAAACTTTTTTTTTTTAGATTTTTGGGTAGAAAAGTCTCACAACTCAAGCTTGTTCCTTACCCATCTCTACACTTTTTGGAACATTGCGTCCAGTGGGCCTCACCTTACGCCAGTGGGATGGTTTGTGTTGTAACCTTTATGGATCTTGTTGCTTCGAGTTGGGGAACCACCTCAATGGTTTCTTCCGTCTTGAGTTTTGAGAACGTGTTTTTCGGAGATAGCTTGAGGGGTAGAAAAAGCTTTATTTTCTCATCTCAAAGGAGAGACTCAAATCAAGAGATAGATTTATGGAATGCTCATCCCGGAGGATAGACTTGAATGGGAGAAATAGATTTTTCTTGCTCGTCTCGGAGAAGAGACTTCGAAAGTTAGAGTTGGTTTGGCTCGCCCCAAAGGGCAGGCTTGGAATGCTCTTTCCGGAGGAGAGGCTTAGAGAGAATCCGATGGCTCGCCGTAGAGAGGAGGCATAGAGAGTGATCTTATTTTGTTTGGAACGCTCTCCTGTAGGAGAGGCTTAAGTGAGAAGAGAGATGTCTTTTTTAGTATTTAATCTTTCTTTTTTATTTGTATTTACTTTATCTTATTCTTTATTTTCATTTATTTTTTATCTTTCTTTGATAATGAACAACAAGTAAATGAAGTGGAATGAGAAGATGCTCATCTCTTTCTTTATTTTTGTACGTGATCTTCCAGCCTTTGAAGCTCTTTCTTCTCTTTGCTTTTGTCTTTTTCTTTTTGACTTGTCAGATCTTGTCTCCATCTTCTTCTTCTCTTTTTCTTCTTTCATTTCTTTTTTTTTTTACATTGTAATTTGGTTTTCTCTGACCCGAAAGGCTTTACTTATTGTTGGCGGCACGCCCACACTCACCTTACCTTTTACGATGTTGAATCCAAATTTGTCCGGCAGGTTGTGCCCAAGAAATAAAGTCGTATTCCGAGGGGTGGAAAAGAGAGAGAGAGAGAGAAAGAGAGAGAGGGTTGCCCCGTCGGGGGGAAAATAAGGGTGGTCCCCGGGCTTTGCAGCCCATTCTTTCAACAAAAATAAGGTTACAGATGAGGGAGAAGGGGAGCAAGCTCCCTACATGAGATGGAGAGCCTAAAGGGGCCCCTTTACATGCCAAAGGGACCTCTATAAAAAGAGGTGAAAGTAGGGAGATATTATTATAATTTTGCTCTTGATTTATGGAGGTGACTACTAGATATTTTAGTCTTTTATCATCGGAGCATATTGTCGGAGACCTCGTCGGCTACTGGATTTGATCTTCTACTGGAGACCATCTAGAAGAGTCACAATCCTAAGAGGTGGCTGACCAAAGGGGCCCGACCAGGGAAGTAGTTGGTGAGATGAGACTAGTTGGAGAAGCAGCCGTCCAGAGGAGGCTGACTGAAGTGGTCGGTTCACTGGGGGCTGGCTGTAGCGTCAACAGGCCAAGGGAACCGGTTGCAGTGGCGGCCCACTGGAGAAGTGACTGACCATGAGAGCCGACAAGAATGTTGATCGTCCAAGGGAGGTTGTGGAAACATCGCCCGACCATGGTAGGCGATTGAAGAGGTCGCTGACCAATGGAAGGCCGGCTTGAACGTTGTTCTACCAGGGCATCGACCGACTAAGAGAGGATCAGCAAGAGCATAGGCTGGTCGTGAGAGGCCGGTTTAGGCGTCATACGGCTAAGAGCTACTGATGGGTGCGTAGGTCGGTCGAGAGAGGCTGATTAGGGCATCGTTCGGCTAAGAGTGGCCCACAGGAGCGTAAGCCGGCCGTGACATGCCTCGTTCGACTAAGAGAGGCCGATTGGGGCTTCGTCCGGCTAAGAGAGGCCGACAGGGATGGACGCAGGCCAATGAATGCTAGCTAGAAGGGCTGCCTATTGGCTGTGGCTTGCCATCGAGGAGTTGGCTAAAGGACGTATGAGTAGGTACTGTATGATGTGATTTCTATTCTTGATTTGATTTTTTTCTTATTAAAGAAATTGACACACTTTCCCAAAGAAATGTCCATAGTTTCACATGGTTCAAAGTCATGACTAGACTTTTATATTTTCTGTCATACATACATACAAATATATATATATATATATATATATATATATATATATATATATATATATATATATATAAAGCATGTTAGGTTTTGCTAGGGTTTCGCCTCATGACGAACTCCGGCGTCTGCTCCATTGAATCTCACTTCATCGTGCTCGAACAAGAAGGGGTTCGCACCTCGACTTCGTTTGCTTTTTCCTTCGTCAAGCTTTGCTCTCGCATAGTGTTCTCCCGCACTCATCGTCTTCGCCTGCGTCGTGTTCTCCTGCACTCGCATCGTCTTCATCTTCTCACGTAGGCTCTCACATCGTGTTCTCTCGCACGTGTCGTCTTCGTCTACGTCTTCTTTTCACGTAGGCTCCTGCATCGTCTGTCTTCTCACGCAGCTCTCGCATTGTGTTCTGCCACACCCGTCGTCTTCGTTTGTGTTGTCTTCTCCTGTGAGCTACAATGAGGTTTCCTCTGCTCCGTTACTTGCTGCCCTGTTTGTTGGCTTTGGTGTTTGCTCTATGCACTCTTCACCGTTCCTAACGCCTTGCCTCCGTCAATTGGTGATGGATTGAGACGGAACTTATTCTGTTGCCATTGTAGGAGTTCATGCCTCAACTACTCCTAAATTGTGTTTGTTTTCACCTTCCTTTGCGTTGGCGAAGGGTGGCGAGTTCTGTTACATCAAGAAACTTGGTAGGGAAAATAGGAAGCCAGCCATCTTTTTTACTGAAGTTGAATATAATCAGCTTGCTTCTTCATGTCGTCTGAATTTGGTCTGGAGATTCACTTATTGTCATCCCAAAATGGATTTACTCGCAAGGAATTTGAGCTTATGTACTTTGTTGGGGAGTGAAAAATTGAACTTTTAGATGTGCGACACATCCCTATTTAACTTCACAATGAAGATGATTAGACATGCTTATTTGCTACAAGATTAGTCTGGATTGATAACAGAGCAATGAAAATTTTGAAATTGTCTGTAGATTTTGACCTACAGACAGAACCACCAACCATTTCGGTCTGGATTTGCCTCCATGACCTGAAATTTCACAATTTTTCTCAAGAAGTGTTGTACTTAATTGCCTTAGCCTATGATAAGCCACTTAAAACGGACATTCCTACTTTTAATCTTTCACGTCCTTTAGAAGCCAGGGTGCTTGTTGAAAGGGACAACACTTAATTCGCTCCCGAGGAAATTTGGTTAGACTCACAACACCAAGAATATTGGCAAAAGGTAGTTATTGAATCTTTCCTTTCGTATTGCTCGAATTGTCATATGTTCAACCACTCTAATTCTCATTGTCACCACTTACATAGACCAAAAAAGCAAAGTGCTCAACCAGAGGTAGAGAGTCTCCCTCCTCCTACTTTGCTTCAAGTTAGTGACACCATTGATCATCACAAGGATATATATCTTTGACCCCAATAACATTATGGTAACCGTACCATCTAGTTCATTGCCTGACATTGCTGAAGATTCCATTATCCCTGCGAGCAATATGCCAACTACTCAGGCTCCACACAATGCTCAAGATATAAGTCCTCTAATTCCTCCCGTGGAACCTCTGTTCGTGGGGGTAGAGGAGACATTTCATACTTCACATAGTCTAGAATCTATCATTGATGTAAATGTTGATAATATTTCTACTGTGGCTCTACCACCTCATCAGATCAAGCAAGTTATTACTGCTAGTCAGACACAAGGGGCTCATGATGTGCAACAGCTTATACATGTCTAACAATCTTTGGACCAATACACTGATCAGATGAGCCAGTATTCAGATGAGGAATGACAAGTTTACACTCCAGGAAGAAGAATAATAATGGAGGCCTACTAGAACTCAGGAATTTAATGGATGATACATTGTTTGTTTTGGGTAATGAGAATAAACTTAACCATTTGTTAACTGACTCTCTTCTTAAAACCAGAGGCAGAGGTAAGGCTACTTTGGGTCGTTCTCAAGCTACCTGAATCTCTGAGTATTGGCAGACTTTTAGCATAGAGTTTACATGTTTATGTTTTAATCTTGGTTTTTGGGTATACATGTAGTGTGTATTGTATATCGGGTGGTTAGGGTGCCAATTTGGGTCTTCTCATCCAACATATTTGTACCTTTCCTTTTTAATATATTAGCCCTCGGATTATATATATATATATATATATATATATATATATATATATATATATATATATATATTTATAGACTATGTGAAGTATGAAATGTCTTCACCACCCATGAAATGTGATAGACTATGTCTTCACCACCCATGAAATATATATATATTTATAGACTATGTGAGCTATTGGTGTTAAAGATGGGAAACCTGCTGTTATCTTCACCACCCATGAAATGAAGATTCTATCTGATGATGTTAAGTTCACTTTAGTTGGGAAATTTCAATTCGATCATCCCAAAATGGATTTAGTCAGGAAATTTTTTGAGAATCTGAAGCGCATTGGAGGTTGAAAGTTGGAAGTTTTGGATGGCAGACACTTACTTATTCGAATTCAGAAGGAAGAAGGTTATGCCAGAATCTTTGCTCAACAATCTGTTTTGGTCCCACATGAAGCTTATTAAATGGACTCCTGATTTTGACCCATCTAAGGAACCTCCTATCATTCCTATGTGGTTCAAACTTCCGGGACTCCCATTTCATTTGTACAATCCACGCGCTTTGTACGACATTAGCCGAACTCTCGGTACACCTCTCAGAGTTGATTCACCTACCTTTGATAGGGTCTCGCCAGATGGTGCCAGGGTTCAGGTGGAGAGGGATTTCACTCTTCCAGATGTGGATCGTTTTTGAATTACAGATGGTCAGGATGGGTTTTGGCAGGAGGCTGTGGTGGAGAACAGACCTCTCTTTTGCCAGCATTGTAAAATGTTCGGGCACATCAGGGACACTTGCTATATGCTGCATCCTCCCTCTAGGAAAAGGGCTTCTGGACCTTCTGCTGCTGTTGGGATTTCCTAACAAAGAGTTGATGCTACCCTATGCTACACTGGCTCAGGAGATTAGGGTAGCATCTGATGCTGATAACAGTTTAAACTCAGCTGACAAGGCTGTAGTGGAGACTCCTCAACCGGTTGTACAAATTGCCACTCCGGTGACTACAGTGTTTATTGAACATGCTGGAAATGTGGCCCTTCCTCCTATGGCGCAGGACGTCCAGGGGGATACTTTAGCCGTCCGCTTTAACAGGTACATCCAAACTTTCGGCGGGAAAGAAGAAATCCCAGACCCGATGCCGAACCCACCGATATGAATCAGCAGGATCAGTCAACGGAAGAGGAAGAAGCAGAGGAAGAAGAAGCAGAAGAAGTTGCCGAGGAAGAACATGGGCAGGTTTATCATTCTCGATGTAAGAAGAAGCCTGGAGATACACTTCTAATTGATGATACCTTGGTTACTCAGGGCAATGGAGTAGCTTTAAAGAGCTTACTTTATGGATTACCAAGGCACAGAGCGAGAGTATCGCGTTATCGTTCTTAGGCTTTGTTTGTGCACTTTTTCTGTTCTGATCTTTTGGATATCTTTGTTAGCATTGTATCATAAGGGTAGGGCTCCATTTATTGGGCCCTCACCTCAAGCTTCTGTAACCGCTTTTTTATTCAATCAAATTGGCCCTCACCTCAAGCTACGTAACCGCTTTTTTATTCAATCAAATTGGCCCTAGAGCTTTCCTAATATATATATATATATATATATATATATATATATATACATATATATATATAGACAGTTAGATACATATATTTATTTGAGCAATGTGCTATACTCATTGTAATAGATATGCAAAAATAGCTTTTTTTGCTTATGTAGGGCATGGTACTTTGGCTAGTGTGAAAAACAGTATCAAAATTTTACAAATAAAGAAACGAGGGATGGGGACATGGATTGATGAAATAAAAAATCAAGAACATTGAAAGGAATTTTGAAGAGACTGCCAAGGCGTTAGATAGTTAAGAAATCAATGATCAAGTGAGAAGATGTTAGGGTAAATATCGAAAGCTAAGAGAAATGAGATTTGTTTGCAATGGATGAATTTATTTTCTTGGTAGAAAATATCAGACCCTTCGGATCAAAGTTTTGGTACATTAGCGAACAAATGGAGACAATTTTAGGCAAATGGGATATTATGTGGTAAGAAGTTAAACTTTTTTTGGGCTCTCAAAGCCGGTGGGTATTAAGATTTATGATTTTGTGAAAGATTTTATTTTAAGAAGTGAGAATGATGAATATAGTGATGCTAGAATGAAAAAGGCAGAAGACAATACTAACCAAGATAACTATTGCTTTTTTCACCAAGGAAAAACCGAAGGCTGGCCACCATGCTTCAACCCGATGAAAATAATTTTATATTTTTAAACCATCGAAAACTGATTTCATTGCTCAAAAAGGGCTATTAATAGCTTTTTACAAAATTCCTAAAAGCTAATAATAATAATAATAATAATAATAATAATAATAATAATAATAAAAGGAATGATGGGAGGCTGAATTTATTGGAGGTATTAAATTGCCTGTACTCTATGTAAAGGAGAGAAATGTGTGTGGCTAAATTTATTGGAGGTATTAAATTGCCTCTCCACTCTATATAAAATCTTAAATTTCCATTGCTAAATCCTCTATTTTTTATGCAATACATAATTGTTTGATTTCAAAATTAAGAGTTTCAAAAACATAGATTTTCTGGAAGAATTAAAAATACCTCAATTAGAATTCAAGCATAAAATGGACTTAAGCGGGCTATGCTTTCTTGTTTCTTGATTTATCTTAGGTTTTTTCTTGCAATTCAATGAATAATCTTTGTGGGCCTCCATGTTGCTATTCTTGCACTTCATTAGCTTTATCCTTTAATTTTATGAGGAATTTTTGCAATTCACTGTGATATTTTGCATAAGAAATGCTTGTGATTTTTTCATGTTTATTGTGGAGGGAGCCATCCATTCAAAATTTGAATTGTAATTCTACATGTTAATAGATCTAAATATTTCTCTTTAATTGTTGTGCTAAATAATGAGCTCCTGTTTTGCATCACTATATAGGCGATCAAATAATTTATCAAATATTAAAGAAATTTTTGGCAAGTATACGAATTTCGTAACTTTTTGTCTAACATTTCTTCAAGTATTTTAATTCTTATTCAACCCTTCACCCTCCCATGCACACGTGGCACCATCTCTACCACACACATTTTTTTTCTTTTTTTTTTTCCCCGTAAATATGCTAACATTTAGACATTCAATTCTAGGTGTTAAACAGTTGGAGGATGAGTTGTATGCTGAGATAAGAGCAAGAATTGAGGAAAGTGATATCTCCGCACCTATTCGGACAGGGCAATATTATTATTATGAAAAAACTTTGCAAGGAAAGGAATATATTTTGCATTGCAGGCGTCTTATCACTAATGGAACTTCTTCTGTGCATGATGTCATGCCCATAGGACCTGAAGCACCCAAGGAGCAAGTTATTCTAGATGAGAACATTAAGGCTCAAGGCCATGTTTATTATCGCATTGGGGCTTTCAAAGTAATCTTTGATTCTTTAAGCATTTTGGTGCAGTTTCCTTTCCTTTCATATTTTACATTTTTGTACTTGATTTTGCAGGCTAGCCCGAATAATAAACTTATAGCTTATGCTGAAGATATTAAAGGCGATGAGATCTATACAGTTTATGTGATTGATGCTGATAAAGGTACTGCTATTGGCAATCCCTTAATAGGAGTAACTTCAAATATAGAATGGGCAGGAGATGACACACTACTTTACATTACAAAGGATGAAATCCTTCGTCCTTACAAGGTTATAGTATTGAAATTTAAAGTTATTTTCTAGTGATTGAGTTAAATGGATGAAGTTTTGCGCAATTATGGCTTATTCCTTTTTGCTAGGAATAAATCTCAAATTGGTCTCGTGTTGATTCTTATGTGGCTAATTTAGTTTCAGAATTTTGTAGCACTCCAATTTAATCCCTGCACTATTGAAAATTGATCTCAGTTGATTCCTTGTGTAGAAATTATGACACACAAACAGTTCCACTTGAGCCCCCGATTGCACGAAATTGATCTCAATACGGTCCGGGAGTGACCAATTAAAATCAATTTTCAGGGGTCTAAATGGAGGACTATAAAATTCAGAGATTAAATTGGCCGCATTCAAATAGTCAAAGATCATTTTGGGATTTAACTGCTTTACTAAAATGCACTTTATGACCTTTACTGTTTCCAAGTAGAATGTTTTGAATTTTTCTTGACCATTGAGTGAAACCCAATGCTTTTACATGAGATATCATTTTTTCTACATCACTTCTCTAAATTTCTCAATTTATTTAAGTCCAATGTCCTTCATATTTATGTAGGTATGGTCTCATAAATTGTTATCAGAACAGTCAAGCGATAAGTGCCTCTACCATGAGAAGGATGATATATTTTCTGTTGTTCTCCAAGCTTCTGAAAGCAAACAATACATTTTTGTTGGAAGTAGAAGTAAAAATACGCGGTTTATATATTATCTAGACATTTACAACCAAGAAGGTGGACTTAGGACTTTGACTCCTCGAGTTTATGGTATTGATACGTCAGCTAGTCACCGTGGAAATCATTTTTTTATCAAGAGGAGAAGTGAGGAGTTCTATAATTCAGAATTAGTTTATTGCTCAGTGGACAACCCATCTGAAACAAAAATTTTGTTACCACATCGAGAAAGGTGATTTTCCGATAGTTTATGTTCATGTTTTTTGTATTTTGAATAAAAATAATTTTTTTGAAGTTTTAACATGCTAACATGCTAAATCCTTTCTTTTTTGGGGTTTAATGGGGAAGACCATCATGTTATATGTTATTTGGTATCATGAAGGAGCCCAATTCAGATTTATTTTATTTATGTTATGTGCATGTAAAATGCCTTTTCCTCAATTACATAACAGGATATTTCTTTTTTTTTCTTGAAAGACTGGTCATATTGTATAAAAATGATCTTAATTTATTAGAATGAAATGAAAATATGACACTCAATAGGACGCAATAAAGAAGAAGAATTCATGTAGCCGACCCCACTTAGTGGGATAAAGGCTTGTTATTGTTGTTATTGTCGTCTTACAATGTTCCTCAACTATTATACGATTGATTTGTCTTGAATCGCAACTTTAAGAACATTAAAATTGACTTTTTGGTTGTTTGTCCAATAAATTGAAGGGCAATTAACATATATATCCATTATGTTTGCTCAATAATTTTTTGTTCTAGTAGTCTAAACTTTTGACTTGGTGAAACGTTTAGATGTAATACTCAAAATTTTGCTGAGGTAAAGCCAAAATTTTATACGCTATTTTCTTGCACCTCATGAAAATGATATAAAACATTTTTATAAAATCTTAAAGTTTAGTAGAATCACACACTTGAGTACACACATAATATCTATCAGCTTGAACTATAAAAGCGCCAGGCCATATACTTGACGCAGCCTTGTCATATGTTATTTATTTGATCTCTTTGATACAAATGTCTTTTGTTGCTATTTTATTTTCTAGAGTACACTTTTTTTTAGAGAAGATTCTCTCAGTTTCAGAAAGGCCGTTTTCACTTTTTGCTGTCTCTATTTTCTGGTGAACAGGAAAACAACTAGTGATATACATAGTTTCATTTTCCTATATGATGGGCTCTAAGCCAGGGCAAGGAATACTATATTCTAGGGCTAGCAAATGGCAAGCCTATTCAATCTCATTCAAAAATGAGGTCAAATACTCTTTCGGAGTTCTCGATCAACTCATAATGTTATGCACGTGTATTAGTCTAGTGTTGCTGTTCTGATTTCATTATTGAGGCGCTATGTATCTTAATGCTTTTGATGCGTGGTCTTTCTCTCGACTTGCTTATGGATTTAGGCAAGCACTTTTATGGACTTCTCATGCAGCTTTAAATTTATAACACATCGTCAAGATAGTAGTATTAAATAATGAAATTTTCCTTGACTTGGGAAGTAATATGACACTAAATGATAAACTTATTTACAATTTCAATTATCTTTTCTTTCTTCTAATTGTATTTTTTGGACCGCTGTACCTTTTTTCTAATACAAAACATTCCTTGAAGTGCCTTTCGGTGTATTGTTTAGTGCTGTTTATATCAAAATATTGATGAATGGATACTCTTTTTCAGAGTGAAGATTCAAGATTTTCAGCTGTTTAGCGGTCATGTTGCTGTTTATGAGAGGGAGGATGGCTTACCAATCGTAACTGTGTATAGCCTTCCACCAATTGGTGAAGCAATTGGACCACTTCGAGATGGTCGAGCAGTTGATTTTATTGATTCTATTTACTCAGTGGAAACTGAAGAATCAGAATTTTCTTCTCCCATTTTACGCTTTTCTTATAGTTCGCTGAAAACACCTCCATCTGTTTATGACTATGATATGAATTCAGGCATATCTGTTCTGAAGAAGATGAAGCCGGTAAAGTATATTAGAGGATTACTTTTTGATTTTCCTATAGTATTATGCTTGTTTATGAAAAGAATGTGGAAAGAAATTTAGATCTCTTTTTTCATTGAGCACTCTATCTAATTTAAATACACATTGTATAATGAATATATATAGAAATTGGAGAAGCAAAAAAGAATAAAACTAAAATATTCTCTTTCTAAATTAGATCGTCATATCAAGGGATTTATTTTTTCTAAGCCGGATTCCTATATCAACAGAATTATTCTATTCCTAAATTGGATCCTCATATCAAGGGATTTATTACATTCTTAAATTAAAACTTCCCAAAATTAATTTTTCGCTTTCCAATGCTCGCCCTCAAGCTAGTGAATAGATTCAATCCATTCCCAACTTGGATATGATTGTTGAGAAGTCGTGGATATTAAGTTTTTTTGTAAACACATATGCAAGTTGTTCCTTTTAAGGCACATAAGGAATGCTGATCAATTTTTTGTCTAATTCTCCTTTATAAAGTGTCCATCTATCTTTATGTGCTTTGACTATTATGTTGTACCAGATTATGAGCATTATTGATGGTGTACTTGCTGTCACAGTATAGTCTCATAGGTTTCTTGCATTCTATCTTGAGATCTTCAAGGATGATCTTTAACCACAGTAACTCGCACACATCTTGAGCCATAGCCCTGAACTCTGTTTCTGCACTTGATTGTGCTATCATGTTTTGTTTCTTACTCCTCAACATGACCATTATCACCTAAAAATGTGCAATAACCTGTTGTGAAATGCTTATCAACCAAAGATCAACGTAGTATGCATCAGTGTAAGTTTCAAGAATCAGCCCCTCATATTTCTTGAATAAAATCTCTTTTTTTGGATTAGCTTTCAGGTAGTGAAGTATCCGATTTGCAGCTTGTAAGTAACTTTCATTAGGGCTTTGCATGAATTGACTTACTACCTTATTCAGAACATGGCAAATGTCAAGCCAAGTGTGTGTGCCAAATATATTAACTTTGAAACCAATTTTGGAATCCATTTCTATCAATTGCCTTGTCATTATTTGCCTCTCCAATTTTGCGATTGGGATCAATCAAAATTGAAGTGGTTTACACACAAATTTATCAGTTTCCTTTTAAAAGGTCAACCATTTACCTCTTTTGGAAAATGAAGATACCTTAATGAGATTTATTTTTATCCCAATGAAGTATTTCAAGCTTCCCAGGTCTTTGATTTTAAATTCCTTTGTCAAGTTTTTTTTTTAAGGTTTCCTTTTCTTTCTCATTATTCCTAGTTACAATTATATCATCAACATACACCAGAATAATAATAACTCTCCCTAAACTCATTTGTTTAAAGAATAATGTATGATCACCTTGACTTTGCTTATACCCGATATTAAGTTTCATTTTTGGAAATTTGTCGAACCAAGCTCTTGAAGACTGCTTGAGTCTAAATAATGCCATTTTTAGTTTGCCAACTTTGTTCCCTTTTATCTCTCCGCCAAAGCTCGGTGGAATCTCATATATATATCTCTTCCTCTAAATCACCATAAGGAAGGCTTTCTTCACATCAAATTGTTGTAAATCCCAATTGAAATTCACGGCTAAGGGCAAAAGAACCCTTATCGTTTCATCTTAGCCATCGGTAAAAATTTCTGTTTATAGTCCACTCCATATGTTTGTGTAGCTTTTAGCAACCGTCTTATCTATATTTCATGGCAAACACCCATTTTGCATCCCAATGATTTTTAATTTTGTGGTAGCTCTACTATTTCTCATATTTTATTCTTTTCACGTGCCTCAATCTCTATTCTCATAGCTTCTTTCCACCTCTCATTAGATAATGTCTCGAACAAGGTGTTTTGAGTTGGGATAGAGTTTAAGTTGGCTAAGAATATTTAATGATATGGAGGAAATATGTTGAAAAGATATTGATTTGGCTAATTAATACCTTGGATGTTCAATGCATTTTCTCATTCCTTTTCTTGAGGCAATAGGCAAGTCGTAATGATTGGAGTAGGAGAGAAAATTGCATTTATGCATATCTCTTTTTGAGGAGTAGGACTTGAGTTTTGAACTTGTACAAGTTCAAGTTACGGGTTTCTCTTTCTCAAACTCACTTATGCATACTTCCTAGACGCTGAATATGTATTTTACTTTTTACGAACGCTCTCCCTGAACATTACTTAATTCCCTAAACAGGTATTCACGTTTTCCAGAACATGTACTTAAATCTCCCGATTTTTATAAAAATTTCCTAAGCGAGTACACAATTTCCATGAATGATACTCAATTCTGTTGAACAGGCACTCGAGCTTTCTCGAATGGATATTGTAAGAAAAATTGCCCAGCCCCATTGTGTTATACCTTTACATGTGAAACAACGACGTTGATGACGACGAGATATTGTTGGAGCGATATTGACAAAATAATGAAATAAAAATAAAATATAGATTTTTTTTTCTAATTTTTTTATTCAATTTAAATTGCAAAGTACGAATAGTAAATTGGTGAATGAAAAACTTGGCTTGGGTTTTGATTTTGGGTTCTGGTAAGTGCTGCTTGGTTTGGGGTTTTTGGATCAGGCTAGTTTCGAATTAGGAAAAAACATTGCGTCCAGAGTCTGGACGCAAGCAACGTACGGACAACAGACACGATTCACCAGAGCATTTGAAGGAGGAAAAAAAAGGAGCCCAGTGTATTGCTTCCATTGTCTGAACGCTGCTCCGGACCCCAGACACAATGATTTCTCTCGAATTAGGGTGGAATGACAAGCTTTGCGGTCTAGGGCAGAGTGACAAAGGATTTGGGCGAGAGGGAAGCGACTTTCTCTGTGCTTTTTAGAGGGGATTGACAGAGAGATGACGACATGCGTTTTGGTTCGGGCGTAAGAAATCTTCAGTGGGTTGGATCGAGTGTGATACAAGGAGAAGAGGGTTTCAGAGGTCTCTATATGCTGTAATCCCGTTCCTATTGCGGAGACGAAGGAGTATGAACATTGTAGATGGGGGCTGTTTTTTCATGCAATTAGAGGAGGGAAGGGCTTTGACCGGAGATACTGCATTTGATTTTGAGTGGGTCTTATGAGACAGTGGAGCCAGAATGGAGTTTCGAATGTCTTTGTATGTCATGATCCATCATTGCTTTTCGTTGGTTGTAATCGCGATCATATGAGGAGGTGAGCAATAGAGGGTGGGGAGGCAGGCGAATAGGAAGACATGGAGGTTTCAGCAAGCGAAACGAAGGGGTGAAAATGAGGCTTGGTATCCATTTGCGAAGGGGGGGGGGCAGGCTCGGGTGCGTGTGAAGGGTTTTGTGCGATACAAAGGAGCCGAGAAAAGTTATGAGGCTTGCGGTTTTTCTTAGAAAAAGTGGAAGTGAGAGCAGTTATGAAAACTTGTGTGGGATCATGTCTTTTTTATTTATTTATTTTAATGGACAACAAATACCCCCTCAATAAATATGATTCATGTCTGAAACGGATCATATTTGTTGCAAATTGATTGAAACTACGTATCTCCAAATTTTTGTTCGGATGTCATGTTGATGATTTTAACTTTGCGGATCTTTGAGGAAAGCCAAGGATGTCGACAAAAGGTATGAATTCCTAGTTGGATATGCAGGATTATATCATTATAGACTAACTTTTATTGATGTTTCATCTGATTTGTTGTCACTCATTTGACATGGAGATTAAGCTTATTTTTTTGCTCTTTGCTTTCTTTTTAACATATTTGATGAATGAATTAACGTCAGCGACTTAGCCCTTAAACTGTATTAGATCCATGGTGAAAGTCTGATAGTCTTGTACTTAGAGTTTTATCAGGCTTGATGAAGGGAGTGACCTAAGTTGTCTTCATGGACTTTTTAGGTAAGTGAGCATACCTTATGGTCCTAGCTTTGTGCTTTAACAAACTTGTTGAAGAAATTGACCTGAGTTGTCTCTATCGACTTGTCAGGCGATTGAGCATGCCTTTAGTCCTAGCTTTGTACTTTGGTGGATTTGTTGAATAATGTATGCCAGCGATCTAACCTTCTGGCCTATGTTGAGCCAGTGGCAAGAAATCGTCGATCCTGTGTTTTGTTTTATAACGAACTTGTTTAAGGTTGAATTCCCTTAGTTCATCATCAACCATTGAACAAATTATGGAATAAGTCTTTCAATCCTTTCCTTTTTGCTTTGATGACTTATGAAATAAGAGAATTCCTCTAGACTGTGCCTTATGCTTGATTAGATCTTTTTGAAAGAAGTTTGAGCTTTCTAAATTTAAACAAAATATTGAGCTCAGTTTGATACTTTCTTGAGCGATGATTATTCCTTTAATTTTCCTTGATCTTTTGACCAATCAAGAAATCTTTTTGATCTAATTAGCTTAAACTTATCATGTCGAATGGGCTTGGAAGTTGGCAATCTTTGTCATCAGATTAGCAAAACAAGGGCTTCTTCACTATGGCCATTTTTATGATTTGTTGAGTAAGAAGAGCTGTTAACGACTCAAACATATTTGAGTTTGTTGAGTTTGACATTCAGAGTTTGCTTGAGTCCTAGACTTAGACTTTAAGGAAATTGCATTTCAACTTAATAGCCTTAGGCTTATAGACTTAAAAGCCTTTTTTTTCTTTTATCAGAAGATCTTAGTCTTGAATATTTGCAAATGTTTTATCTTGATTGAACATTTATCTTTTGTGTGTAGATTTTCCTTTGATTTAGCCTTAATCCTTCAATCAGTTGAGAAAATCTGTTGAATATATCAGTTGAACTCATCAAATTTGATGAGTGTGGAAACTAAACAACTCTCATCATCAAACTAACAAGATGAGGGTTCTTCTACTACATGCATTTTTATGGCTTATTGAGTAAGAAGAGCTTTGTTCTTCACTATGACCGTTTTCATGATTTACTGAGTGAAGCGAGCTATCAGTGATTTTGCCATATTTATAGGCTTGTCGAGTCTGACCTTTTTGACTCACTTGAGCCATAGACTTGAGCTGTGGTAGAACTTGCATTTGTATGCGTAACTTTAAAATTTGGAAGTCTTTTCTGTTGAATATTCAAAATCTTGGTTAATCAAAGAGAAAAATTTTTGCATTCTAAATTTTATCATGGTTATAATTTCCTTTATAGAAAATTTTTAAGCAAAAATTTGGAGATTTCGACATGAAGCACGCTGTCAACTAAAAAAAAAAAGTGATATTGATGTTAGGCATGATGTCAACCCCTATCGTTGGAATCTCAGCCGTAAATTTATTGTCTCTAAAAAAGAGGGCCCGCTTGTTGATAAAACTCATGTTGGGATCTCTGCATTGAGCATGATATCAACCCAAATAAACTAAAAAATGTCGTGTCTTATGTCAGAAGCACTTTCTTGAATTACAAGGGTTCCAAAAAAAAATCTCGTATAATTTCCTCTGGCATATATTTTTTTTGAACGACTTGATGGACTTGTTGGGCTTGCATAACAATTTATGAGGGGGAGTGAGGAGCAATTGAAATTGACTTATGATGACTTGCATTTTTTGACCAATCTTCCAGCAGGGATTACATAATAATTTATATGTGAGAGCGACGAACAATTGAAAATGACTCGTGCAAATTTGCATTTGATGACCCTTCTTCCAGCAGAGATTGATGATATCTTGCATTCTATTATTCTTGGCTTACTGAGGAGTGCAACATGACCATAATCATATCATGTTGACATAAATTTGATGACCCCGTCTATTTGGTTTTGACTCTTTCAATCAATTGAGAGAACCTCAAGATTTGGATTATTGAACTTATCAGACTGGATAAACTTTAGTAGGACTGCTATTGTCATTAGATGGACAAAACATGTCTTCTTCACTGCAACCATTTTTATGGCTTATTGATTGAAGAAAGTTGTTAGCGACTCAATCATATTTGGACTTGTTGAGTCCGACCTTCAAGACCTACTTGTGTCCTGGATATGAGCTGTAAATAATTTTATGCTTCTCCAACTTGATATGTTGAAGCTTATGATCATAGCTCAAAATTCTCATGACTTCTAGAGCTATGACCATTTTGAGGATGAACCTTAGACTTTTGAAATTGTCTTGTTGTAATTTGCTTGAAGATATATTCATTTTTGCACAAATTGATCGAGTATAACTTTGGCATCAATATGATAAAAAAATTCAATTAAGGAGATGTCCAGCAAATGATAAATATAAAATATATTTGACGATCTCAACTTAAAGTTCGATGCCAACCTAAATAATATAAGAAACATATTTGGAGATTTAAGCTCAACATCGATACAACAACAATGCCTTAATCCCACTAAGTGGGGTCGGCTACATGAATCCTTTTTCTCCATTGCATCCTATTTAGTGTCATATTTTCATTTAATTCTAATAATTTAAGATCATTTTTTCTACAATAAGTCCAAGTCTTCCTAGATCTACCTCTAGATCTAAGCTTAACATCAATATCAATCCAAATAAAATAAGTGGCCCTTTTATCTTGACAAAAAAGAAAAATTTGTTGCTAGACGTCAACTTGACATGAAACCTGATTTAGTTTCTTTGGTCTTATGCTTCACATTTCATCATAATTTTTTGGAAAAGAGTAAAGTTTCTTTAGTCTTTGTGTGATGCTTAATCTTACCTTTTGAAGAAAATTTATATTTAAACTTAATGATGACTTCAATCTCAACTAGATTCTTTCTTAGGTGAGGATTATCTTTTAGTTTTGCCTTGATTCATCAATAAGTTGAGAAAAATTAATGATTCTAGATCACTTGACCTTTTTAAGATGGATAGACTTGTACTTTTGATGTTGTTAAACTGACAAACATGACTCTTCATTACAATCTTTTGCTGTTGTTAGACCGACAAAAAATGACTCTTCATTATGACTTGGGCTTGTTGAGTGAAGAGGAAAATGAACAACTCGATCACTTCTCGGCTTGTTGGGTCCAACTTTTGTTAAGTCCAAGATTTGAGCAGTAAGTAGTCTTGTGCTTTGTTATCGTCAAACTGCAAACATGGCTTTTCACTATGGTCTTCGCTTGTTAACTAAAGAGAAAAGCCAGCAACTCGGTCACATCTCGATTTGTTAAGTCCTTCCTCTGCCGAGTCCTAGACCTGAGTAGAAGAGGATTTATGCTTCTCTAACTTAACTGACTGAAGCTTGTAAATTTTCACAGATTTTCTCGCTTAGCATTTGAAATTGTAATGTATTTTGAATACGAACATTTGAATTTTAGCATCATCCTATGTATTTTGTTTAAAATTTTTTTTTTTTTTGGATTGTCAAATTGATCCTAAATTTATCATTAACAATATGAACATCCTTTAACGAATCTCAACATAAACCATGATGTCACCTAAGCTACTTGGGGATCTCGATCATGAGTATGATGTCAACTCAAATGAAGGAAGATCTCAGGATTGAGCATGATGATGACCTTTCCGGCTAGGGGATCTCTGCCTTGAACTTAATATTTACCTAAAAGGATGGGCCCCCCATTTGATAAAGAAGAGAATTTAGTGTTCGGGGTGCTCAATAGTATCGACTTTGGGCATGATGTTAACTTGAATGTGGAAGAATCTTCTAAAGATTTGTCCCTTATCTAGCGAGATGGAGCGACACAAGTTTATTATGCATCTAGGGATCTTGCCTATGAGCACGATGTCGACCTAGATGAGAGACTTTTGACTTGGAGCTTAGTACCACCTCGAATGACTGCCCCCTTTATTTGCCAGATAGGTGATTGCAACACTTGATGGATATATCCGAGGATGTCAGCATTTAGCGTGATGTCGACTCAGTTGAATAGATGATTAAAAAGGCCCCTATCTGGCTAAAAAAATTCCAGTGATGCGTGGCATTTTTTGGGGATCTTGATTTTAGAGCATAGAATAGAACCAAACAAACTAAAAAAATAACTGTCTTGCAGTGGCATATTTTGTGATAACTTGAAAATAAATTCTTTTATAATAAGAGAACATCCAATGAAATATTATAATCGTGGCAGATTAGAGCATATATTCCTCTTTTTTGAAGGAAACTTTGATAATAGTTTGACTAGGATGCTATGTGTAATACCTCTTTGAATATTGATCATTATTTGGTGATATTGATCGTCGACTATTTTAGTCGATGAGTTGGCTGGCTTCTTCTTATATGCCTTCTCGATGATAGAAAGTCCTTTCAAGTCCGGTTTAAATTTTCTGCTAACTTTAGATGTCACGGTGTGTGGAGCCAAAGCATTTAAAGAAGCATTTAAGGCTGGTGCTTAGGTGCCAACCATGGGTCTCAAGTGCCCCCTAAGGCGCCGCTACAGTGGAGGTGACACTTAAACACCGGCTTTGAGCACATATGCGCCCGCTATAGAATGGGCACTGCTCTTATTCTCAAGAGACCGGCGCATAGGCGCTGGTCTATTGGCTTCTAGGTGCCCATTATGGGGCGCCGATACAGAGCACTTGGCGCTTAGGCTCCAAGTTTGGGCATGTTTTTTTATGCTTACTATTTCTTTCTTCTGAATTCTTCGACGAGCATCACGGTGAAGGTGAAGAGTGTCGAAGAGGTGGATTTTGGTGATTTGGCATGATTTTTGCATCGGATTGGAGAGAGATTATTGGTGCAAGTCTTGTAAGTTTCTTCGTGTGAATGTGGAGAGAAACTTGCGTGAATCCTTTATAAAACTTTCTGAATTACATAATGTTAGTAGAATTTAGTAAATCCGGATTTGTTAAATCCACCTCCTTGCTGAATTTATTAAATCCCAATTTAACATGAATCGAAGGCAAAGTTCGGATCGTAAATCCAAACTTTTATAAATCCATGGAACTTATGTTTTTTTATGCTTAGATGGATTTAGTAAATCTGACCAACAAATCTTGTTAATCTGGCGCTACCAAACACCCCCTAAATTTCTTCAAAACCACGACACCCTCAAGGCACATTGTCTCATGAACACTATAATGATGAAGTTTATGCTACATATTTTGTAGCATATTTGCATATTTTGTTATTATTTTTTTGCCCTTCTTTGCAGCAACAATCTTTACTTTAACTTTATACACGGGTAATATTTCTGGCCTTTGAATATGTTTATTCATGTATCATTGATTTTTGGAGTCATTGAACTCCATAATCAAGACATAATCATGAAGTCATTCATGTATTGAAATTTGGATCAGCCTGTTTTGGTCTTGTGCCAAGAAGATGCTAAATTTTTCCTTTGCATCTTAGATGAGTACGGACTAGCTGAGGCCATTTTAGGTAGTTTTGACCGTTGAGTCTATAAGAGTTGTGTATATTTTGCAGTTAACTAGGAGGAAGATGTGTTATTGGTGCTTCTTCGTCAGATTAAAAAGAGTTGTTTGTTTTAGCAATCTCAGAATTACATTTTTGAAAAAATAGCAACTGCGATGTCACAACATGAAGAAGAGAGAAAAAGAATGTTGGCAATGAAGGCCAACAATAAGTCATCATTGAAGGTTTTGAAAATCTCTGAGGCGTGAAAACCTAAAGCTCTGATATCATGACCAAAAATGTGCAAAGAAATTCATATTTCTTTTTTCATCAAGCACTCTAATTAAAATATATACATTGTACAATAAATATTTATAAAAAGTAGGGAAAAATAAAATAATTCTCTTCCTAAATTCGATCCTCGTATCAAGGGATTTATTTTATTCCTAAATTCGATCCTCATATCAAGGGATTTATTTTATTCCTAAACTTGATCCCCATATCAAGGGAATTATTCTATTCCTAAATTGGATCCTCGTATCAAGGGATTTATTATATTGCTAAATTGAAACTTTCTTAAATTAAAACTTCCCTAAAATAATTTTTAATTTTCTAACAGTTTAATCTATGAGCACTCATTAGTTTGTAAGTTGTTCTACTGTATTGATTTGGGCAAGAAAGTCAGATAAATGATAAGTTGTATGAAAATGTCTTTCTTCATAAAAAATGCTACTTAATGATTCATTGAGCCGACCCATATGGTTGGTTAAGGTAAATAATGATGGTATAGGTGTATCATTACTAGCGATTAGTGTTATACAAGTATCATTACCAACAATTAATGTAAATTAACGTTATGTGTAGTATATTTACTTTCGATTCATTGGTTTTAATTTTTTGTTTTGATATATTTTTGGCTGAAATTCATTCAAAATTTACTGAGAATTGTAATGACATTTTTCAGTTCTATGTCAGGTAGTAGGCGGCTTTGAATCATCTAATTATGTGACCAAAAGAGAATGGGCTGTCGCTTCTGATGGCACCAAGATCCCTATTTCAGTTCTATACAAAGAAAGCCTTGCGAAGCTTGATGGATCTGATCCTTTGTTACTGTATGGATATGGTTCATATGAGGTAATATAGATTTTAATTTTTTTACTATTAGTTTAAGCTTAGAAGTACTTTTAACAATTACTATGTGGAGAATATATATTAGGCACTTCTCAACATTGGCTTGACCATCTTAACTATTTAGTTCATTCTTTCATGATGCTTTGGCACTACAGAAGTTTTATCTGTACTTTTTATTTTATTAATTGAATAAAATTTGATTGTTCCTTTAACTCAAAAGTAGGTTGAACCTAGGACATTTATAGGATTATTTGTAGGGTCGTTTACATACATAGCACCAAATTCTTATGTATTTACATATCTAACACATAAATTTTGCTTTTTTACATTTATTCCACACAAATCTTTTATATCACGTAAAAAAATACCACTTTTTTAACTTTTAAAAGGTGAATAACACCTTCTCATGCATAGGAAAGGTGTTATCTATGTAGACATTGAAATTTAGGTGTTAGATTTGTAAATGCATATGAATTGAGTGGTATGTATATAAATCTTCCTTATTTGTATTGTGTTCAGGATTTGTTAGTGTTTAAGCTGCATTTTTTTCTCCTAGGTTTATATAATGAATATTCCAGAGTAGTAGGAATACATTACTGTGCAATACTTGTTCGTAATTAAGCTGTCTTTATTTTCCAAATTCTACAAAATAAAGATTTCTAGAGAAACTCTTATTTCCTTATTCGATTAAATTCGTAATACAAGTTCCGTTGTTCCTTTAGCGTGAAGTTGAGACCTTTTTATCTGCTGAAATACCTGTATATTCACATCTTTATAACACTTTTTTTTTTTGTCTTATGTTGTTTTTTATTGAAACTCTAAAGGCTAAGGTGAAGCCAAATGATTGCAAAGGAGCATTTGCTAGTATAATGGATTCAATCTTATGAAGGTGATGAAGGAAGCTTTTGACCTCTAAACATGTGCCATAGAGTCCTTTTTACTCTTTTCAACAAGCTTTCACCCGTATTCACACTTTATTTTGGCCAGATTGCATTTCTTTGCATATCCAGGGTATTTGGTTGTTCATTTTCTTCATTTTTTTCGCTTACAGAACAAGCTTTCTCTTTGCACCATTCAACCTATACATCTAAAGAAATATTGTACTAAAATGGATATGCATATTATAATCTGTTGCCCAATGCTTGTATACTTTGATCAATGGAGGCTAATTTCTTTTCTCCCTCCTCACCCATACCGTTCAGAGCTAGTTCTTCATTCACAACCTCCTATGCTACTATCTGCTTCTCTAAAAATTTACTTACAGAGACCTCGACCTTCTAACACAACAATATCTCCTTTTATTATTAGATTTGACCAACCATTCTCTTGTTAATATAATATTTGATCTTCATTGCCAATTATCATATGTGAAGGTAATAAGCACTCACGTTCATTTATATCATTCACTCTTATATTTATTTGATCATTTATCCCATTTCCTCTCATACATTTGCCTTTCATCTTTATCAGCTTTTAAGATATCAGGAAGCCTTACTTATACACAACCATCTATAATAGAAGTTTCGTCTCAAAACACTTTTCATTGACTCATACCTCATCAACCTCCTTCCAAACACAAATTACCATATCAACTACTCTACTGATGGCCTCTAGACTACTTCCATTTGAAATCACTTGGCCGCTTCCCTTGCTCATACATCAGACATCTCACAAACGTGCACCAAAATTTGAACTCTCAATTTTCCTCGATTCCTGCTCTCACAATGCTTAAAAATTCTATCAACCTTCCACATGCAAAATACAATCTCCCATCATCTTCTTTCCCGTGAAAACGGCTTTCCATATGCGGAACCAGGGAAATCTCCATGTTGCAACATATATCCTCCTTCAAACATCTCATTCCCACCTTCCACGATGCCTACTCACAAATTCAGCAATCAACCACTGCACCTCACCCTTAGAAGCAACAACTTCTCCTTCACCCACCTCGGCTTAGCATCCACCACATAAGCCCCTTTCTGGAATCGCCTCATCGGTTCTAGTGCACTTTGCTCTTGCTATCACAAAAATTACACCAAAACACCCCATGATTAAAAGCCTTCAATATGGACACCTAAAGCCAATGCAAATATTCAAGCTATCCCATTTGAAATAATTTGGCTCGCACGATTCATATTGTTTTGTTACCTTAGCCACTACTTTTACTAAGAGAACATGTGCGTAAACATTACATTAATCAAGAAACCTAAGCATATTTTTGCACTGTTAATAGCTTCTTCTGTTAACAGGCATGCAGAGATCCTAGTTTCCAGGCGTCACTTTTATCATTGGTCGATAGGGGTTTTATATACGCAATAGCTCACATCCGTGGAGGTGGCGAATTGGGAAGAAAGTGGTACGAAGATGGGAAGTTGCTGAAGAAAATAAATACTTTTACTGATTTCATTGCCTCTGCAGAATATTTGATAGAAAATAAATATTGCTCAAGAGGAAAGCTTTCAATCAAGGGGGGAAGTGCCGGAGGCTTATTGATTGGTGCTGTGCTAAATATGCGCCCTGATCTGTTCAAAGCAGCTGTTGCTATGGTTCCTTTTGTTGATGTGGTCACAACAATGCTTGATCCAACAATCCCATTGACTACTTCAGAGTGGGAGGTAATTTTCTTACCAAAATTCCTTCATATATTTAATGCAAATTATATTTAGGGAAATTTACATATATAGCACACAATTCTTATGTTTTTACACATCACACTCCTTTTTCATATTTACAGACATGGTACTCAAATTTTTAATATCACATCTAAAATAACACTATTATCACTTTTTAAAAATGAAATTAACTGTTTTCCTAAATATGTTTAAAGCACCAAAGTGTGTAAATATGAAAGTTTAAATGTGAGATTTTTAATTACATAAAAACTTTGTGCTACTTATGTAAATTTAAGATTACTCTCTCTTTCAAAGATAAGTAAACAACTCTTTCAAAGATAGCAAGGACAACCATCCCCAGTTTTTATGGTCAAATTATATGAACTTTTTTTTTTATCTAATTGCTTTCTTTTTTTCTGAATTTTTGATGTAGGAATGGGGTGATCCTCGGAAGAGAGAATACTATTATTACATGAAATCGTATTCTCCTGTTGATAATGTGAGTACCTGTATGGATTTTGTACTGAGTTTGAAGAATTTTCTTCTTCTTATGTATCGGTTTGCTGCAATGACTATTTTATTGATGATTCTTTTGGTAAAATCTGTTATTAAAAAAAAATATTTATTGACTATAAAGTTTACTATTATTTTTTTTGGCTTTTGTTTATCTAATTGCTTTTTTTTTTATGTGCCGCTAATTATTTTTTTTTGTTTTCATTTTCCTTATTTTCACTCAATTTTAGCTTAACATGCCTCCTAAGCTACCATTGAAGGACTTAAAAAAAAATGTATCTTAAGATTAAATTTTGATATTTATTTAACAACAAAATATGCAGAGGTAGTTGGCGTCAGGGAATGTGGACCAATGATGAGAAAAAGTTGAGCTTGATATACTAGTGGTTAAATTCATGTTCAACTCAAAAGTTTATGCCTATAAGATTGGGCCAATGTCTTGCTATTTTTACTTGAATATGACTTTCAACTATTGGATTTGAAACTAAATATAATACTTTCACATACCTTAACGATATCTTCTTATATAAGAGATCTCTATACTGTCTATCACTTTCCTTAAAATAGAACCTTTTTTAACATCATCAAATATCATGCATTGAGAATCGTTTCAGCAACTTGGATCTATTGCAAGAATAACCTGCATTAGAAAATAATAGAGAGCCATGCGAGAACATGTGATTCAAAAAGGGATCTATTTTCAATTGATAAAGTAGTTGTTAAATTTTCTTTCAGCCTGGATGCTTTAGCATAAGAGAGAGTACCAACCACTCAGTATTTCTACACCGATGTATTTTACTATTTTCAGATGAGAGACTAAAGCTTAGTCTGTGAAGGGAATCTGTCTTTTATATAATTAGATCCGCTAAATATGGTATTTGTGAAAAAACTGTTATCTGATTTTTTAAAAAAAAAAATAGTGAAAATATTTAAAATATCTACAACATCTTAAAAAATTTTGATTTGCGCACTCTAACTTTACAATCACCCTTATCAATGTTCTAGTTCCACAAATACCAAATCCCTCGATGGATTTTTATAGATTCATCTCTTTCTTTAATTTTGACATACTTTTGAATAAATCTGAGCTGATTAACCTGCTTCCATGCTACACGACATATGAAGTAGCATTCGTGTACATAAATTCAACTTATTAACGCTGAATTAATTTCACATGTACTGTTTAAAGGTACGGGCACAAAACTACCCCAATATTCTTGTTACTGCTGGATTGAACGGTATGCTCAACATTTCATCATCAATATATGTTACATTGGCTCTTTGTAGCTTCATCTTAATTCTCTTAATTCTGAAAATGATACGGCAGACCCCCGTGTTTTGTACTCCGAACCTGCTAAATTTGTGGCAAAATTAAGAGCAACAAAGACTGATGATAATATGCTTTTGTTTAAATGTGAATTTGGTGCTGGACACTTCTCAAAATCAGGAAGGTAATTTTTTTATTTGGACTGCATTCTTTTCATTAATGTTATTGATATACTAAAATGTTCACATTTATGTGTATACAATTAGTAGGGGTTCATTTTGTTGTTTGTAGTGTAGATAGAATATGTGCTTTATGAAGTTCTGATTTTATTTTCATTCATTTTGAGTTTCGAAATGCAATCATCATTAACATTCATATTGTTTTCTAACTAAATCTAACCAAGTGTTGGAATCTAATAAAGTTTCTGTTTTGAAAACATTTTCTTTTTCTCATCTCCAGCAACCAAATTAGTCCACAGAAGTAATAAAAAATGTGTTTCAGATGAGAAAGCTTGTTAAATCAGTGGCGATATTTTTTATTTATTTATTTTTAAAAGTGCTGATTTAATGAAGCTGCTTGACATGCTGATCTCATCTTTATTTAGTTCAACATGTTTGGTTGTTATTGGTAAATTTATTGATGCACGACTTTACCTGATCAGCGTATCTAATTTTTTTAAAGAAGAAATAAAGTAAAATTAATAATAATAAGTAAATAAATAATCTTTCATTCACATAAGTTTGCTAAAACGAAAAAAACATTTAATTCTTAATCTCAGTTTTGGTTTCTTTCAAAGCTTTAACATGAGATTAATTGAGCTTTTCTTTCTTGGTGAGTGTAGATTTGAAAAGCTGCGGGAAGATGCATTGACTTATGCTTTCATACTGAAGGCACTGGATTTGGTTCCACATGTTTCCTCCTAGTTAAGCTATTTCTGGGCCCTTTTTTTTTTCTGAACATGCCTTCCACGCGTTTCTATATTTGAGCATCTGTGTTTAATTTATTTCCCTTATTTGTCTATCTGCTGCATGGTATCCATCCTATTGAGTTGCCTATGGTTGAAACAACAATTATGTATATTTGGACGGTTGGGATAAAATATTTCAACGATTTTTGGGTTTGTTAAATGTAAGTTTTCTGTGGTGTGTATTGTTGAAAGATGCTTTCAATGTTTTTCAGTAGATGAATGTTTAACTGTCGTGTTAAAAATGCACTAAGAGAATACCAATAACTGGTTTCTTATTTATCAATGTCACTATAATGGGCGGCGACATCTAATACTATTTCGTGTCTTCTAGGGCTTTTTGACAATTTCAATCCCATGTAGATCTATTATTATTTTTCATTTTAGTGGTAGAGGGTTGACTTCGCTCAATAAGTAATGAAACACATTCAAGGAATGCTAGTCTCTCTTAAATTTGTTCTTAATTTAGGGAGGATTGAATGAGGCTTTATCTTTATTTTGGCTTTAATTTTGGAGCGGCCAATATCTATACCATGAGTATAATTATGAAATTAGGGAATCTTTGAGAGGAAATGAAAATGGTGTATTTTAAGAGATTCAACTCAGGGTTATGGTGTTTAAGGCATTTAAACATGCTTTTAAGATCGTAGAATTGGTCTCTCGGGCTTTACACTTGACAATCAAATCATCAATATAAAACTCAACTTGCTTACTGATAGGAGTGTTAAAGATATAGGTCATAGCTCTTTTATAAATTGCTCTGCCATTCTTAAATTAGAATGGCATCGCCTTACTAAATCACTAGCATGCTCCCCTAATTGTGAACCATTTATTTTTTATTCATCTGAGTATGGCCTCAAATCTTAATAGAATCTAATCCATCTGTTTTTTTTTTTTCTTCTCAGTATGTTATCATTAGACTGATTTAATTGGCGAGTCTCAATGGTTCCATATGTTATGCCACACTCATCCCTTGAATTAGATTCTAAGCAAACACAAATAGACAATGAAAGCATCCTAAGTGAAAGAAGTGGAGGTATCATGGCATGTTAACTTATTGTGCCTTTATTTATTTTCCACGCTACGCTATCCTTTCAGTTGGATGTGTAAGATTGGGAGAAGGTTAATGGAGGCATTGCTCATTTGATATTTTTCCTTGTGCTTTAACTTGTGGAATAAAATATTGGCTGGGGAATGATCTCGTAGCTCATAACTTGATGAATATAAATTTGTCTTATGTCAGCTTGCAATATTACACACCATTCCTTCTTTATTTGATGTGTTAGCACAAAATAATGGTCTCCACTTTATATTCATGAATACTAGGTCTACGTAAGAGGCACAAAATGATGTACCTTGAATAAAATAAAAAATCACTTCAGTTATAAGATCATCAATCTAAAGTGGAATTGCAATATCTATTAGAGTCTTCTTACCCTCTTCATTAAAACCTTACAATAAAAACTCAACAAAACATAAGATTAACTTGTTATTTTTAGACAGAAAAGAGGGTTTAGATTCATTACATTAACCAAGCTACTAAGATAAACTAATATTCTATTTATTATGAAGTCATTGACATATATAATTAGAAGAATGGACATTAAAATCATAAATCCTTAAATGTAAATATTTTTCATATAATGCTATTTTAGGAATATATGCAATATGACTTGTACTTGTGCCAAAGGTGCCGTCATAAGAGCACCATTAATACTAAATTTATCTAAAAGGATTTCAGATATAAGATATAATGTTTTACTCATCTTTAGTATGAAAAAGCTCATTTATCATATCTTGTGATAGGGCAAATCGTGTCAAGGATGGAACCTTTTTAGTCTTAATTTTCTCCCCCTGGGAGCCCTGCCTAACTCAATCAATAGGAGATTAAATTTATAGCATCTTGGCAAGGATAGTTCTAGTGTGGTCTTTTATTTTTTATTTTTTTACTTCAGATGCCTTATAGGAAGAGTTTCTTTAAGATTATAGCCTTTTGAGGATTACTTGCCCATGAACATATATCATCATTACAATGCTTTTTGGCACATGGGTCAACAAAATAAGCATATATTTTTTCACCGATGGTTGTGCTTGTGTGTGTGCGTGTGCGTGTGCGTGTGTCTACACACACGCGCGCACACATATAGGCACGGTCAAAATTATTCCTTAATTAATTTTTTTAGTGCTACACAGAAGTGGTCTTATAAATTTATCAGTTAACATATTTCTCTTTCATTGTTTACAATTTTCCTTGCAAACATTTTACCCTTATATTTCTACTTTGCTATGCCATCTTTCCCTTTTTATCTACTTATCATGCCATCAATTTTTTGGGAGGCTTAAGCAATTCAAATATCTTGCCTTTCATAAAGTTTTCAAAAAAGGGAGACCATCATTAGATTCACCTTTTTGGGCTCAACGAGTCTTGTCTTTATGTTGTGTGGTATGGGTTAATTGAATGATCATCTTCTTCAATTGTAGTGAGCGGACGATCTATCACTCTTTTTAGAGCATAAAGGCACATGAGAGAGAAATAATGCTAATGGATATATTCTCGAGGAAGATAGTTAAAATCTTAGTTGCCCTTATTTAGGATTAACCAAGTAACCATCTAAAACTGTGATACCACATATTGAATGCAATTTCTCAAGTTATTTCTCGATAGGGCAGTAATCCTTAATAATTTTTCCTTGCGTCTTATGATTTAGGCCATGGTTAAAATGGTCTGTTTTATTAACTTCATTTGATCTCCTTGGTCCTAATAGATGTAAACCCTTTTGCAACATATCTGAAGCTAGATCATTTAAACACACTCATTATTGAAGGGATATGCCTATTATGAAGCTCAATGAATTTATTGTTTGATTTTTTTACTTTCCTAGAATTAGATATTTATTTATAAAATCTACTTCATATTCATTTTTCTTTACTGCAAACATATAAAAAGTTCAATTTTAGCATACATCTTTTTTTACAAACATAATGCATCTAACTAACCTTAGAGATTTATTGAGACCTCTCTTCCTCACTTGTCTCTCAGTAATGCCTTCTTTTTTAATTAATTAGGAATAGGTTTGAAAGAGTAATTACAACGGAATAAAGATATATAAAATTTGACTAGAATAAGACTTGAATATGATGATCACTTAGATGAAAAAGGACCTAAAAAAGCATTCATATTCAAGTCTTATTCTGGTTTTTTCCTGTATAAACTCAAGAATAATATGTGGCTCTACATCCTGGAAGGATCCAACTTTTATATATATTTCTATATATTACCAGTGCACGAACCCTGGCTCATTGGTAGCGGCCCTTAGCATAAGTCCCTCGGGTTAGGGGTTCGAATCCCACATATTTCGGGAGGATTCAAATAACACACAAGACTGAAAGGGGGGTCCACCCTTCGGTCAGTTCAACCTATAGGAGTTGATAGGCGGTTTCCGACTGTCAATCAATCTTATATATATATATATATATATTACCATGACACCTTCAATTAGAAGAATTTAAAGAATCGCTCATCTTCTTTAAGGGTTTTATAACCATGGATTGATTGGTTACTTTAAACATTTATGTTAGATTTTTTTTTTTTTTTGTAAATTTTAGGTATATTATATGAATTGATTGATTTTACCTATCTAGTTTATATATTTTGCTAAAATTATTTTTTGGTGAGAGGCTTTTTTCAAACAAATTTAAAACATTAAATATTTTTTTAATTTTAATTTATTATACTCTAAATAGATCCATTTAAACTCAAGTAACATTATCACTGGATTAGATACTTTAAATGTACTTTATACCCTCTTAATATTAATTGATCCATATCTCAATAAAATATTAAAAAAAAAATTGTGTACATTTTATTTTATTTTGAAAATCAAAGTAATATTTTTTGTTAAATTGTATCTTTCAAGAAAAAAGAAAAGCATGGTGGACTCCTTGAATGCAAAATATTGAGCAATTTCTATAATAGTAGAAATTGTAGGAATGTGCATGCATCCACAACACAATAATAATATTTGAGCATGGTGCATATTGTATCATTTTTGTCCTCACTATATTCTACTGTATGCAGCTGTTTGCATTAATCATGCACATAAAAGAGTTATTGTACTGTCTGGGTTGTATATAGACAAACTCTTTACTATATCTTGCATAATAAGAATTAATTTTTGAGCCGCATCCTCGGTCAATTGGTAGAGCATCTGTTTGTCAGTGTCAATCCCCCCAGGTTAGTGGTTTGAATCCCCTCCATATGAGTTTGGTACTCGAATTGTTTGGTTCACGACGTCCAAACCCAAACCTAGTGGGATTGCGAGCCCAAGAGGTTGGTTGGCGGTTCCGCCCGTCAACCAATCTTTTTTTTAAAAAAAAAGAATTAATTTTGAAACTTTTTAAAAGCATGAACATACAATTTCTTACATGTAAATTGTGTCAATTTATAATCAATATATATTAAAAAAAAGTAAATTTTAGTTCAACTTTAAATTTAATTTATTTATTGATAATATCAAATACCATTATTATTATTATTGTTAACTTCTCAAAATCTATCTATTATGTTATGGATGTCAATATTATATTGTGATATGAGTGATGTCTTCTATTTTCATTTACAATCTCTTGTGTTATGACTATTTGTTATCCCTCTTATTGTAAACTTAATTATGTTTCAAGGGTTGTTGTTTTATCATCTTAATTGCAATTTCTTACAATATGATTGTTTGTTTGTTTTCTTCGATTGCATCATGTTGTGTCGATTAATCATATTCTAAATTTGTTCGAATTATGTTTAAATCAACTTCGAACAATGCTAGAATTTTAGTTAACGATTTTTAAATAAAATTTTAACTTCATTTCAAATTTATTTAATACTTTTGTAAACTCTCAAACTATATTGAATTCATATTCGAACAAATTTTAAAGTGTTCGGATCAATATTGATCGATACAAACTCTAAAATGAGATTGAATTAAAAATAAAATATTTAATTTAAATAAATGTTCAGGCATATTTATCTAAAAAATAGACAATGAGTATAGTTCTAAAATTTATAATTATATATTTTATAAAGCATATAAAGTCATTTTTTTAAAGAGGCAAAATATAATAATCTTCTTTGGAGCAAAATATTTTATATTTAATGTTCAACGTAATTAGTTTAATAGCAGAGAGATTTTCTTAATTACATGGACTTCAGATTAAGATTACATATGCACCACTTAATTTCTATGTATTTACACATCTAACATCAAAACTTCAATTTTTACATATATGCAATTAGAGGTGTAAACGAAGCAAACACGAACGAGCTAGTGTTTGTGTTCGAAATGTTCGAACACATCATTGTTCGTGTTTGGTTCGTTTAACAAACCGAACGAAAAAAAAATCGTTCGTGTTCGTCTCATTTGCTTATCGAACGAGTCGAACACGAACTTCCTGGCGAACCGAATACGAACTGATAGCGTACTTCCTCAAAATGAAGCAAATTGATTAGGTATTCCGTACACATCAGGTAATCCATACTTCCTCAAAATGAAGCAAATCGAATAAGGTGTTTAGGATTTTGTTTAGGATTTTATTTTAATATATAGTATAGTATATTAATTATAATACTATAATATTTATATTCATATAATTAATATTATAATATTACTATTATTATTAATAATTTATCATATATGATAATTTATAGAATTTTAATTATTTAAAATATGATAAATTTTTATAATATATAATTATTTTTAAAATATCGTAAATTTTTTATATAAATTTATTTTAAATTATTTATATTTCGAACAATAACGAACCGAACGAAAAAAATTATTCTTGTTTGTCTCATTTATTTATTCAACCAATCGAACAAGAACTTCTTGCGAATCGAACACCAACTGTTTGCCTACGTGTAAATGCTTTTTTTCATATTTCGTTCTTTATATTAAATAAAAAAGTTTATACATGTGGGGTCTGCTTTCTTTCTCCGCCCCATTCCCCTTTCACGTGCCAACTGTTCCCTATTTTGGTCGAATTTTCTGAATAAAAAATAACTTCTTTTTTCCCTTTTCCTTCGGTTCCTCTCGTTCTCTTCTGGACTGCTCTCGTCGAAAATTTCGTTCAATCCGCGTTAGCTCCCTCAACAACCGATGGAGAATCTCACATCCTGGTTTGTTCTCTTCCCCGCCCTCCTCATTTTTCTGTTGATTAGGGTTTTTTTGGTTTTTCCCATTAGGTTTCATGCTTGGCGTTAGGTTATTCGCAATTACAAAGGAATCATCATTTCCAAGGCCTTTGTTTCTGAAATCTATTCGCTATTTTGAATCTGTAAAATGTAAAATAATTTGTAATTTTTTCTTATGCAAGTTTATTTTGTGGCGCCATTGGATAGATATTACAAAATCGATGAACATGAGAAGCAACATGAAGGCTGCATTTTTCGTGATGATTAACGTCTTTTCTTTTGTTGAATATGGTTGAATTTTTCCTGGAGTTTCGCATCCCATCATTCCGCTTCAGAAAGTGCATTAGTTTTTTTTTTCTATATATATCTTTATTATTATTATTTTTTTCTTTTTTCACACACACCCGAACACATGTACATTGTATATGCAAAAAGACTTATTGGTTGAAAGACAAAACTCTAGCCCAAAGTGCATTTTTTATTATTATTCACACATCCAAATGCATGCACATTGTATATACAAGGCCTTGAAACCTTTGTTTGAAAGACAAAACTCTTATCTACTAGCCCAAAGTGCTTGCATTCAAAAAGTGCATTAGGTTGATTATACATTAAATTTTGACTTATGGGTAGAGTTTTATGCACAACTTCATGCCTTCTTATGCACTACATATGAACTGGAATCCAGCCATCCAAAGGAGAATTAAAAATTAGCTTGAGTGCCATATATAAGTGAATGTTTATAGTTTTAATTTTTTTTTTTTAATTTCCTTTTTGTCTTCTATAAATGGTCAACATATTGAGGAACATCAATTAATACAAAATCTCTTTTTATCTCACAAATTTTTTTGAGTTTCGGTTTAATTGCACCATTAAGGGTCTGTTTGGGGCAGCTGCAGCTTATCCAGCTTATCCGGATAAGCTGCTGATCCGGATAAGCTGCTGATAAGCAGCTGATCCGAATAAGCTGTCAGTCTGTTTGGTTTGCACTTATGAAAAACCGCTGATTCTGGAAAATTGACCAATTCCGCCTCGTTACGAATAAAGTTCGTTTAATTGTTTGGTTAGTACGTTTTGTAAACAGCTTATTTGTAATCAAAACCAACTATAGAAGAGAAGATAAGCATTATACTGCCATGAATTCCACTATAGAGCATGAACAAGAAACTAACATTATATTTACAATTCTCAATATAAATTTTGCCCACTTTAAGGATCCTTCCACTATAAGGAAAAGAGTTTACATGCATACCACCCAATTCCCATGCATTTACATATTTTATTACTCTTTAAAACTTCTGATTATTTACAGTTTAAAAGCAATATAAAAGTATATTCGTATATTTTCATAAGCATTTAAATACCTTGCTCTGCATAAGCAACAAATCTTTAAACGGGCTAACATTGCCCTCACCAATGGTTTTTTTGCACCAAGCTTACTGTTCTACCAAGAACCATCAGAATGCATGGGGGTTCCAACAACAACAATTTCAAAACCAGAACCGAATGGGAGCAGGTGATAATATAGCAGCAGCTCTAGAAGATTCCACATGACTTATATATATATTCCTTGAACTATGTAAACAATAGATAAAAATGCAAGATTCCACATGACCAAATATGCTGCCATTTTGATCTCAGGCAATGGCTATATGAGAGTAATAGGAATAACTTTATCAATCACAACCTTGATCTGAATATTAAGCATAGTACTCAACTATATAACTTGTGCGTGGGTTGCATTGATAGGAGCAACAAGAATTGACTTCCAATGTGAATCAAAGTATCAGTACAAGCATGAATTTACTAGAAAAAGACAAAAAACTAGAACAATATATAGTTTCTTTTAAGGAAAAACTGACATAGTATGACAAGGTGTTTTTCTATCTTCTCATTTTTTACTTCAGCCGCACTGAGTTACTGCAATTGTAATCTGAAAACATAGTATCCATGAAGTAATAGAGCCCCTGAAGAACCTTGATTCCGCTGCAATCAGATTTAAAAATGTAATGCCTAATCCCCATTTAAGAATTCTGTGCTATGTATGTAAATGTCCCAATTCATAAATCTTAAAATTTAAAGGCATACAAATAATCACAATTTATTTTTAGAACATTTGGGTACAACAATAAGCATCTCAAAACTTAGGTAATACAAAAGTTTGCTAAAGGAACTTGCAAAAATTCCTCTTTGATATACACGATTTGCTCATGCGTGTGCGTGGGATGAATTCTCTATCACTATAAATGATCCAACACAGAAATATTACTAACTGCGGAAGGAAACAGTACCAAAAAAATAAAAATAAAAATAAAAATAAAAATTGGCCAAACCATCTTTCTTTAGGGAAAAATTTCATGAAGAAGCCAAGATCAATAGATTTAATAAATCCACCTCACAAATCAACCAGAAAGCAAGTCTACTGATCCCTCAAATTAAGAAACCAATCAAATAGTAGATCAAATTCCATATCAAGCAGTCTCAGAGAAAACAATTGGCTTAAAGTTTCTCGCTCTCAGACTCTGCAACACAGAAACACACACAAACTGAACACCAAATCTTTCCCCCTATACTAAGGAAGAGGAGTCCGAACGTATCTGGAAGCAAAAGTGGAGTGTAGGGACTCGCCATCAGCTGAAGTCGTCGTCAATACCATATTGCTCAACTTCGCCTTCTAGCTGAAGGATCGCGAAGAGGGGGCGCATTCATATATATCACAAAAATGAAGATAAAATAACGATGGAAAGGGAAAGGGTGTCCATTCTCCTGCTCCCAATCCTCAAGCAGCTCTGCGAATTTGATCTTTTTCCTAGCCACCACAAGGATGGCTCCCCCGATAGCAGGCAGACCGTATTTGATCAGTAGCTTTGATTTCGGCGTGGAAATGATTATGGGAAGTCGCGGAAGTAGCTTCCGATCGTTCTCCAGCAGCTTCCGATCGTTCTCCAGCAGCTTCCGATCGTTCTCCAGCAGCTTCCGATCTGTCACGGGGATGGAGGAGCGAACGAGGGGGAAGGGAGAGGGCACCGGAGACGGGAACGGGGCACGCGGATGCGAGAGAGGAGCAAGGGCACGGGAGCGGGAGTGAGCACGGGAGCGATCGAATGCGAAACCCAGGGTCACGGGGTAATTACTCCCCTTCACGCGATAGAATACGCGGCCCGCGGGGGTCACCCTGCGGGCCGCGTGTAATACAAAAATAAAAACACAGTGCGGGGCGTTTTTCAATAAGTGCAAACCAAACGCTGCGGGGGCGTTTTTAAAAACGCCCCCGCACTTATAAGCTGCCCCAAACGGGCCCTAAGTGTAAGGCCTCTACTGCACTAACTTTTGAAAATAAGTAAATTTTTACGTCTGTAAAGGGATCATTGCTTCCATAATACCATTTGATCCATACAAATTGTTATCTCGATCGAACATTGATAATCAAATAACGTTGACCTCAAAGCTCACTAAATTTGATTGAACTGATTGGTTTAATTGACTTGACTATGAACTGGGTGTATGACCGGTCTGATCAGTCTCAAAAATTATTTTCTCATTAAACCTGTGAAAACCAATGCAACTCGTGAAGTGGTTTTATTTCTATAGAGTTGACCGGTCCAAATGACTATTAATCATCTTTAAATCTAAATATGGTTAAAATTAAAAATTAAAAATTAAAATTCCATAAAGTTAAACTTATAATTATGAATTTAAAAATCTTAATCTAATTCACATGAGTTTAATCAAGTTAATCCATAACATGGCCACCACCCAAGTGAGTTATAAGCTTAGCTTTGAATTTTCTTCATATAAATAGTGCGATACTAACTCACACCTATGATGTGGGATTAAGAAAAGTTGCGAGTATTTTGAAATTGACCGTCTTGTTGACTCCGGTACTTATAAGACGAATGATTGAATTGCTTTGGATTAAATCCAGTCTTATCGACTCTAGTCCTTGCGAGGAGGATTAGATTAATTGAAATGAAACTTATGACCTTAAATTGTAGACAAGGTGATCTGCATGTGAATATGTATAGTTTCTCATTTCAAATCTAAATTTTGAAAAATATAAATTTTATAAAAAATTAAAAAATTCATGCATTTCTCGAGATGGATTACACTTTAGTTTAAAATAATGACTGGCCCGTCCAATATTTTTAGATACTCAAGTTTGATTGTTTAGGACAAGCTACGGGCACATGCAGTCTTTAATTTGATAGTGTGCAAACCTCTCAAGATGAAATTATTTAAAATTTTAAGACTACTTGCACAACATTCCTAGACCTTAAAATTTAAATATTTAACCAAAGCAATGGAGCACATGCAAGTCTTTTTTAATTGATAAATTTGAATATTTTAAAGATTTCGATACTTTTTTTTGTGGCAAAATAAATTTAGAGTTTACCCCATTTTTAACCTATACAACATTGTCCGACCGTGTATTTGAACACTGAAAATGATGGTTGGAAGACTTGCGGGCTCTTGGTTTTAATGACATGCATGCATTTTGGCACATACCCTAAGTATGATTGAAGCATAGATCACTTTAATATTGATTTTGTATTAGTTATTTACAATTAAAAATATCTTTTATCTATCAGCAAACTATCATACTTGTTATGGCAATAAAAAGCATTAAAATTATTCTCTAAATCCATTTTTAAATCAACTCGTAATCCCAATAACTAGAAAAATATATGTTAGCGACTTTGTGCTTGTTGTTGGGTAAATCGGGCAATGTTGGGACTTAACTTGAAATTAGGCAATGTTGGAACTTAACTTGAAATCAGGCTTGCCACCTTCGAAGAGACAGTCCAGACGGGTCACCCGTAGCTATTATAGTGGCTTACTAGATTGAAGGAATGCAGTTAATCTTTTCCACCATGGGGGATTCAAAGAATAAAGATCCTCAACCCCGATGAGTTGGCTCGAAGTATCAGAGGAGCCTGAATTTTAAAGTAAATGTGGATTTGTCATATGTTGATGGCTACTTTGATTCGGACGAGGTCATTGAGTGGCTCCATACCGTAGGGCGTGTCTTTGAGTACTAGGAGTCTCACCAGACATAATGATAAAACTAACTTCCAGCAAGTTGAAGAGTGTTTTTTTGGTGGAAAAACTTGAAGCACTTACGCCAATTTGAGGTTAAAAACAAGATCACTGCTTGATCCAAAATGAAATGGGAGATGTAGTGTTATTATCTATCAGTTCATTAGTGACTAAATGTTTAGACCCTAGTGTAAAAAAATGGAGAGACAACATCACCAGATGACTGTCATACCTTACAGGCATACTTTAATTCTATGATCAAGCGGCAGGAGTGCGCTCAGGGAAACTTCAAATCCCTCGCTCGAGGAGAAATTAATTCAGAGTATAGAACAGGTGAAGTTAACCAGCTTTATTAAATGTCTCAACCAGAAAGTTCGGCAAGTGTCACGTTTTGGGCACAGTGCAGTAGATTGCTCGAACAAGGGTATATTATATTTTACTGAGTAAAGAATTGTTGAAGAAATATAATGACACAGTAGACACTAAAGAAGGTGAGAACACGAAGGAATACCAAATTCCAACTGATATGACGCGAGCATCCAATGCTCTAAGCGGCAACTGCCACTTCTTTCTTATCCCCGGACTGGTCCTTCCAAACTTGGGCTTCCCTATTATTTGGGGTGTGGTCCACTCCTCTTTACTCTAGGTCTATAAGTATATTGTTGTCATGTTTAAGGTAAGGTTTTGATTGTGTTTTTGTCAGGACAATTGTCGGTGTCCCTCTTCCCTTCTAGGGCAATATCCAAGGCGAGTGGTGCTCCGGTTGTATCTCGTTCCCAGGTGGTGATTTGCTCCCAAGATTCGAGTGGTTCTCCAATTGTATTTTGTTCTTAACGAAGTACTTATCTTCGAATTTCCCATCTTCATCCATCCGTTGCTACCGCAACACCCCTCCCGTACCTGCAACCCTCTTCCACATAGCGACAACTGCTGCCCTCCTTGTAACCTCCTTCATCCCAATAGCTAGTTTCCTTCCAACCTCAATCTTGCACCACAATCTACCCCTGTAACATGCTGTTCCCTTTCCTATCACCCCCAACCTCAACCTCCACCACCACCTCCTCCTCACCTCTCTCAGCCTACTATCATCCTGCCACCCCTTCCCTTCAGTCACCGACCCCTCCGCAAATGGCAACTTTGCTGCCATCCTGTTGCTGCCACCAAATCCAAACAGCCACCACCACCCTTTTTAGGATACTACCTTAGTTGTGTATGTGTTGTTATTTCTTATTTCTATTGATTATTTATAATTTTCTATTTAAATTTTAGCAATAATTTTAATATTTCTTTATTGTTTGGGTTAACTTCGGTATCATTAACTGATGCGGGAGAAAAAGACGTAGTTCAAGTTGGAGCCTATGAGAGAAACTTCAACAGAATTAGCCTTGGTGGTCCAAGGTAGTCCTAAGTCTGAGGAACTGATATCAGATACATGACAATCCCTCATAAGAGAAATTCAAACTTTTCAGATAAGATACCGAGGTAGGTTCAACACGCTAGAGATAAGATTCTTTCGTCCAACTACTTGAAGACTATATGGAGTCATTTGAGTATTAAAATCATTTCAACAGTGTATTCACTGACAACTCATTGGACAAGATGGATAAACCACAATGTTCAATGTTGGAAATTGCCTTAGAAATTTTGGGGGAAAGAACATTCTACAGTGTGATCTAGACTATTTTAGAGAAGAAGAAGATGGTTCTCACGAGCGATTACACTTCAGTGTGGTCAACCTGCTACAGATTTTTATTCTAGAGTTAGTTCCTCTTGGTGAATTTATTTAACGGATGCGTCTTGCTGAGTACACGGAGTGAATGAGGCAAAATACAGTAGCACCACCACTTATATGGCTCGAGAGTTATATTGTGGAAATACACGCTTATATGCAGCTCCAGCTTAGGTCGTGCCAAAAGATGAGAATATTTATTCTATTAAGATGTGTTTTAGAATAACACCTACAGAAGTGACCTATCGGGAAGTTACAGTAGCACCACCACTTTTAACGTGGCTCATTTGACACCATATCAGGAGAAGTTCGGAGCCTCGATATATGAAGTTGAAGCTCCCCTTAACCCAAGAGACTGATGCGGGAGCCTTGGTGCGAGAAGTCATGAATTCGAGATTGGGGATGATTTAGTATTTCACGAGCTTGGGAGATCTTCCGCGTTCTGGAACTCCTAGACCAATCTGGTCCAAACTTGGGAGAGCTGACCGGCTCTTCCACAAGGGATTAACGCCTCATTCCACAGAGGGACCAAATCCTAATTATCTAGGGCTTATATTTGTGTTTCTTTTGTTTCAGTTTTTCTTCAGTATCCTCTATTTTTGCTTCCAGGGTTGTATCCGAGGGAAAGTGGTGCTCTAGCTGTATATCGTTTCGAGCTGAGATTCTCTTCTAAGGGTCGAGTTGTGCTCCAACTGTATCTTTCTCTCTAGGTGTTGTGTATCCTTCCCAACTCCTCTGCATCCCTTACGCTTTGCTGCCATGCATTCCTCCTCATTGCAGCCGCCCCAACAGCCACATCCCACCTGTTTTCTTGCACTTACTGCTCTCTTAACCACCCCCTCCTTGCTACCAGTTACCCACAATCTTTCCTCCTGCCTCATTGATGTTGTTCCAGCTCCAGAATCATTTGTGTTGCTGTTACAACCACTTAGAATCGGCTCCCTTGCCGCCTCCTTGCTGCCAGCCACCCAAAATCATTCCTCCAACACCGTTGTTGTTGTCCTAGCCACCTGGAACCATCCTCCTGCCGACTCCTTGTTGCTAGCCGCCCAGAATCATTATTCCTACAGTTTGTGACAATCACCAAAATCCTCCTGGCGGTTGTTCCAACTGTCGGCGTTGTTTTGGGTGTGGAGTGCCCGTAGGAAGCTGTCGGTCGCCGGAATCGAGATCCCGTCGCCCGCTTCGGAAGGACGCTTTAATTTACATATATATATATATATATATATATATATATATATATATATATTTAGAAAAATATGAAATCTAACTGACCCCATATTTTTCATAGTTTAAATGAAATAGCGCTACACCTCAAGTCATGCATTTATCCCGAAAGACAAACACAAGACTTGAGTCCACGAGTCGATTATTTTGTCGGGTGTAGGATCACAAACAATCCTAAGAAGGTATGGGTGCCCCGCTAGCCTTATAGCGGTGAATGATACTGTCATCCTACGGTTCACCGGGGCCCTGGAACGAGTCCTGGTGTCGTAGTATGAGATATCATTCTACTCTATCACTGGTGTGCCTTTAGCATCATCGCCATCACTGCCCCAAAACAAAAACAAAACCAACTCCGAGTGAAGCGGGGAAAACACGTAAATCAATGAAAATGGGAAGGAAAGGAGATTAACCCACCTCCAAATCCGAGAAGAACCAAAGCGAGAGGAGGGTTAATCTAAAACGCCCCTAAAACAAGTAAGAATAAAACACTGAAAAAATAAAGCCCAAGATCCTTGAATCAATCTCGATGATATCATTGTCTCACTTGGGTATAATTGGATCGACCCCAAGAAGGGTGTCCTTTCCATTCCGACCAGAAAAAGTTTAAAATGAAATCTGAAAATCTTTTAAACTTTGTAAACCAAATAGGAAAGAAATTACTCGGGGAAACCCTCTACTAAAATCTCCAAACCCGTGCTAAAATCCAGATTTTCCAAATCTCCAATTAATTTTCAGCTTCTGAAATACAAATTCTCCCAATAGGATCACCTACAGGCTCGGGGCTAAGGCAACAGCAACAGGAAGATCACTAAGCTTCCAATACATAAGAAAGTGAATGGACAAGCTCTCATGAACCACCCAAATCAATTCCAATTCCACCAAGTGAGGTGTAGAAAAGATGCTTCAAATATAATTCTCAATCACCCCACTCCAAAAAGCAAGCAAAGGGGATCCAAACCAAAATAAAGTATAAAATTATTCGTCATAAAGCTGGAAATGAAGTTCAACACAAAATCACAGAATTGAATTACCATAGGGCTGAAACCGAGCCAACACAAGGCTAAAACCCGAACCACCATAAGGCTGGAACCGAGCCAAGCATGAGGCTAAAACCGGCCCAACACAAGTCCAAAACAGTAAACCACAGCAGGGGGTAAAACCGAGGCAGTACAAGGCCTGAACCAAGTCACAACAAGGCTGGAAACAAGCTCAAAATCAGGTTACAGCAGTCACAACTCAAAACCAAAGCAAAAGGGTGCTAAAAGAGCCAACCCGGGCCCATATGGAACCAAAACCCGAGCCACGACTAGGCTGGAAACAAGTCCAGCTCTAAATTAAAACAGGGAGACAGCAAGGCTAACAGAAAACCGGGCCACCCAAGGCTAAAACCAAGTCATAGATTAAGTCAAAACAAAGAACACAGCAGGACTCAACAAAACCGAGCGACATAAGGCTAAAACCAAGTCATAGATTAAGCCAAAACATAGAACACAGCAGGACTCAACAAAACCGAGCCACATGAGGCTCAAACCAAGTCCAACCACTATTAAATCCAAGCCCAACATAAGGCTACAACAACCCCTTTTTTAAGAACTTACTAAATGAAGCATATATATATATATATATATATATATATATATATATTTGAACATAGCCTTAGCTTGAAATTGAAAGAGGTTAAACTTGAACTATCATAACACTTCATGCCTTTTATATATCAAACCATGAAACTATCACATGTTTGCCAACAAGAATAAACTTAGAAAACTTTCCAAATTCATTTAACACGCTTTTGTAGAGGGCTAAGATGCAATGAGCCTAATAATCAAGCTTCCATGTATTCAAAACATAGAGCCACCATATGCTTCATATAAGAACAAGTGTGAAACTTCTCAAATTAAATTAAGCTTCTTCCTAGCATGTCATTTTGATAATCAAAAGCTACAAGGAGCAAAAGTCGAGCCCCACATATGTATAAAAGAGCAAAAGGCTCCTCAACAATTTATAACAACAATAGTAAGTAAAGAGCTTTACTCAAAAATATTTGTTAAAGGAGCTAGTAGCTTATCATGAGAACCAAACCTACCACATGCTTGCAAGAGAGACTAGCTTTGCCCCAAAACTATATTCCATCAATCTCAACTTGCTTCAAACAAAAGAAAATAGAAGCTAAAGCCATGCTACAACTTCACCATATTAAGCAAATAAAGCAAAAGGAGGAACTAATATCATGCCATATTCCTTACTCCTATCATGCTTCATGAAATAAAGACCCTCAAATTTCATATAAGAACAAACTAACACGTTACTAATGAGGGGGGAAGTGGAGGATCATCATTTACACAACAAGATAAAGCATTCCTTAACATATACATGCCCAGCCGAGACATTAAACAGGGAAGGCTAAGCCAACGGCACGAGTTACTGCTTCTCAGGCCAAACCGAAAAGAAGAGGGGAGTAAGAAAGTTACCAGCCTATGTAGAGTACTCAAGAAGCAAAAAGTTCAGGAAACAATCCAACAGCACCTCCCCTTCCTCACAGAAAATTTCGGGCCAACCCTAAAATCATCTCAAATGGGGTTTTTATAGGCGAAGGAGGGGGAGGAAGTGCCGCTATTTACCTTACAGGAAGGGGCGCAAGTGGGGCTGGCGACAATAGCTGCAAGAGGGAGCAGAGGTTAGTAAGTGGCGTACGCAGGAGGTGCCGCAGGGGCAAGTTGCTCGCATGGGGATAAGGATAGGATCGATCGTGAGCGGCTCGAGGAATAAACGGCCGCAAAGGGAGAACAATCGAGCGCGGGAGAAGCATTGAGCGAAGCTTCCACGGAGCTCGAGCGAGAGAGACGAAGCCAACAGGTCGAGCAGGAGAAAGGATTAGGGCTAGGTTTAGTTTAAGTAGGTTTTAAAAATATTCATTTTATTATTATTATTATTTTTTTTATATTATTTAAATTAAGCCCTGAATCACAAGTTTCGCCCCGACAGGCTATCGTCACAAACTTAAAGTCAATTTTAAGTGAAATCGATGTTCCGGACGCATCGACGCAGTCCGTTTCGTCGTCTGGGCAATCTCGTCGACGGTCGCGTCAAAATTGCGTCGAAATTTGGTCTCGTCACAAATTTTGACTCGAGCACGATCGATCAGAATGGTTCAGGTGTGTAAGATGTGCACGAGGCTGTCCTAATGTCCAGGGGTCCTATAGGGACTCAATTTGAACTCCTGACGTCAATTTCGACCGGCTACAAACTAGCGGTACGAAATCTCGTACAAGATTTCAAAGAGTAACGAAGTGGTTTCCAGACACTCTAAAACGAGGTGGGTCCCATCACTAGGAATCTAGGATCGTCAGGGAAGCTCTTGAGGCTAGAATCCTAAATCTAGGAGGAATACTAAACCTCGACAAAAAAAAACGAGGTCAACAAATGGACCCCCAATAGGTGTGGTGTGTTGGGCGAGCACACCGCACGTATTGGCGTTGACCGACGAGATCAACAAAACCAACACAAACGTTGCAAAGCAATGCGATATTGGATGCTGAGATCCTTTACCTCTAAAGTTGATAGGAGATCATTGCAGAGAAATGCGGTATCTGATGCTGGGATCCTTCACCTCTAAAATATATCAGGAGATCATTGCAGAGCAATGCTGTATCGGATACTGGGATCCTCTACCTCTAAAATATATCGAAGGAAAACATTGCAAAGCAATGTGGTATCAGATACTGGGATCCTCTACCTCTAAAATATATATAAGATCATTGCAAAGTAATCTGGTATCGGATACTAGGATCCTCTACCTCTACAATTGATAGGAGATCATTGCAGAGCAATGCGATATAGGATGCTGAGATCTTCCACCGCTAAAATATATCAGGAGATCATTGCAAAGCAATTGCAAAGCAATGCGGTATCAGATGCTGCGATCCTCTACCTCTAAAATATATCAAGAGATCATTGCAAAGCAATGCGGTATCGGATGCTGAGATCCTCTACCTCTAAAATATATCAAGAGATCATTGCACAGCAATGCGGTATCAGATACTGGGATCCTCAACCTCTAAAATATATCAGGAGATCATTGCAGAGCAATGCGGTATCGGATATTGGGATCCTCTACCTCTAAAATATCGAAGAAGATCATTGCAGAGCAATGTCAGATCTGACACGGGATCCCCTACCTCTAAAATATATCGAAGGAGAACATCAGAAACGAATGCGGTATCGGATACTGGGATCCTCTACCTCTAAAATATATATAAGGAGATCATTGCTAAACAATGCGGTATCGGATACTGGGATCCTCTATCTCTAAAATATATCGAAGGAGAACATTGCAACTGGGATCCTCTACCTCTAAAATATATATAAGGAGATCATTGCAAAGCAATGCGGTATCGGATACTGGGATCCTCCACCTCTACAATTGATAGGAGATCACTGCAGAGCAATGTGATATCGGATGCTGGGATCCTCCACCTCTAAAATATATCAGGAGATCATTGCAGAGCAATGCGGTATCGGATGCTGCGATCCTCTACCTCTAAAATATATCAGGAGATCAATGCAAAGCAATGCGGTACCGGATGCTACGATCCTCTACCTCTAAAATATATCAGGAGATCATTGCTAAACAATGCAGTATCGGATGTTGTGATCCTCTACCTCTAAATATATAAGGAGATCATTGCAAAGCAATGCGGTATCGGATGTTGCGATCCTCTACCTCTAAAATATAGGAGGAGATCATTGCAAAGCAATGCGATATCAGATACTGGGATCCTCTACCTCTACAACATGGAAAGAAAAGATTGCGATAGGAGGAGATCCTAAAGCAACGCGGAATGGGATGTAAAATCCTCATCCCCTAAAATATGATTTGAAAGATTTTCGTCCAAGGAAACAACTTAAGTGAGAATATGAGGATGTTTCATATCCCGCTCAAAGAGTTGACCGAAAAGGATCTTATTTGGGAAAGGATGTGATTTCACGCCAATAGAACCAATCGAAACTCGCGGCTTCATGTCAATAGAATCAGCTGATCCTTTCTCAAACGCCAAAGAATTGAAGGGATATCAATTACAGTCTCAGACTGGAGAATTCAGATTTGGAATTTGATATTTAAATTTGGAAGAAATTCGTGAAACTTGTGCAGTGCAGAAGTTTGCTGAAAGGTCTGGGCAAAGATTCGTGAAAATTTTTTTTGAACAGAAAATTTTTTTTTTATTTTGTTTGAATGCTGACTTTTATTTTGTTCCATTTGTTTTGGGATTTGAACCCAGTTTTAGACAAGCGCGACATATGAGTTCTAAGAACGAGTCTATCTTTGAAACACAAGGCACAGTGCTTCCTGAAATATCGTCCACTGACTAAGGACCAGTGCTAGAAAATAACTCACTCTTTAAGGTGCTGCGAAATTATATTCTTTCAAGTACCTATAAAGGTGTGTTATCTCTAAGACGCTTACATAGTTAAGTGGCCGTAATTTCGTAGCTTTGTTTAGTAATCGTCATCATTCGATTTGTTGCGGATCTCGTAAAGGTTGTTGAAGTTGTCTTCGAGAAATCTTTCTGACGCTCTTCGAGTTGAAGTTGGAGTTGTATTTGCTGGACACAACTGAAAGATACAACTTCTGGGTCGAATTTCTATTAACTGCTAATATCATCATCATTCCTTTAATTCTTTCTTTCTGGGCCTAAGTAGATTTCAGAATTTCCGTTCATGTGATCAAAATATTTTTCATTGTCCCAAGGTATTTCTGAGTCAATTAATGATCAACCAAAAGGCATAAAATCACTTGACTCTCTCCAAAGCATAATATCGGAGGAAACTTCTTAAGGTTACCTTTCAAGTTTCATTAATCGGGGGAAGATTAAGACACCAATTTTTGATTATATGCTTACCTCAAGCTTCTTCTCAGAGAGCATTCTTTTTTTTTTTTTTTATTGAGCCTTTCGCTCCCTTTTTTTATTGAAGATTACTATATCTGGTGGAATACATATTAAAGATTTTGAATGTCTGGATTGAGACACCAATTTTTGATTTTGTGCCAACCTCAAGCTTCTCCTCAGGAACATTTCCTTTTTTTTCTTTTTTTTGTTGCTCCTTTTGCTTTTCGAAATTATCGTATCCTGTAAGACATATTTACGTAAAGATTTTGAATGTCGAAACTCTCCCAATTAATAATTCGAAATGTCCCTTAATATGAACTCGAGATATTATAATTCTCGAAAGTCCGGACTCAAACATATAGCGAGAAAATTAAAAGGCTCTTGATATCCCGAGTCAATTACTCGTATTTCAAACACACTGCTTCATTTTGAGATCCACTTAGGACCCAGTTCGAATTCCTTAAAGTAAACGACTCAGTTATTAGGGCATTAATTTCATTCTTCCCTAAAGCCATATTCTTATCAAAATATCCAAAATTTGAGCTTTCCAAATATTGAACAATTCTGGACAAAAACAAACTTCTTGTCTTTCATTCATTGCAGTAGTAGAGATGGTACAAACCAATACTAATCATAATAATATCTTCTTTTAGCAACAAAAGTAGTACAATAGTAATAAAAAAACGTCTCATCCGTTGCCAGTTGCGTAGGAATCAATTGAAGCAAACAAATCACTGAAATCATATTGATAGAACCTTTTTAAGTTCTTTTCAAATATACATCGGGGATTATTACGCTTCCAGTTTTGAAGTGCTCCACGATCCAGTCTTTGAAACTGCAACACTCCTCTATGGTATGTCCAACGAATCTGTGGTACAGGCAATGTCTCGGATGTCCTTTCTTGTTGACCTCGTCGGGCTTCTTCGGCTTAGGCAACCTGAACTCGGGATTCTTGATCAGAATGCGGAACATCTTTTTCGTTGCTTCATCTTTAAAAGAGTATGTTCTGTTTGATCGATCAACCGTGGTTGGAACTTGCCTGTCATTTGTCTGGTAAGGTTTCTGCTGAGATGATTGCTGAATATTCTGACGAGGACGTTGGAAGGTTTCATTGAGGTTGTTCGGCTCGTATTCTGCAACTCGTCGCTTTCCCTCGTTAACCATCGCAATTGTTCCAGATTTTCTTTCATCTGTCTTGGTTATCTTGGACTTCTCGGTCTTCTCATAAGAATTCATATGCTTGACTTCTTCATGCAGATTGTTGACTTTGCTGAGTAACTTCTCGAAAAACTTGATGGTGAGTCCCTTGAGCATGAAAGCTATCGGTCCATGGATATTTTTGAGCAAGATCTCAATCGCATGATGTTCTTGTAGTTGAGGTTCACACTTCATGCTAAGGTTTCTCCACCTCAAGATGTAATCCACTAAAGTCTCATTAGGCTTTTCTCTTTCAATCACGAGATCTCCAATGGAAACATGATGCTGTGCTCCGGCAAATCTTTTCACGAACAACTGCTCTAAGTCGAAGAATGTTTTCATTGATTATTAGGTAATTCGGCATACCAATCAAATGCTATTCCTGACAAACTGACGGCAAAGCAATGCTTCGTTACCTCCGGTGTTGCCACAACTAACTCGGAAATGTGCTGTGCTGTCTGGGATTTCCAGTCCCGTCAAATATCTTAAAGTTCGGTGACACAAAACCTCTAGGTAGGGTACGGCATCAAATTCTTTCGGGTAGGGTCTACCCTTTAAAATCAATGCACCACTTAGATTGGGCTATGGCCTCCCGAACTTGTTCGACCATTTGTTTAAATTCATTTTCTGGTATGATGCTCTAGGCAGAATCTTTCGGTTGTTCATCAGAGGCGAACTCTCTTCTTTCATCTGCATCATTAATGGTTTCTGGTTGGTTTGTTTCTGGAAGTGTCTTCTGCGTAATTGTAATTGTCTTTGCATCGCAATCATGGAGGTTGTCAATTCTTTAGTTTTCTTTTCGAGACAACTGATCTGTTCGTCCCTTTGCTGGATGACCCTCTGCCACTCATCTGCGGCATTCTCCTCACGAAGAGGAGTGTCGCTCGCAGCTAACATGGCTGGGGTCTCGACGACATTGATTTTCGCAAATTCACTTTCCATGTAATCCGCTATGCTCGTAATCTTCGTCTTCGATATCTCTTTTCTGATCTTTAGACAGTTGTGCAATGTCAGCTCGAAGCTTTTCCAAGGCAAACTCAATCGAATTTCCTTTGAGAATTTTAAGGTCAACTGAAACTTTTCGAGAAACATCACTTATTTCCCCGAACACCGGCGTCTTGATTGAATCCTCCGAAACCACATTTACAGAACCTTCTTCAGGTTCGTTTAAATATTCTTTCGGGATTATCACATTTTCACTTCTAAAATTCTCTTCAAGCCAATCCTTGAAGACAAAGCAATTTTCTATTGTGTGGCCGAGCAACTGGTGGTATGGGCAGTATTGAGGATGATCTTTCATGTTGGCTTCCTCTGGCTTTTTCAGCTTTGGAAGTCTGAATTCTGGTCTCAACAGCAAGTCGTGGAACATCTTCGACACGGTTTCTTCCTTGAAGGAATACACCACTTTCTGTCATTCTGCAATGGACATCTGTTTATTCCTTGTTTGGTGTGATCCCGGTCGATGTAGTTGTTGGCTAGATTGGCCATATCGTTGTGTCCGTTGTTGGCGGAATTGTCGAGGTTGTATGGTTTTCAAAATTCTTCGTCGCGCCTCCTTTCCTGTGCCTTCATCGCCTGTACAGCCTCGAATTGGACCCAATCTCGAATCCAGAAAATGGTAGAGTATAAGCGTCAACTGACTTTTCCTCATATAGAATCTCTTTTCCCTTACTTAGCAAAACAGCTGGTGCGGTGACAGTGAATCCGGTAGTAGGGGAGAAAACAGTTCTCAGAGAAATCCCAACGACAGTATTTTCAGCACTAGTAGAGCTCTTTTCAACCAACACCTTTGAAGGGAGAACTCTTTAGCGATTCCAAGTCAAACTCTACGATAGGCTGCACGAACGTATTTGTTTCGAACTTCATTACCGTGACGGCCACGTTCCCGAACTTAACTCCAATATCATCGAACTCTTGTCCAAATTTAATAATTGCCAAGTCAGGCAGTTCATCCCTGTTGACAGCGAACTTCATTCCAGAGGCAAAAGAAAAGATCAACTTTGGCGAAGACATTATCCCCTGTCATTTGAAGAATTTCTGAAAGTCAGCGATGTCCCGTGCCTTGCGGTTTCGACAGAAGTACTCAAGTTGACGCATTTGTCTTACGAACTGGGCATCCTTTATTATTTTATTTTTCAAATTTGTGATTTATTTGTGATTAAAACATCGAACTGGTGGTATGGGCAGTATTGAGGATGATCTTTCATGCTGGCTTCCTCTGGCTTTTTCGGCTTTGAAAGTCTGAATTCTGGTCTCAACAGCAAGTCGTGGAACATCTTCGACACGGTTTCTTCCTCGAAGGAATACACCACTTTCTGTCGTTCTGCATCGGACATCCGCTATTTCTTGTTTGGTGTGATCCTGTCGATGTAGTTGTTGGCTAGATTGGCCATATCGTCGTGTCCATTGTCGGCGGAATTGTCGACGTTGTTTGGTTTTCAAAATTTTCCGTCGCGCCTCCTTTCCCGTGCCTTCATCGCGCTAGCAGGTCCTCGAATCGACCCAATCTCGAATCCAGAAAATGGTAGAGTATAAGCGTCAACTGACTTTTCCTCATATAGAATCTTTTTTCCCTTACTTAGCAAAATAGCTGGTGCGGTGACAGCGAATCCGGTAGTAGGGGAGAAAACAGTTCTTAAAGAAATCCCAACGACAGTATTTTTAGCACTAATTGAGCTCTTTTCAACCAACACCTTTGAAGGGGAGAACTCTTTAGCAAATTCCAAGTCAAACTCTACGATAGGCTGCACGAACTTATTTGTTTCGAACTTCATTACCGTGACGGCCACGTTCCCGAACTTAACTCCAATATCATCGAACTCTTGTCCAAATTTAATAATTGCCAAGTCGGCAGTTCATCCTCGATCGATGCCGAACTTCATTCCGAGAGGCAAAAGAAAGATCAACTTTGGCGAAGACATTTGTCCTCGTCATTCAAGAATTTCTGAAAGTCAGCGATGTCCCGTGCCTTGCGGTTTCGACAGAAGTACTCAAGTTGACGCACTTGTCTTACGAACTGGGCATCCTTTATTATTTTATTTTTCAAATTTGTGATTTTTTTGTGATTAAAACATCGAAGAGTTGCAATTAGCAAATTAAACAAGCGTGAAAGGACGCAACATGGCTTGATTCGCAAGAAACAAAACAAACCGCAAGGAGACGAAGAAAGTGCGAAGTTTAGGACCCAGTGCAGGGCCAACTTCACAACGCACAATGCCGTGTGGAACTTGTCCACCAACACACCTATTGGGAGTCTGACCCCACACAAAGATCAAAAAGTCCTTAATGGCCTCCTGAGCCATCTTGTTCAAAAGGTGATTAAACAGACGATCCTGAAGTCCAAAAGAGTTGACCGTGCTCACCCAAGAAAGAAATGGGAGGAGCATGTCAACGGAAGAAGGGTAATCTGGTCCATAAGGGACATGGACACATTACCGATGTATGAAGATAAGATTTCCTGATTTAAATGGAAAGAGAAGACATTCCCCAGCTTAGTCGCTAGAAGCTGTCGGCGTTGTTTTGGGTGTGGAGTGCCCGTAAGAAGCTGTCGGTCGCCGGAATCGAGATCCCGTCGCCCGCTTCGGAAGGACGCTTTAATTTATATATATATATATATATATATATATATATATATATATATATATATATATATATATATATATGAAAAATATGAAATCAAACTAACCCCATATTTTTCATAGTTTAAATGAAAGAAGCCTTCATAGCTCAGTCACGCATTTATCCCGAAAGACAAATACAAGACTTGAGATGAGGCTCGATCAAATAAACTAAGAAATACATGACGTCTGTTTTGTTCGCAAACCATTTTAATTTGTTGACAAGCTTCCCCTATTTAATATAAAGAATTAAATAGGGTTTATTTTAAGCTGGGTTCGGAAATGTTTCACTATAAAGCAAGCACTTATAGTTAATTACATCTTAAATGACCGAAATCACTTAAGAAAACTCTCGATAAAAATCGTGAAATATTATCTTCGAGGAGGTCAAAATGATAAAACTTTTCAACATAATCGGACAAAGAGGTGTGAAGGGATTGGCTCAAAATCGAACATTTTATTGTAGAATCCAAAGGAAGAGAAACTAGGGGATGTCGGAGATCCGAAGGCGAACCTCGGTGACTTTCCAAGCTATCTTATGATTTGGCTTCGATTTAGGAGATATTATTTAAATGTTTCATCCTGCCAATTTTATTTAATTAATGCTTACATTTGTGTGAAATGATCACACGAATAGCCTAGAAGATATGAGGATTTAGGTCGTAACGAACGACAATCTCAGAATCATAAAACGAGTTGGGGCTTATATCAGTACAATAGAGATATACAAAGCGCCCATAAGAAGTCGAGGATTTATGTCGACGCTAGCGAACAACCTCGAAATCCTATGGATTGTTGTTTAATCACTAAGGAATAGTTTAATTTAGTGAAGAGACATGTTTCATTATTGAAGATGCGCGTCTTGCCATTAATGCATAGCTCCAGGCTCCTTCATGCTGAAGAGGTTGAGTTTTCTAAGATGACGAGTTATAATGTCAAATCGAGTGGCCTCATTAGTTGAGTTCTCCTAAACATCCTATGCAAAGTATGTTTAAATGTTATACGATAGTATAACGGGATATATAACGACGAGAAAACAAGAAAGATGCGAAGAGAAGTACGGTACAAAGTCATTAAAAAGAAAGACGTACGATATGCAATTATGAAACATAACACGCCGTAAATATAAAAACCCGTATACTCAGGAGAGTCGCTATCGCAACGAAGTTCGAAGTGCATCTTCGCGGCGAAAGCCAAGTAGAAAAACAGAAATATCGTTCAGAAAGCTCGAGAAAAAACGGCGAATCTCACAACAGAAAGCTCGAGAAAATGAATAACACAAGTCATTAAAACTTCAGAAAAATCCTAAAAAAGGGACCACGAGTGCTTCATCAAAATTATACGAAAATCCGAAGAAAACCGCAAACACTCGGTCGGGAGCTAGGACTCAGCGTGAGATCGTCTGAAGGGTCATCAAAGGCTACTCTGTTACCTGAGTGTATAGAGCCCGTCACTTAGTTAGAATGGTGTCCTACTAAACCTAACTCAGGAGGGTGTTCCTTAACCCAAAACTGATAATCAACAAGTGGGCAACCAAGTTTTATAATATGGTTTTAAAATTTATGTTTTTTTTTTTAGCATGCACGTGGATTTCAGGCATACAAAAGAGAGTTTATGTTGATATTTTAGTTGTAGTGAAAATATGTTTTTGTTGTAGAATGTAGTATCATATTCTTATCAGGTTTTGAAAATTGGGATTTTCCACGAGTCGATTATTTCGTCGGGTGTAGGATCACAAATAATCCTAATAAGGTATGGGTGCCCCGCTAGCCTTATAGCGGTGAATGATACCGTCATCCTACGGTTCACCGAGCCCTTGGAACAAGTCCTGGTGTCGTAGGATGAGATATCATTCTACTCTATCACTGGTGTGCCTTTAGCATCATCGCCGTCACTGCCCAAAAACAAAAACAAAACCAACTTCGAGTGAAGTGGGAAAACACGTAAATCAATGAAAAGAGGAAGGAAAGAAGATTAACCCACCTCCAAATTCGAGAAGAACGAAAGGGGGAGGAGGGTTAATTTAAAACGCCCCTAAAACAAGTAAGAACAAAACACTAAAAAAATAAAGTCCAAGATCCTTGAATCAATCCCAAGGATATCATTTTCTCACATGAGTATAATTGGATCGACCCCAAGAAGGGTGTCCTTTCCATTCCGACCAGAAAAAGTTTAAAATGAAATCTGAAAATCTTTTAAACTTTGTAAACCAAATAGGAAATAAATTACTCGGGGAAACCCTCTACTAAAATCTTCAAACCCGTGCTAAAATCCAGATTTTCCAAATCTCCAATTAATTTTCAGCTTCTGAAATACAAATTCTCCCAATAGGATCACCTACGAGCTCGAGGCTAAGGCAACAAAGAACGGGAAGATCACTAAGCTTCCAATACATAAGAAAGTGAATGGACAAGTTCTCATGAACCACCCAAATCAATTCCAATTCCACCAAGTGAGGTGTAGCAAAGTTGCTTCAAATATAATTCTCAATCACCACTCCAAAAAGCAAGCAAAGGGGATCCAAACCAAAATAAAGTATAAAATTATTCGTCATAAAGCTGGAAATGAAGTTCAACACAAAACCACAGAATTGAATTACCATAGGGCTGAAACCGAGCCAACACAAGGCTAAAACCCGAACCACCATAAGGCTGGAACCGAGCCAAGCATGAGGCTAAAACCGGCCCAACACAAGGCCAAAGCAGTAAACCACAGCAGGGGGTAAACCGAGGCAGTACGAGGCCTGAACCGAGTCACAACAAGGCTGGAAACAAGCTCAAAATCAGGTTACAACAGTCCCAACTCAAAGCCATAGCAAAATGGTGCTAAAGGAGCCAACCCGGGCCCATATGGAACCAAAACCCGAGCCACAGCTAGGCTGGAAAAAAGTCCAGCTCTAAATTAAGACAGGGAGACAGCAAGACTAACAGAAAACTGGGCCACACAAGGCTAAAACCAAGTCATAGATTAAGCCAATATAAAGAACACAACAGGACTCAACAAAATCGAGCCACATGAGGCTATAACCAAGTCATAGATTAAGCCAAAACAAAGAACACAGCAGGACTCAACAAAACCGAACCACATGAGGCTAAAATCAAGTCATAGATTAAGTCAAAACAAAGAACACAGCAGGACTCAACAAAACCGAGCCACATGAAGCTAAAACCAAGTACAACCACGATTAAATCCAAGCCCAACATAAGGCTACAACAAGCCCTTTTTTAAGAACTTACGAAATGAGGCATATATATATATATATATATATATATATATATATATATATATATATGAACATAGCCTTAGCTTGAAATTGAAAGAGGTTAAACTTGGACTATCATAACACTTCATGCCTTTTATATATCAAACCATGAAACTATCACATGTTTGCCAACAAGAATAAACTTAGAAAACTTTCCAAATTCATTTAACACGCTTTTGTAGAGGGCTAAGATGCAATGAGCCTAATAATCAAGCTTCCATGTATTCAAAACATAGAGCCACCATATGCTTCATATAAGAACAAGTGTGAAACTTCTCAAATTAAACTAAGCTTCTTCTTAGCATGCCATTTTGATAATGAAAAGCTACAAGGAGCAAAAGTCGAGCCCCACATATGTATAAAAGAGCAAAAGGCTCCTCAACAATTTATAACAACAATAGTAAGTAAAGAGCTTTACTCTAAAATATTTGTTAGAGGAGCTAGTAGCTTATCATGAGAACCAAACCTACCACATGCTTGCAAGAGAGACTAGTTTTGCCCCAAAACTATATTCCATCAATCTCAACTTGCTTCAAACAAAAGAAAATAGAAGCTAAAGCCATGCTACAACTTCACCATATTAAGCAAATAAAGCAAAATGAGGAACTAATATCATGCCATATTCCTTACTCCTATACATGCTTCATGTAATAAAGCCCCTCAAATTTCATATAAGAACAAACTAACACGTTACTAATGAGGGGGGAAGTGGTGGATCATCATTTACACAACAAGATAAAGCATTCCTTAACATATACATGCCCAGTCGAGACATTAAACAGGGAAGGCTAAGCCAACGACACGAGTTACGGCTTCCTTAGGCCAAACCGAAAAGAAGGGAGTAAGAAAGTTACCAGCCTATGTAGAGTACTCAAGAAGCAAAAAGTTCAGGAAACAGTCTAACAACACTTCCCCTTCCTCACAGAAAATTTCGGGCCAACCCTAAACTCATCCCAAATGCGGTTTTTATAGGCGAAGGAGGGGGAGGAAGTGCCGCTACTCACCTTACAGGAAGGGGCGCAAGTGGGGCTGGCGACAAATTGCCGCAAGAGGGAGCAGAGGTTAGTAAGTGGCGTACGCAGGAGGTGCCGCAGGGGCAAGTTGCTCGCACGGGGATAAGGATAGGATCGATCGTGAGCGGCTCGAGGAATAAACGACCGCAAAGGGAGAACGATTGAGCGCGTGAGAAGCATTGAGCTAAGCTTCCACAGAGCTCGCGCGAGATAGACGAAGCCAACCAGTCGAGCGTGAGAAGGGATTAGGGCTAGGTTTAGTTTAAGTAGGTTTTAAAAATATTCATTTTATTATTATTATTATTTTAAATTATTTAAATTAAGCCCTAAATCACAAGTTTCACCTCCGACAGGCTATCGTCACAAACTTAACGTCAATTTTAAGTGAAATTGACGTTCCGGACGTATCGGCGCAAACCGTTTCGTCGTCCGAGGTCGTCTGGGCAACCTCGTCGACGGTCGCGTCAAAATTGCGTCGAAATTTGGTCTCGTCACAAATTTTTACTCGAGCTCGATCGATCAGAATGTTGCAGGTGTGTAAGATGTGCACGAGGCTGTCCTAATGTCCAGGGGTCCTACAGGGACTCAATTTGAACTCCTGACGTCAATTTCGACCGGCTACAAACTAGCGGTACGGAATCTCGTACAGGATTTCAAAGGGTAACGAAGTGGTTTCCAGACACTCTAAAACGAGGTGGGTCCCATCACTAAGAATCTAGGATCGTCGGGGAAGCTCCTGAGGCTAGAATCCTAAATCTAGGAGGAATACTAAACCTCGACCAAACAAAAAACGAGGTCAACACCAACAGATATGAATCACCTTTAATCGTTGTTCTTCTGTTGTTTAGCCCACCTTCAACCTTGCCACCACCTTTCTAAGCCCCTATGAGTCACCACCACCTCTCTAGATCTGTCTCAGTCGCGCATCGTGTGTTGCATCTGTTGTTATTTTTTGTTTTTGTGGTGTTGGTGTAACGCCTATTGGCTCTTGCAATAATAATATTTGTTTACTTATTATTGTTTGGGTTAACTTTGGTATCAGCTATTCTCTTCCACCTCCTCTCTTCCAAATTGGATTAATGTAAATGTCGATGGGATCTTCTATCTTCTAATTTTGCGGCCATTGGATCTATCATCTGTGACAAGGTGGGGCTATTGATTATGGCTTTCGGTCATAAATTCATTCTTTGGGATAACTCCCAAGTGGAAAAGATAGCAGTCTTATCTCTCCACAAAATCATTGAAGATTAGATAATTGAAGGCAACAGAATTATCATCGAGGGGGACATCTCCAACATTATGGATCTCTTCAAGCGTACCGTGGATAAGAAGATGTGGTAACACAATGCTCTCGACAATCCAAATATTGGTTTTTTGCTTAAGTTCAGGCAAGTTTTGTTTCAACATGGCAACAGAGAAAGCAACATAGCAGCCTGCACTTGTGCAAAGTTGGCTTTGGATAGTGATTTTCTTTCGACACATGTAAATATTACCGATCCTCTCTTTTTGGTTTTACAAGAGGATAATGCTCATATTGTACATGCATAACTGGCATAGTTTTTTTGGGTTACTTTTTGTAACCGCTTCTCCTCCTAATGCAAAATGCAATATTTCAAGGTATTAGTGGATCCAGCAGTTGACCCATGATAGTAGAATCATTGAATTTTGATCGGGTTAACCATCCTCTTCTCTCATCCAACTAAATCCGAAGAAATTTTTACATAAAGTGCAATTAATGCCTTTAATTGATTGTGTTCTTTACTCTTAGGTAGTGATATAATTAATTATAGAGACTTACATGGGAAACTGCTATTCCTCTTGATCTAAATTATGCCAGACAACAAGCTATGGGAAATATTTGGGAAAAATTTAAAATTCTTCCCTTGAAATTACGCAATCCTCTTGGTGAAACGTAAAAAAGCATAAAAAAATTCAACGAGCATATTAGCCTTAAGGAGCCCAGTAGATGGCCATGCATGGTTGACGTGAGTCTTTTGACGGGTAGATGGATAATTCCATTTCTGTTTTTTTCCAAAGCACTATGTGCAAGGATATATGATGCTACTTTGCAGGCAAGGCACTAATCAAAATATCAACAAAATAATTTCAAATGAGTGATGGTGTTTCTTGTTCGTGACCTAATGATATGTAGGAATTTACCTTTTTTTTGTTTGTTAGACTCGTATTATTTTATTTTAGTTTACCTTCCTTACGAGTGCTAATTTTCTTACCAAATTATCAATGGTTGATTGGCACGGAGAGAAATCCCAAGTCCCCGTTTGAGATCCACTTATTTTTATTTTATTTTATGTTTTTATTTTATTTTATCTTTGTTTTATTTTGAATTAAAACATGCTTGATAGTGGTGGTTGTTTTTAATAACACTCAAAATGCCTTTTAAGTGTTTTGAGTTTTTTAAAAACAAATCACCTTATCTTAAAAAACAGAAGATAAAAAAACATAGAAAAATTATACTAACTAAATATTTTGAAAACAAAAGTAAAAACAAAAACAAAAGTGATGCCAAACGAGCTCTAAGATTTTCCTTCTCCATTGGGAAATTGTAGACTACTTGATCTGAACTTTCAGACGCTGCTTTATTTTTTTTCTCATGTTAATTGTATATTCATGAATTTATACTGGTGTAGAATAAGTTCTTAAATGAAGTTTGAACTGTTTATGATGGACTCCAAAATTTACAGACTCTGAACATGCATTTAGATGACATTTTGGTTTAAGAATTTTATGATATGAACCTTTCCTATTGGCACTTTAATTGTCATAAAATTTTTGTCCGCTAATCATATATAAAGGTAATTTTCACAGAATTCAAGTAAATGGTCATTCTAGAAGAATTATTACCGCACTCTAGGATTTAAAGCTTGACCAGCACAATATTAAGCATATATTAATCTTGGAGATATGGATAAGGCGAAGCTAGCAGCTTTTGGAGAACGTTTAAAGATTGGAGGTGAACGCTTGAAGGTTGGGGGCGCCGAAATGGGAAGAAAGTTTAGCGGAAAAATGAAAGAGATTCTTCAAGGCCAGTCACAAGAGGCCAAAATGGTTGAGGATGCTACATCAGAGAGTTTGGAGGAACCAAACTGGGGTCTTAATCTAAGGATCTGCAATTTGCTTAACAGTGAGGAGTTTGATGGGTCTGAAGTGGTGAGGACAATAAAGAAGAAGATCTCTGGCAAGAGTCCCATTGGTCAACGACTGAGTCTTGAACTGCTGGAGGCTTGTGCAATGAACTGTGAGAAGGTCTTTTCAGAAGTGGCTTCTGAGAAAGTTCTAGAAGAAATGGTAAAGATGATTGACAATCCGCAGACGCAATTTGCTAATAGGCAGAAATCTTTGCAATTGATAGAGGCGTGGGGCAAATCAGATGATCTCAGTTATCTACCTGTCTTCAAACAGACTTATTTGGTATATCTTCAATGTCATCATTTGTTTTTCTAGGTTATTTTTTTTTCTAATGATTTTAGTTGTGTTCATTTAATAGCCTTGTGAAGCTTTGATTAACATATTTTTTAAATTTTATCTGTTTATTTTGTTTTTTAGAAAGTTTCATCATGTGTTGTGTTGCTTTACTCAGTTTTCTTTTTCAGCTGGCATTCAGGGGGACCTGATAGCTGGAGTTTTATACAAATCTTCAATATCTAGTTTAAATTGCTTATTTAAGGCACTTTGTTTTACCTGTTAATAGTTCTAGAAATACTTGATGATTGATTTAAAAACATATAAAGAAAATCATGTATTCCACTCTCTCATGGATGACGTTTATCTTTGATCTGAAGGGCATATTTTGGAAATTGTGGAGGAGAATACATCGTCTCTCATAGGAAGATGAGGGTTTCTATATCACTCTCCATATATTTATTATTTTCAATATGAAAACATGAAAACTTTCTATCAAATGGGAAGAGAATTGATACTCCTCTAATTAAAATTTATCTATTAGGACATTCAAATATAAGATCTAGATCTTTTATCATCTTTGACAATATCAAAATTCTCAACTGACAAGTTTCCATGCATTTTTACAATTGTTTACTTGAACATTGTATGTGCGTAGTTTTTCAATGAATGGTTTTGATTGCTTGATAAGAGATTTGTTATTTTCATGTCATAAAATGTTTGAAGTGAGCTCAAATTCAATGCATGTTCTTTGTGATTTTTAAGGCATATTTAATGATATTTTTATTGGTAAGATACATGAAAAAATTGGGGGCTTTAGAATATTTTTGATTTTTGCTCTATCAATGATGAAATCTCTATTAAAATCAATGAGAACTAGGTTCATAATATATTTTTCATTGTGTTTATCACTATGATTGGTGTGACACCTTATGTGAGTACCATAGGAGGAAGTAATTGAAAACTAAGTTGAGTGGTGAAGAAAATCCGATCTCTCTTGGGTGGAGGAGTTTAATCTCTATTTATGTAAGTTTAATCATTAATGAATTCTCATACTCATACTCCATTTATTCCTATTAAGTGTTGTAAGAGTGTTAACTGTATTTTGCATTTTTTTTTTTTTTTTTGCACAAGTTCTAACCATATTATCTTTAGTCTATTTTTCTATTTTAATCCTCCCCATTAAATTTTTTAGCCATCTCATGTAAAGATGTTTTTTTTTCTTTTTTTAAATCAATGATATTTTTTTGTCTTCAAACGTGAAATCTTACTTTATATTTCTTACAACCTAAAAAATTACTTGTGAGTTAGGTTTCTTTAGTTGTCTTCATTTTATTTTTACTACCTGTGATATCTGGTTATAAATTTCTACGTTGCCTGCCAACTTATGCTTCTGACGTATTTTCTTATAATATTTTAGAGGCCTTCATGTATTCCGAATCTTATACCCCGCCTTGGATTCATTTATTAGGCTTACATCCCGATGTACTTGGTGGTAATGATTTCTATTAAACGTTCCAAAAACATCAGAAAGATTTGTCAACCCATCTTTTGCATAAGGGAAATTCTATCGTAGTTCTTTATGTCTGTTGTTGCTGATTTAGTGTTTAAAATAGTGTTTCTGGTTTACTTTATGACCACTATGAACTTTATTTTTGAATTCAAAGACTTGTAGGAGCATTTCACTTGGCTCTTTTTTTTGCTGTCAATTATGTATGGTTAGCTTTCCATTCAGCTTCTTCAGCATTTAAGGAACTTTCTTTCATTTCATTTTTGTTCCATTCTTTGGCGCTTTAGGCATAAGGAGCAAATTTCAGTTCTGTATTATGTTTTACTGCGGTAGATAATTTTTCACTCGCCCATTAAACATCTCATCAGTTCTTATGAGATTTTTTCCTTTATGATTAAACAATACTTGTTTGACTATTGTTCCATGAAAACGCTGATATGGAAAAAGTTGAAAGTAACCAATTCTGATGCAGGTTATAAACAATGCTGTTTCCTATAAATAAGTAAACCTATATGACATTTTCTTCCGACTGTTGATCGTGGAGTGTTTTTTTCAGAACTTGAAGTCTCGGGAAATACCTAATGAGCAGGCAGATGGAAGTTCTGCTCAGTTGTTTTCTTCACTTGAGGATGATTTTGATGAGCACGAATCTCTTCCTCGAAGTTATCATGAATCTCTTCCTCGGGGTTATCCTCTTCCCAGTTCTGGTCAGCAGACTACAGTTGCGGGCTCTGTCCCTTTGCAGGGTGTGCCAATCTCAATGGAAGAAAAGAAGGAATTACTTACGATTACTAGAAATAGCCTTGAGATCATCTCTTCTCTGTTGAGCACCGAGACCAAGGAAAAGCCTACAAAGGTATTCATATTGATATCCTGGTTTATTTTCTGATCATTCATCACAGGGTAATTAATGATGGTTGTTTGCTCTAGTCTGTTTCTATATTTTGTCTTTTTTTTATTAATGTAAGAAACCTTTTATCCTTTAAAATCCAATTTGATCCAACCGAGTCTTGATTGGAAGTAGGCAATTTATTTGGGGAAACAAAAGGACAATGGTGATGAACATTATGGAAATTGCTATAAATATTTGACCCAAAACTTTCCACCATAAGCTCAAAATCAACCTTCTAACTAGTTGGTGGATGATCTGCAATCAGTTCAGTTCTAATATATAGTCTGGGGTCGGCTATTTGTATTTTCTTTTCCTTTGTGTTCTTTTGAGTTTCATATTTTTTATATAATTTTATAAATTAAGATCATTTTTTATAGAACATGCCCAAGTATAAAGCCAACCCTTTCATAAATCAAATCTAAAACATCCACTTTTCTAATAGGGTCATCGGATGGTCGTTGTTCAACATGACCAAACCATGTAAAGACAACGCTCTCTAATATTGTCCGTCAATGGAGCTACTCCAACTCTTTCATGGATATATTCATTTTGCATTTTGTCTCTAAGTATAAAGCTCCTCATCCACTTAGGCATTCTCATCTTAGCAACACTTGACTTAATTTTATGCTTCTTCTTTAGAGGCCGCTTCATCATCCACTGATGTTTTGACTATAAATAATTCTCGTCTTTGAAACATCTCAACTTCATTCTATTTGCGAACACAATGATGCTGGCATTTTCCAGCAGCTATTTAATTCAGATTGGAGTTTTCAAAATATCGATTCTTTGGTGGATAATAGATTTTAGAATCTGTATTAAAAGTGAGGCTGGAGTTATAATAAAAACTATGAGTACTTACTATATTCTCAAGCCTTCAAGTTAGAAGTTCCCAGTGAATAAAGTTTTAAGCTTTTATGATCCATAGGATGCTTTATACTTGGTGCTGTTATCTCTCTCTATCTTACTTATTTTCTATGGCAATTTATATCTTTATTTAATTAATATATTTTATTTCATATAAAACTTTAATATTTTAATTTTTAATGTGCCGTCACCCCCATTGCTTTTATTATTTTCTTCAACGAATAAATTTTTTTTTAATCTTTAACATCGCTTTTTTGACACTTTTCCTTGTCGGAGTTCCAATTTTTCATAGAATAGATCGAGGCTTGATTTCCCTTTTATTTTTATTAATTGTGATTTTTCATATATAACATTATATTTTATTATTGCGATCAATGAATGAATATTTTTCTGTTGTTTAAAACCACATTGTACTCCATCATGAAGGGATCGTCCCTTCTTTTTTTTGACTCTCCACAACTCCATAAAGGGATTTTCCCTTCATTCTTTTTGGCACTATCAGAGAGTAGTTGAGATCGGTCGAGCCGCTGAGATTGACCATCCATCTTGTAAAGCTGCTATGCTCTAGTCCATCTGGCAGAGTTGCAATGCTTGGTTCTCTCTGAGCCGTAGATCTTATTTGACTCTCTATGATTCCCGTGCATTTTTTCCCTATGATTTTGCCGTGCGTCCCTCTACTCTCTGAGATCTTTGTGCATATTTTTTTCTCTCCAAGATTATCGTGCATCTTCTTCCTTCATGTCATACTAGGCTGCAATAACTGTTGTAAGATACCCCACTAATTATTCTGAAGGTTTTAACTATATTTCGGTACAACAACAACAACAACAACAAAGCCTTAATCCCACTAAGTGGGGTCGGCTACATGAATTCTTTTTTTCCATTGTGTCCTATTTAGTGTCAAATTTTCGTTTAATTTAACTATATTTCGGTAGTGCCAATTAAATCTATTGCCACAAATTTGATTTTGTAAAAATCTTTCTTACACATCACAATCAGTAAAATTAATAAGCAAAACTACTGCTAGCGGGCATAGTCCACTGTATTGGAAAGCCACATATATTCCTTGCCATCACTTGCGATTAGGGCTGTAAACGAGCCGAGCTTGAGCGAGCTCAGGCTTGGCTCGTGTTCGGCTCGTTCGAAATTAGCTCGGCTCGTGTTCGGCTCGTGTTCGAAATGGCTCGTGAAAGGTGTGTTCGTGTTCGGCTCGTGTTCGAAATGGCTTGTTCGTGTTCGGCTCGTGTTCGGCTCGAAATCGGCTCGTTAAAATTAATTGAAAAATATATGTCTAGCGCCGGATTCGAACCCGGACCAAATGAATGGAAACAAGTAAGCATAACCACGCTACCACACAAGCAGTTATGATTTAAACTTAAATATAAATATATATAATATATTAATATATAATAATATATATAATAAATTATTATATAGATAATTATATGATTATTTTTTTATTTCGAGCTAATTCGAGCCGAACACGAGCGAACAAACAAGTTGCTTGTGTTCGGCTCGTTAACATTTCGAGCTTAAAAATTTGTTTGTGTTCGGCTCGTTAGGCTTAACGAACGAGCCGAACACGAGCTACTTAACGAGCCGAACACGAGCTGTTCGCGAACAACGAGCCAAATTGCCAGCCCTACTTGCGATGTCTGGGAGGTGACACACACCTTATGCTTAGGTTTTGAAAATCCTTCTCAAATATTAGAGTTAAAAATATGACTTTGATAATTCAAGCAAAATAATCGTGATGCCTCGACCTTTTAGGATGAGTTAGTTGTATAATAGCAAGAGCTTGATCAATGTTATGACAACATTTGAGAAAATATCTATGATTAAAAAATAGTAGAAAATGATAGTTTTACATGTTCCCAAATGACATAAATCAAAACTTGTATCAAGTCTGAGACAAGGTTTAAAATTGTATAATTGGATACTGAGATGTATTTCATTCATGACGCGAGGTGTAAGCCTCAAAATGTATTGAGGCGTATGTTTAAATTAAAAAAAAAATTATGTAAATTAATAAATATCGTATAAACTATAAAGATTAAAGTAAGAAATAATGCATTAATATTCTAACTTATTGACACGTTAAAAATAACCTACTAACATTCTGATTAAGTAAAAAATAATAAATTGCGTAAAATTAGAGGTAGCACGTTAATATCACTGCATCAAATTATGAAATAAGATGAGTTGCACAAACATTAAACTATCGAAGTAAGCAAAGATATTAAAATAAAATATTAAAATATCAAAATATAACAATCAAATTAAATTTAATATAAATATTTCTCTCCCACGCATGCTCCCTCTCCCTTAAGATATAAAAAGTCATTAATATTTGATACAACTTATACTTAGGTTTTGAAAATCCTTCTCAAATATTAGAGTTGAAAATATGTCTTTGATAATTCAAGAAAAATAATCGTGATGCCTAGACCTTTTAGATGAATTGGTTGTATAATAGTAAGAGCTTGATCAATGTTATGACAACATTTAAGAAAATTTCTATGATTATGCACATCACAAGAGCAGATAATAATAGTTTTACATGTTCCCAAATGCATAAATCAAAACATGGATCAAGTCCGAGACAAGGTTTAAAATTGTGTAATTGGGTACTAAGATTTATTTCATTCATGAGGAGAGGTGTAAGCCTCAAAATGTTTTGAGGCATAAGTTTTAAATTTATAAAAAAAAATATATGTGAATTAATAAATATCGTATAAACTATAAAGTGTAAAGTAAGAAATAATGCATTAATATTCTAACTCATTGATACATTAAAAATAACATAATAACATTCTGAGTAAGTAAAAAATTATAAATTGCGTAAAATTAAAAGCAGCACCTTAATATTACTGCATCAAATTATGAAATAAGATGAGTTAAACAAACATTAAACTATCGAAGCAAGCAAAGATATTAAAATAAAATATTAAAATATCAAAATATAATAATCAAATTAAATTTAATATAAATAAGAATATAAAAAGTCATTAATATTTGAATTCTAAAAATTAAAAGTTCATATTACATTCATACCCAAATGATTTTCATTAGAATTAACGGGATAATGAATTATTTATCTTGTGATTTATCTTTAGTTGTATCTATATTATCTGATTTCTCATTATCTTTAATCACAATTATCGTTTATTTTTGAATGAATAAATACCAATAAAAATATTAATTAAAATAATTACTATGATAATAGTTAGAACTTCAACCACAAAATTTTTTACTGATACCTTTTCGTTTTATTTTTTTATTATTTAGTGTATGAGGTGTGAGGGTTAATAGGAGAGGGATATGATATTATTTTTAGTTTTGTTAAAAAAATTTATGGATAGCCTAAAAATTTTAGGCGAGTCGCGTCTCGTTCCTTAGCTTGAGAGAGTCGTATGCCTCACCTTGGACTGCGTTTTTTTTTTTTGTAAAAACGTTGAAGTGGGAATTAAGGCGCGCCTCATATTGTGCAATTTTAAACAAGGATTCGAGATTGCATCCTTGGCAAAATTCATTTTCTTAAGATCGATAGATTTTCATGGAAATAAAGAAGTGAAGAAGCACGAGGAAAATTATGTTACATAGCAAGAGAATTATCTCTTAACCCTGAAATTAAAAACTCGGCCTTGGTATCCAAATTTCTTGACTTCAAAAATGACGATAGAATAGTCATGATGTGAACACTATAAATAGAATAGTCATGATGTGAAAACTATTAAAAATCATGGGATATAAAAGAGTCATTTTGGAATTTACACAATAAACCTGCAAATTTGAAGTCTAAGTCCAAATGTGATGAGCGAGCCTACCAAATGTTTATTGAAGATTCTCAAGAGCCTTCGATCAATTCATAGATAGTGCCTTTTATTAAGGAGCATGTAGAACAGTCATACAATTTATTTCAATATCTATAATTATTTAAATGCTTATTCCACTCCTTTTAATTGGAAGGATAATTTTCTAACCATTGCATACTCAAGTGTCAATTCTAATTCATTTTACTGATAGATCTTTGACTTCCAGTGCAACATTTCATAGGGTAGGTTGCTCTGAACAGTTCTTCTTTTATAGTTGTCTTGCTAGCAATAAAAATGTCAAACTTACCATCTGAACTCGAAGCATTTGCTACGAAAGTTTTTAGTCTTGCTTGTTTAGCTTTCGCATGCGAGCATAATTAGATCATATTCAACCAACTGCATGCAGAGAGTAGAAATCAATTCACTACAGGTCGATGAACAAGTTAGTTTATGTTATGCTTAATAAAAAATTGAAAGACACTTGAAAGCTACAACAAAAAAGAAATGTTGCTTATGGAATAGATCCTTTGACTGCTGATAATATTATGTTCGATTATGAATG